>CM059200.1:37469845-38029474 GCA_030323885.1 Branchipolynoe longqiensis
GGTCGGATGCTTTTCCACACGTTGGCACACGTTTCACTCACGCCGAGTGCGCTAAGCATGCACTGCCATCACGCTGGCCACACTGCACTCATGTCAGCCCGACGCTAATCACTCGGTGGGCCGACATCGACTCACATCAGGAAAAATGGTTGAGTCGGATGTGGCAATGTTAGAGTGGGTGTGATCATGCCAGTCCAACGCTAAGCCGCCACTAATGTCATGCTAGGCTCGCTTCACGCATGCTGGAGTTTCGCTAGCCTCACATTGACACAATTAATTATTCCTTTGTCCTCACTCGTTGAACCACATTATAACTACGCTATGCCAATGTTATGCTCACATCAACTACATTGCACTGACGTCCAACTTGGCCCCGTATTTACATATTACGCCGAGAATTTTGACGCGTACAATTTATTTTCACATTGCCCCTAGGCTGGCGGTTACATCCTAGTGTGACAGGGGTATAAGATATTGGTCAGGAGACCTGTGCGTCTGGTACATAAAAAAGAACTATAAACAATTATTCTGATACATAGAAACATCTTTTAAAATACCCCACCCCTAACACACACACCACCACCACCAACGCACACACCAACACACACACGATTCTAATGACATGACTGCCTGAGTCGGGCATTTCCATTCTCACCCACTCTTCATTAACCCAGGTTGAACGTTATTATTATTATTGCTAGTAATAGACGTAGTCCTAGTAGTAGGAATGGTAGTACAAATAGGAGTAGTAGTAGTATCAGAAAAAGTTTGTTTTATTTAACGACCCCTCTAGAGCACATTGATTTTTATCATCGGCTATTGGACATCAAACATACAGTCATTATGACATATTTCTTTCGAGGAAACATGCTGCCGCCAGATAGGCTACTCTATCCGATAAGCGGCAAGGGGTCTTTTATATGCACTTTCCCACGGACAGGACGGCACATACCACAGCCTTTGATGAAGCAGTTGTGGACCAGTGGTTGGAGTAGTAGCGGCAACAGCAGTAGTATTACGATGCAGTCTAGTGTTGTTATCTGTATTCTGTGTTATGGTGGGTTGACAAAGTATAGACACGCGAAGTGTTTTTGTTTACAACGTAAACAAAAACACATATGATGAATTCAAATGAAGTGTTTAATACTTTACTGATTTCTATATGAAACAGCACACTTTGTTGGTCATATAGCGGTATAAACTAAATATGTAGCATTACAAATCTTCCGAAAGAACACTCTTAGATCCACCATTCCATGGAACATGGCTAAAACTTTCACGCATAGGTTTATTTCAGCAGTGCTTGTATATCGGCTCAGTCGTGTATTTGACGGCGCCGGTGTAGCAGGAAAGGGCAAACCCCTGGAAATGGCACACCCCGCGGGTTGTGATTTTCTAGGAAATGACAAACCCCCCCTGGAAATCGCAAACCCCTCATGCTTTGTAGCATTTTGGTTCATTTAGATATTTGGTGCACGCACAATAAGAATTTGGAATATTAAAATGATTCTATTTACTGTATGCAGTGACTGAAGTTGGAACTAAAAATACTATTTTGCTAACGACATTGTTTACATTGCCAATCCTGAAACTGAGTGATAATACCAATATATTGCTGCACCTCTTTACCGAGCCTAGTTCCCTGGCCTTTGTTTCAACAAAGATCGCCACCTAGTGGAAAACATGGGTACTGGAACCCAACTACTCTTTACCTGGCCTTTAGAATGGCCAGAGTGGCGACATCTGTGAATAAAGGTCGTTTTCAGTGCATGTGCGGTCGGAATTATGAACTGGACTATTGCAAAGATGTTTTCATGAGGATAAAGACTGCCAAACATGGGGGGTTTGCGATTTCCAGGGGTGATATGTGATTTCATAGGAAATCGCAAACCCCTCATGCCCATATATGGCATGGGGGTTTGTGATTTCCGAGGAAATCACAAGTGGGGATTTGCGATTTACTGTGTTTGTGATTTCCTGCCACACGGAACACCTTTTTAATGGTGATGGCATCAACCCGGTGTTGTGGATTCCGAGGGACACCAGTTTGTGAGGGACACATCGCTTCTGCACATGCGTCAAAATCGAACAGCATTGTCACTAACGTTATAAATTTAATATAATGTTTTTGGTAAAGATCTTTTCTATATGTATACCAAACGACAGATGGTGTAATTTGAGAGATATTTGACTTCTTCTGTATTTCATGTATGAAGATGGCTCATGATCATTGACAATGCCTCGAGTTTGACGGTACGCGCAGTGCAAAACGTTAGTTTTATTCAAAATTAATAGAAATCAAGAACCCTAACCTTATCAATTTAATATAGTCTTTATGGTAAAGATGTTTTCTCTATGTATACCAAGCGATTAGTTTCTAGATGGTGTAATTTGAGAGATATTTGACTTCTTCCGTATGAAGATTTGCTCAAGGCCGTTAACAATGCATTTCAATGGAAGTGTCCCTGGCAAACTGGTGTCCCTCCGAATCCGTATCACCGGTGTGGCGGTTTCAGCGCCCGGTCAGTTTCAGCGGCCTGTCGTGGCTTCTGCGCATGCGCGGATTTTCGCACGTTGCGGCGAGCACTGCTATTTGCTTTGTTTACTGCTACCTTGTTAGCTGCTACGTTAAAGTTGCATAGTCCGATGGTTTTGAATTTCTGTATTTTTTCTGAGATAAATATATTAGATCGATCACTAGTATCTACTTTACATTAGTTAAAGGTTACTTTTATTTTAAATGGTAAACTTTTGAGATATTTTGGGTGCAAACATGGAAAATTAGTTTTGGCAAGCTTGCCAAAACTCTGACACCATAGACTTCTGCAGTAACAGGTTGTTTTAAATTGACTCAGTATTGCCTTCTACACAGAAACAAATGCTTAATAAGTGCATCAGTGTCTAAGTTAGATATGTAGAATCAAATCTAGATAATTGGTTTGGTTTTGAAAATTTGATATTTCATCGGACTATGCAACTTTAATATCGCTTGGAATTTAAGGTTAATTTAATGAAATTTCATTATTTGAGTATGTAATTCTGTTAAATATGATCGCATTCAATAGATTTCGGCCTGATCGGACCCTAACACTGCCAGGCACCAGCTGAGCTTGTAGCCGGTGAGGCCACGGGTGTTTTGCATATGTCTTAAAATCCGCGCATGCGCAGAAGCCACGACAGGCCGCTGAAACTGACCGGGCGCTGAAACCGCCACACCGGCCTTGTTTCGCCTGGTCCCCTTGCCTTTGTTTTCACGGATATTATCATTGTGGTGGTTTCAAAATGTGGCTGCACTAATAGGACACCTAGCGTTGACAAGGCGTATTGCAACCTGACCAGGCATTGTCTTATGGTCCAATCAAGGCAAGAGGTTTGGGGACCCGACTACTGACCCCATACCAAGCCTTCCAGAATATCACCACAAACAGTCCGTTGTGCTTACAATGTTAGTTTCCATTAAATTCAAACTTTTTTATTATTGCTAGGCAAAATTCGATTCCAACCATCATGAATATCCTATCCTTTAGGTGGCCTTTGTTGTTGTCCCTCTCTGTTGTGAATAGTTCATACTTCAGCTGTAGGTGTCGCTCTAGTCAGACCTCAAATTAGTTCCTACAGTTCCTGATAGGTGGCAGCTCTGTTTGTTCTAGACACCATGGTTTGCGTTTCTGTATGCACCGGGCAAATGTATCATGACAAAGTGACAGACAACCGTGGATTCCGATAGCGACCTTTGAGAATTATTACTTGGCTGCTAAACTAGACAGCTGGCACACCGAAACAATAGTATGCGGTGGAAGTAACCAAAAATAATGCTTCTACAGTTGCATGAAATAAAACCCCGCAAGTCTGATATAATTTAATAACATTAAAATCATGACTGAACGACCGGAAGTGCAAAGAGACCCACCACTGTCAACATATTTGTTTATATTCTTAAATTATATCTATGCCACCTCCAAATTAATTTAATCTACTCGGAGAAAGACACTGCTGGTTAAGCAGACAGATATATATTCATCTCTTTTTTCTTTTTCTTTTTTTTAAACAGCAACAATAATGGACAATTTGACCTGCAACACAAACCAATAGCAGAAGCTCTACTGGCCTGTAGTTTAACCAGGAACATGTATTCACCAGTGACAGTGTCTATTAGTGTTGTTATTGGATAGAGTGGCATGAATGTAGTCTCATTTTTAATGAACATCCCATGCTGCTTTTCTTCTTTAAAAAAATTAATTTTAAAATGTTAATTGTGTGCATAGTAAACCGCATCCTTATATAAGCAACAGGTAGAATTTGTCCGCTGGGGGTATGTGTGTTAGTTTGTTACCTGTAGTGAGCGGCTGCAAGTGCATGCACCAAAGCAGGTTTAAGCGGACACCCCCCCCCCCCCCCCCCCCAATTGACCCCCCATCCCCACCTCCACACACACACACACACACACACACACACACACACACACACACACACACACACACACACACACACACACACACACACATCGGTGAATGGAACTTGGAAGCGAGTGTGGCACACACATCAGAGGGACTGTGGATTACGCATGTAAGGTAAGCACAGTGTGGGTTGAATTGTATGTGGCTATATATATATATGTGCTTAGCCAATGCTTAATAATAATGCCAACATATTATTACTAGTTAGCTTTAGGCCTAGGTGGGGACGTTCTCTTTTACTGACTTCTCATAACACGTGTATATATAGGACAATGGGCCTTGTAGATAAATTTAATAAGAAAGGAGAAGGATGATGATGAAGAAGAAGAAGAACAAGAAGAAGAAAGAGAAGAGAAAATAACCCAATCCAATAATATATAAATTGATTTATGATTCACGTAGCTACAACATCAAAATTGACAGTTAATTTTCTTTCGCATGTTAATTAATGCCTCAAAAGATCAGAAGTCTTGTTATTTCCTGGAGATTTGAGGAGACGGGGTGTTGCATAGTTACTACCACAGCCATATATCGTGTACTGGATGTGATTGTATTATCTAGACGTTGCTGAGTCTCTTCCTCCATTGCCGACAAAGACAGGCGCGTGCCTTTGGTGTTCAGGGGAATGCGCATCAAAATTAAGCACTTGTATGAGCGTTCCAACGGCACTGAATCGATCCTCTATGAAAATACGATAAAACTACTCCATGCGAAGTCTGCGATAAAAACGTCCCTGTGCATCGCTATCAATGGTGGTGACGTCATGCTCTAGCAGTAGCATCGCATCGGTGTTGCCAAGAATCAGCAAGTCTAGTTTAGCTGTCAGCCCCCTACCCCCTCCCCAATCTCTATTTCCCCAAACTGAATTAACTCAGACTGAATAAACTCACCGATTGACAAATCCCTCCCCTCCCCCTCGTCCTTCCCCCCATTTCCCCCCTTCCACCGTTCACGTGAGCTGCTCAGGTGTGCAAAAAGCAATCAATGAGAGGCTCTGTCACACCCACCACACGCACACATCTCACAGTGAGGCTGGACCGGACGCGATGGCCGAATCGGTAGCGCGTAGGCTTCCCGTGTGGGAGATCAGAGTTCGATTCCAGGTCGAGCCAAACCAATGACTTACAAAATTGATACTTATCGTGTCCTAGCTTGGCACTCAGCATTAATAGGATATGGCAAGGACTAGTTAGCTCTGTGTCAGGAAAATGTGACTGAGTGGGATATAAGGTAATGGTGCTGGTGGCCTGGTCTCCCAGTGGCACATCACTATTAAGTTGCCATGAGTGCATACTGTCACAATTAAAGTCAGCATATGTCCTGATATGACCGTAGATGTTGCCAGGACATAAAACTCCAACAACCAATCAAAGTGTATTATTCATATACTTGCCTTTCATAGCCTGCCGCTTTTTTTTAGTTTGGAATTGATTAAATTAGGTAAATTAAAGCTGCATAGTCCGATGAAATATAAAATTTTCAAAACCAAACCAATTATCTAGATTTGATTTGACATATCTAACTTAGATACTGTAGCACTTATTAAGCATTTGTTTCTGTGTAGAAGGCAATACTGGGTCAATTTAACAGAACCTGTTACTGCAGAAGTCTATGTGGTCAGAGTTTTGGCAAGCTTGCCAAAACTAATTTTCCATGTTTGCACTCAAAATATCTCAAAAGTTTACCATTTAAAATGAAAGTAACTTTGAACTAATGTAAAGTAGATACTAGTGATCGATCTAATATAGTTATCTCAGAAAAAATACAGAAATTCGAAACCATCGGACTATGCAACTTTAATCAACTTCTAAAGTTGAATGGTCGATAGTTCAACGTGTGCTATCTTGATATGGTGGCATTATCTTTCAGTTCAGTAACTCTATAAATGGCAATAAACATAAAACACCACAGCATGTTTGCAATTGATTGCAACCAAAGCAGTTTGTGTTTTGATTTAGGCATAGTTCGCATTGACTCCTACTGGAGGTGAATATTTTATCTAAACCATGGCGTTTTAATTGATAGCCTATTGATCAGGCTGTAACTATAGCCATGTTCACACGGGAAAAGTTTAAAGCGATTTAGACAAGGCGAATAATATGAATCGATTTAGAGGCCGTTCACACGAACCGAGTTTGAAAGTGTTTGAAAGTGTGTCGCGTTCACACGGGCAGTGCTGTCTGTTTAAGGTGGAAGTGGATATCTGCGCATGACCGTTTGGACCAACAACAATGGCGGAACAGATAGCTAGTGGGATGATTTCCATGTTCTTTGTGCAAGTAACCGGAAGAAAACAAAAGAATCACTCGAGTGCGCATGCGTGTGATGTCATAAGTCGCCTCATAAAATCCACTTGCGTTCACACGGGCGATATAAGTCGAATCATAAAATTTGGTTCATATAAACCACCTACACAAGTGGTTTATAAAATCCGAATAATATGATTCGAATAAGCCCTAAACTGCCTCAGCCGCGTGTTCACACGCAAAATGTGAGCCGAACTAGGCAAGGCGATTTATATGAGTCGAATTAACTGGTTCGTGTGAACAGGGCTTATGGCACAGCATTGCCCAGCTGATTCCATTCCCTTATAGCTTGCATTGTTATTGCTAGCCTCTCCAATCAATTAAATCCCATCTACATAGAGCTATATCAATACACAATGAGTCTCGAGTGTGTAAAACCAAACTCGAGCATAGGCCTATATAACCTAACAACCGCGATGTAAATGCGACTTGAAACAGATTGAGCTCAATTTTCAGTTGAGCGATAATATGTGAGTTTGTGTCTGTCGTTGCACATTGCATGTAAAGTTTATATCCACCTAATCTGTCAGTGATAGGCTATGCATCTGGGCCGCGTTCAGAGTCCGTCTCCGAGACGTCTCCGTGATGCTTTTTGGCTTATTTCCGTTCAGGGTGCATCTTTGAGGCATCTCCGAGACGTCTCCCTTTTCAGATAGGAGACAAAAAGCGCCTCGAAAATGGGTGCCATAATCAGTGGTTTCAGCCAATCAGAGCGCTTCTTTTCTGACACGGCCATTTTCGAGGTGACCAACTGCTTTTGCCATTCAGACTAGCGTGACGTCAGGGATTTCCCTGAGACGTCTCGGAGGTGTACCCTGAATGCGGCCCAGGCATATCGATAACCCATAATGAAGGTTTATAATGGTTTGGAAACTACACTACAATGAATTATCCCTATTACCAATCGGAGATTGTGCAATGACTGCTCCCGTGTACATCCGGGAACATGGACTGGTTGCTGGTGAATCGCTGGCGTAAAAACATGATTTACTATCACAAGTCAGTACCATTGGCCCAGAATGCAAAGAGATGTGGGTTTGAGTCCCGCTCTAGGCACAATATTTCCCATTTTCATCACCCCCATGACAAAATTTAGGAGATAGAATTTCCTGTCAACATATTTTACATCTCAATTTAGATCTAGAAAGTCTGGATATATATCCAGAGGAGTAATACTATTAGGTCTACCAATAGTGCCTATATGGTTCTGATTCTATCCATGTTTATATTACTTGTAATGTTTTATAGCAAGAATATAGAAAATGTAGGGCCAAGCAATCATTCTTTGTAGCCAAAATTTCTTCCTTTTTTCGCTTTATCCACCCGCTCTCCTTTAAAGCTGCATAGTCCGATGAAATATCAAATTTTCAAAACCAAACCAATTATCTAGATTTGATTTTACATATCTAACTTAGATACTGATGCACTTATTAATTTAGGTGGCCTGTATGGATAGGAGATACCATTATAGAGCAAGTATAAAGCAATACTGAGTCAATTTAATAGAACCTGTTACTGCAGAAGTCTATGGTGTCAGAGTTTTGGCAAGCTTGCCAAAACTAATTTGACATGTTTGCACTCAAAATATCTCAAAAGTTTACCATTTAAAATAACAGTAACTTTCAACTAATGTAAAGTAGATACTAGTGATCGATCTAATATATTTATCTCAGAAAAAATACAGAAATACAAAACCATCGGACTATGCAACTTTAAGGTTTAACCAATTCTAGAACTACGTGAATTTAGATTTATATCTAGATATGTCTGGAGTTATTACTTTAAACAGTTAATTGCTACACATGTTGGTATTTCTGATCGGGAAGCCAAGGCAATATCACACACCAATTATCAGTCTTGTTTTGTCTCCCACCTCCTCTTATTTATGCATTCCTGGGTTTAATAATCATTACATTAAATGATAACTGTGCTCAATCCCCAGTCGAGTCAAACTAAGCACTTACAAGAATAAGAATTGACACTACCACACTACCCTGACTGGTGCTCGGTGTTGCTATGATAGGACAAAGTCCGGCTGGCTCAGTGCCAGGATTATGTGTGTATATATATATATATATATATATATATATATATATATATATATATACATATATATATATATATATATATACATATATATATATATATATATATACATATATATATATATGTATATATATAATATATGTAATATATATATTATATACATATATATTATATATATGTATGGTGCATTTGATCATGCTGTAAAATATTCCGATAAAACGCATTGGTGGGGGAATGCAAATGGTCTATAATGGTAAATGGTATATAGTGCCAGGTGCATGAATGTATAATTTATGTAGTTGCTGGTGATTTACTTATGGTTTATCTATATAGTCATTGTGTATTAGGTAGATAGTGTGAAGGAGGCACTATAGACCTATTTCAAATGACGTCAGCACGGGTATTTAGGTCAGTGCGTGCGCTGTTTGGCTGCAGGACAACACACTGTCACACTGCAAACTCAATGGCTATGAACAATTTTCATACAGAAAATACGAAATATCTCTAAAACTACACCACCTAGAAACAAACAGCCTAGTACACATATAGAAAACAAATTCAATGAATAGATTATATTAAATTCATAAGGTTAGGGTTCTGTATTCCTATTCATTTTGAATAAAGCAGACGTGTTGCACTGCGCATACCGGCAAACTCAATGCATTGTCAATGGTCATGAGCAATCTTCATACAGAAAATGAGAAATATCTGTAAAACCACACCACCTAGAAACAAACCGCCTGGTACACATATAGAAAACATAATCAACGAACAGATTATATTAAATTTAAATGGTTTGGGGTCTGTATTTCTATTAATTTTGAATAAAATTAATGTTCTGCACTGCGCACACCTGCAAACTCAATGCATTGTCAATGGCCGTGAGCAAAAATGTGAAATATCTCTAAAACCAGACGACCTAGAAACAAACCGCCTGGTACACATATAGAAAACATAATCAACGAACAGATTATATTAAAGTTATAAGGTTTGGGGTCTGTATTTCTATTAATTTTGAATAAAATAGATGTTTTGCACTGTGCGCACCAGCAAACTCAATGCATTGTCAATGGCCGTGAGCAATCTTCATTCAGATAAAGTGAAATATCTCTAAAGCCACACCACCTAGAAACAAACCGCTTGGAAGACATGTAGTAAACATATTCAATGAACAGATTATATTAAATTTATATGTTTAGGGTTCTGCGTTTCTATAAATTTTGAATAAAATTAACATTTTGCAATGCACATACCGGCAAACTCAATGGCAGTGTGCCTTCATTCTGCAGCCAAGCTGCGTGCACATACACAATGTTTATAAACATTGAAAGGGGTCTATAGATAGTGTGTAAGGGGCACTTGGAGCTCTACTCACTACCCCGTCCCCCCTCTGTTAGTCACGGATCACCACACACTCAGCTCAGGCAGGTGGTGGCCAAGCAGCCACACCGCAAGTGGTGGTGGGCAGATCACGGTAGCCATGGTGACACAGGAATGCTTGATGTTCATTGGTGGAACTATAAATGCTTGATGCTCATTGGAGAATACGGTCAGGTGCTATGCCATACCAGATCCATGTACCACTATATAATAATAAACCTGAGGGCATTGTCTCTCTCTCTACATTCAATCTTTATACTCTTCCTTTCTCTTCTTGCCTGTATTGATTTCATTATAGCCTGCCTACACAAACCACAGATTCCAGCTGAGGATTTTACAAAGCTGTTGGCAGCCTGCTGGCATCTCAGCAGGGAAACACTATAAAGTATCATCAAGTGTACACTGTCAGAAGTCTGTACCCGTCCCGATGTGTCCGTATATGTTGCTGGGATGGCTGAGTCGGGCAGTACACGTTGCTAATCCCACTGCCTACGTGTCGGGGAGGGGCGGAGGGGGAGGTGGAAGGGGGGGGGGGGGGGGGGGGGGGGGGGGGGGGTCAAGGTAAGGTTACTCCAGGGTAGGCGCACTGAGAGAAGTAGCAACATAACCAACTCAGTCGGCCAACTTACCTACGACAACAAGTACCGCACTGTACACACGAGTTGAGCTTGCATCAGGATGGGTACTGACTTGCAGCAATACGCACTCATGGCACTTTTATAGTGTTGGCTCACTAAGGGTGTGATACTGTCTGCGTGATTTGCATAATATCCGAGTCAGTCGCATCGTGCTGACACTTAGATAAAGGATTCACCAAGGACTCGCAGTACACGGGTGAATACCAACACTATATAAAAACTGTCGAAAATGCGGGGAAATGAAATGAGAGCCTAATTTCACAATCTAAGAATCAACAATTATTCTTTACATATGTCTTATTATTTCCCCGCTACCTTTGAGTTGAAAAATATAATAAAATATCTAGTTTAATAAGATTTAAAAGTGAAATCGACGGCGTTCTAGCGCCACCATCTTGTCTTTTTGCATTCTCGCCCATTTCACCAACTCTGTGCCTATATCGGTAGCCATTTGATACTCGATCCACAGTTTCTAGTTCCTGTTCCATACTAAAGCTATTTCCGCCCGTATTTACAGTACGTTGTCCTTCACCCGTGTACTACAAGTACCGGGTGAAGGACAACATATAAAGTACCTGAAAACAAGATGTCTGAAAGCGCTAGATATTCTGAGGGTGCTGTCCAGCTCAGAGTGGGGAGCGGACAGAGATGTTATGCTCTCCATGTATAGAACCTTGGTTCAGTCACGAGTGGATTACGGCAGTATAGTATACGGTTCCGCAAGGAAATCATATGCTGGGCTGCTAGACACGATCCACCACTAGGGACTGCACCTGGCCCTTGGGGCCTTCCGCACCTCACCGGTTCAGAGCCTCTACATCGAAGCCAATGAACCATCACTTAACAACAGGAGAATCAAACTGGCCATGCGATATGTAGTCAAGATAAAAACTAATGCATTGAATCCTGCACACAATTGTCTATTCAAGCAACATGACGAATCCAGGTATGAAGCCAGGCCGAATTACATCCGGCCACTGAGGCTCCGAATGAAACCTCATTTGGAGGCCTTGGATATGAGTTCTGCATTTCTATTAATTTTAAATAAAATTAACGTTTTGAACTGTGCGTATCGGCAAACAAAATGAGTCAATGCATTGTCAATGGCCATGAGCAATCTTCATACAGAAAAAGTGAATTATCTCTAAAACTACACCACCTAGAAACAATCCACTTGGAACACATATAGAAAACATATTCAACGAACAGATTATATTAAATTTATACGGTTAGAGTTTTGCATTTCTATTAATTTTGAATAAAATTGACGTTTTGAACTGCGTGTATCGGCAAACACAATGCATTGTCAATGGCCGTGAGCAATCTTCATACAGAAAAAGTGAAATATCTCTAAATTTACACCACCTAGAAACAACCCGCTCGGATTACATATTGAAAACATGTTTAACGAACCGAATATATTAAATTCATAAGGTTAGGGTTCTGCATTTCTATTAATTTTGAATAAAACTGAATTTGCACTGCGCGTACCGGCAAACTCAATGCATTGTCAATGGCCGTGAGCAATCTTCATATAGAAAAAGTGAACCATCTCTAAAATCACACCACCTAGAAAAAAACCGCATGGAACACATACAGAAAACATGTTTAACATACAGAAAACATGTTTAACAAAATATGTTTAACAAACAGATTATATTATATTGCAGGACAGAGACTGGGGAAGCAATACAAACAGATTCTGGAAGAATGTAGACCTATTATTCCCCAAAAATAACAAAGAAGAGCACACAACCTTCCAAGATAACGAAGGGACAATACTCTCAGACAAAGATGCAGCAAACAAACTGAACACGCACTTTGCCACAATAGGACAAACGCTGTCAGGAAAATTTAAAAAAAGGTGGGAAAATAGATCAGGAACTGTGCAGAATGAAATCCCCACCTGCAAAACAGATATAATAGAAGTAAAAAAACTAATAAATGACATAGACACAAATAAACCAAGTGGAATAGACGAAATACCAACCAAAATGCTGAAAGAGGCACTCCAAGCCATCCCAGCCACTATAGTCGACCTATTCAACATCTCCTTTGAACAGGGGCATTTTATCTCAGCCTGGAAAATGGCAACCATTACCCCTATCCACAAAAGTGGAGACAAACAAAACATGGGAAACTACAGGCCAATATCGATTCTTCAAACCCCAGGCAAGCTCATTGAAAAAGTGTTACATAGACACATAAATGAACACCTGGAAAAAAACAATATACTAAACGAAAGACAAGGAGGTTTCAGGAAACTGCACTCCACATCTAAAACAATAGCTAACCTAACAAATGACATATTGGCGTCAATGAACCAAAAACAATTAGTTGGAGCAGCCTTCATTGACTTCAGCAAAGCATTCGATACAGTAGACCATAACATACTATTGGAAAAACTAGAATCCATGGGCATAAAATCCAACACTATGGACTGGATAAAATGCTACCTGAAAGACAGGCAACAGAGAACAAAAATAAAACAATACACTATCAGACAACCAACCTGTCACATGTGGTGTACCCCAAGGGTCAGTGCTAGGGCCACTGCTCTTTATAATCTACATAAACGATCTTGAAAAATGGTTACAAACCGAATGCCTCCAACTATATGCAGATGACACAGTCATATATGCAAACGGCACCACAGAAGAGGAGGTAATAACTAAACTAAACAAGCTCCTACTAAAACTGGATGAGTGGTGTGAGTCCAACAAAATAACCATCAACACAAGCAAGTCAAAAACAGTTCTCTTCTCGCATAAACAAATGCCAGAAAGAAAACTACACTGTAAGCTAGGAAGCCAAACACTAGAAAATGTAGACCATTACAAATACCTAGGCCTTGAGTTGGACAGCCAACTAAACTACAACCTATGTATAAACAAAATTGTCCAAAAGGTAAACCACAAACTGTGGCTATTTGCAAAGCTAAGAGACTACATGACACAAGAAATGTCAATAAAAATCTTCAAGGGCATGGTGCTACCCTATTTTGACTATGGAGATGTAAACTACATGGGTGCAAAGAAAGAACTTCTAAAAAAACTGCAAACACTACAGAACAGAGCCCTGAAAATCTGCCTCAGAGTAGACAAGCTGCACCCCACCTATGACATACACAAAAGAACCAAAGTAAAATTGCTAGAAAATAGGAGAATAATTCATCTGAAAACATTAGCATACAGCTATAGTCAAGAAAATAAACTCCTAACAAAACCACAAAGGGCAACTAGAGCAAATAATGCGCCACTACTAAAGCAGACCAGAAGCCAAATAAAAGCTCACGAGAGAAGCACGCTAGAAATGGCTGCCAAGGTGTGGAATGCCCAAACAGTAAAGGAACGACAAATTCCTGACCTAAAAACATACAAAAAATATCTGTGCAAAATAAGGCTAGGAACCCCCAACTAAGCTGCACCGCAAAGGGGCAGGTGATACATGTCACGGCCCACCAGCGAGACGCCCAATGGAAGGTAACCATACCAAAAGCACCCAGATAACACACCTCACAGCTGCGTACAAGCCTATGATATGTAAATAGGAGTAGGCTAGTCTAGAAATAAGAGTAGAAAAAATAAAGCACATATATGCCAAGAAAATCCAAAAAAATTAACATAGACTACTATAGTACTAACCAGACCAACCAACTATCTATCTGCTACTGAAATACAGGCAATCAAATACCTTATCAGCAGCTACTGTGTGATAAGACAACACCAACACTACAGCTGGCCAGCATTGAAAACAAGCCTGAATACCCAGGCTTATATGCTATGGACAGTATAAATACAGCCTCAATAAAAAAATTAAAAAAATAATTAAAAAAATATTGATAAGGGTAGGGTTCGGCATTTCTATTAATTTTGAATAAAACTGATGTTTTGCACTGCACACACTGGCAAACTCAATGGCAGTGTGCATTCGTTCTGCAGCCAATCTGCGCGTGCATACACGTTTATAAACATGTTTATAAACATTGAAAGGGGTCTATTGGGGGTAGGTGGACTTCGGCTCCCTGGGTGTGTACTGGACGCAGTGGCCAAATCGGTAGAGCGCGAGCCTCCCATACGGAAGGTTGGGGGTTCAATTAACAGTCGAGTCAAACCAATAACTTATCAAATTGATCCTAGTCACTTCATAGCCAGGTGCTCGGCATTATTAGGATAGGGCAATGACTGGTTGGCTTGGTATCAGGATAATGTGACTGAGTGGGATATCAGGGCATGGTACTACTACCAGTGGCCTGGTCTCCCAGTGGGGCAGCACTATAATATCGCCATGAGAGCACACTGTGACAAGTCGGTATCTGTCCGGATGTGACCTTTGATGATGCCAGAACATAAAACTCCAACAACCAACCCTGGGTGTGCGTATCGGCCTTGTTTTCACCTTGATCAATACCAGGATCCAACATTGTTGGCGTTCGTGCATACAGAGGGAACTACAGTCAAACCTCTCTAAATCGACTGACCATGGGACCGACTTTAAATGGTCCATTTAGGGAGGTGGTCGATTTTGGGAGTTTTTTTTGTATCATTACAATGGTATCGTATGGGCAATTGTTTGGGACCCGAATAAAGATATTGATATAGGGGAGTGGTATCATTCCCTAGCCTGGCGCTCGGCATTTCTAAGGTAGGCAAACAACTGATTAGCCCAATATCAGGATTTGAGTTTTCCGTCCTGGTAAAATTTAAGGTCATATCAGGACGGGTACCAACTTGTGGCAGTGCACACTCATGGTGACTTTATAATGATGCCCCGCTGGGAGACTAGACCACTGTCACCATGACCCAATTTCCCAGTCAGTCACATTATCCTGCCCTGAGAACCAGTCCTTGCCACGGATCCTATTAATGTCTCGCGCCAGGCTAGGTAGTGACAAGTATCAATTTTGTAAGTGATTGCTTTGAATTGACCGTGAATCGAATATATATCCGCACGGGAAGCGTGCGCTCTACCGATTCGGCCACGATTCGACCGGTCTCTGTATATAGCAGAGAGATCTATGTGGTACATCAGTGTATGAAAGAACGAACCACATCAGAATGTCAACACTCAAGATGTCGGCACTTGGCGTGAAGGAGGCAGTGCTTTGTCTGAGTGTGTATTGATTACATGCCGGTGTTGCAGTTTCCGTGGTGCACCAGTTTGCGAGGGACACATCGCTACTGCGCATGCATCAAAATCGAACAGCATCATCACTAACTTTATAAATTTAATACAATGTTTTTGGTAAATATGTTTTCTATATGTGTACCAAGCGATTTGTTTCTAGGTGGTGTGGTTTTAGAGATATTTAACTTTTTCTGTATTTTCTGTATGAAGATTGCTCATGACCATTGACAATGCCTTGAGTTTGACGGTACGCACAGTGCAAAACATTAGTTTTTTTCAAAATTAATAGAAATCAAGAACCCTAACCTTATAAATTTAATATAATCTGTTTGTTGAATATGTTTTCTGTATGTGTGCCAAGCGGTTTGTTTCTAGGTGGTGTAATTTGAGAGATATTTTGACTTTTTCTGTATGAAGATTTGCTCACGGCCATTGACAATGCATTTGAATGTATGTGTCCCTCGCAAACTGGCATACCGCGGAAACTGCAACACCGGCATGCGGGTACCAGTGCCTCTGTTGAGCTGACTACACCGGCGGGCGTGGAGGGGGGAGGTGGGGAGTGGGAGGGAGGAGCGGGTGGGGGGGGGGCATGGAAGTGGGGGAGGAGGATTGGGGGAGGGGCACATTATTCATTCATGTTGTGGCCTACTATAGCGACGACGTGCTTATCAACACACCAGTCTAGCGCAGCCAGCTTTAGAAGCAGCGACCAACTATAAACTTACGCCACTATACCCGTTACAACGCATGGAGGATTCATTCAACCAGGACCAAGCGGCGTAACACCAGCGTACCATGCATAGCCACGGGCCTACACGTTGTATGCTGTAGTTGTCAGCTGTGTGAACGGATACCAAGTAAGCTTCTGGTATAGTTCTATATTACATTGGTGCACTACACTGGTGCACCATATTGGTGCACTACACTGGTACCCTACAGTCTACACTGGTACACTGTACTGGTGCCCTACACTGGTGCACTACACGTGTGCACTACACTGATCCACCACACCGGTGCACTACACTGGTGCACTACCCTGGTGCACCATATCGGTGCACTACACTGGTACCCTACAGTCTACACTGGTACACTGTACTGGTGCCCTACACTGGTGCACTATACTGGTGCCCTACACTGGTGCACTACACGTGTGCACTACACTGATCCACCACACCAGTGCACTACACTGGTGCACTACCCTGGTGCACCATATTGGTGCACTACACTGGTACCCTACAATCTACACTGGTACACTGTACTGGTGCCCTACACTGGTGCCCTACACTGGTGCACTACACTTGTGCACTACACTTGTGCACTATACTGATCCACCACAATGGTGCACTACGCTGGTGCACTACCCTGGTGCACTACACGTGTGTACTACACCGGTGCACTACACTGATCCACCACACTGGTGCACTACACTGATCCACTACACTCATGCACTACATTTGTGCACTATACTGATCCACCACAATGGTGCACTACACTGGTGCACTACCCTGGTGCACTACACGTCTGTACTACACCGGTGCAGTACACTGATCCACCACACTGGTGCACTACACTGATCCAATACACTCATGCACTACATTTGTGCACTACACTGGTGCACTACACTGGTGTGCAACACTGGTGCACTACACTCATCCACGACACTCATGCACTACATTGTTTCACTACACTGGTGCACTGCACTGGTGTGCAACAATGGTGCACTACACTCGTGCACTACACTCGTGAACTACACTGATCCACCACACTCGTCCACTACACTAGTGCACTACACGGGTGCACTACACGGGTGCACTACACTGTTCCACCACACTCATGCACTACACTAGTGCACTACACAGGTGCACTACACTGGTGCACTACACTGATCCACCACACTCATACACTACACTAGTGCCGTACACTAGTGTAGTACCCTGGTGCACTACACTGGTGCACTACACTGATCCATGACACTGTTGCACTACACTGATCCACCACACTCGTGCATTACACTGGTGCCCTACACTGGTGCCCTACACTGGTGCACTACACTGGTGCACTACACTGGTGCACTACACTGGTGAACTGGATAGGTGCACTACACTGATCCACCACACTTGTGCATTACACTCGTGCACTACACTGGTGCCCTACACTGGTGCCCTACACTGGTGCACTACACTGGTGCACTACACTGGTGAACTGGATAGGTGCACTACACTGATCCACCACACTCGTGCATTACACTCGTGCACTACACTGGTGCCCTACACTGGTGCCCTACACTGGTGAACTGGATAGGTGCACTACACTGGTGTACTACACTGGTGCTCTAAACTGGTGCACTACACCCGTGCACTACATTAAAGATATTGTTCGCCTGATTTTAGAATGTATGCTTTACATGAATATTCGCTACATCTTAACACATCATTCAAATCTTAGAAATTCTAACAGCATTTCACTTAGAACTACTGTAAATAGTCATGGGATATTTGATTAATCGTCTTTAGGCAGGTTAATCACTACGCACAGTCAAAGAGTTTTGTATTAACTATTGGTCAACGTAGATTTTGTCATATTTTCCATGAGGATCTCTGTTGGCTTGAACTGTTGAGTTTGAGTTGAGCTTTATTTAAAGTTGCGTAGTCCGATGGCTTTGAGTTTCTGTCATTTTCTGAGATAAATACATAAAATTGATCATTATAAGGTAATTTACTTTAGGTTGAAGTAACCTTTAGTTTAAATGGCTAACTTTGGAGATATTTGAAGTGACAACATGCCAAATTAATTTTGGCAAGCACGGCAAACCTCCAATGCCATAGGCTCATGCAGTAACACGTTCTATGAAATTGACTCCCCATGCCCTTCTATGAGACAACAAATGCTTAATGACTGTACCAGTATCTAAGATAAATATATAGAATCAAATCTAGGTAAGTGTTTTGGTTTTGAAAATTTGATGATTCATCAGACTATGCAACTTGAACCACAAACATGTAGTACTAGTATGGCCGTTTCTATATATAAAAAAAATTTAATTACTGATCCATGAGTCTAAATATTTCTATATTTTATATAAAGTCCTATCAAACGGTGCAAATAGTCCCTGCCCTACGTCACTTACTAGCTTAAAAGGGGCATTGATACTGAATGACCTTAATAGGTTCGGCTTAGCTACAGTTGCTCTCAATCTTGAGTGTGTGCCAAATAAATCCCAGAGTATAGGTTGTTCTCCCGGTCGAGTGAAACCAATGACTTATAAAATTGGTACTTGTCCCTTCCTCGCCTGGCGCTCAGCATTAATAGGATAAGGCAAGGACTGGTTAGCTCAGATCCAGGATAATCTGACCGGGTGGGATATTGGTTCATGGTGTCAATGGCCTGATTGCCCAGTGGGGCAGCACTATAAAGTCACCATGAGTGTGCACTTTCACAAGTCAGTATGTGTCCTGATATGACCTTAGATGTTGCCAGGACGTAAAACTTCAACAACCAAACCATTTTTCAATGTTGCAAACTATAAATAGTCTTATTAGAGCATGATAATTATGAGTAAGTATAGATGTGTTATGTCACTACCCCTTTAGATTTAGAGTTTGTTGTTTTTAAAATCAACTAAACAACTCTTTTTTTTACATTTCATTTTTGAATGCAGGCAGATTGGAGAGGAAAGTAAATAAAGTTTTCTGGGTAACAGGCTAATTTGATAGGTGAAATCAATCTGATGTGTGCTTTAAAAACTGATTTGGAAGATATTGAGTAATTTCAATTAAAGCAATGCCATAAATATCCAGGCGTGATTCTTCTACTAGGGCAATTTTCCCCACCGACTTTTGCTTTGCTGACTTGTACCGGACTGACCTATTAACTTCCTGACTTCTTCTATTTTTGGTTGTTGGAGTTTTACATCCTGCCAACATATAAGGTCATATCAGGACAGGTACCGATTTGTCACAGGATGCACTCATGGCAACTTTATAGTGTTGCCCTCCTGAAAAATCAGGCCGCCAACACCACGACCCGATATCCCACTCAGTCACATTATACTGACACTGAGCTAACCAGTCCTTGACCTATCTTAGTGATGCCGAGTGCCAAGCTAGGAAGTGACAAGTATCAATTTTGTATGTCATTGGTTTGACTGGAATCGAACTCCCGCACGGGAAGCCTGCGCTCTACCGATTCGGCCACCGCATCCTGGATAATAATGCGAGAGAGAAAGAGTGAGAGTGAAGGGGGGTAGAGCGCAAAAGATGGAAAAAAAATGTGTGATATATAAAGACATAAATATCAATTAACGGAAGGCCTATAGCTTTCGTCCAGAAATGCTCGATCGCCCCGCCCCCTGGAAATGCATCATATTTTCTAATCCCAAAATATAACCTAGATTTGATCCATCCTATATACTTTTGCATGTGTCAAAGCTGCATAATCCGATACAGCATCACCTTTTTAAAACCATAAGAATTATCTGGATTTTATTCTACATATCTAACTTAAATACTGATGCACTTATTAAATATAGAATGGACTACTGAGTCAATTTAATAGAACCTGTTACTGCAGAAACCTATGGGTGTCAGGGATTTAGTGTGCTTGTCTAAATTAAATTTACCTCGTTTATTTAAAATATCTCAAAGGTTAGCCATTTAAAATAAAAGTTACTTCAAATTAAAGTAAAGTAGACTGCAATAGGGAGCCTAGATAGTCTAATGGTTAGGATTCTAGCCCTGGAATGGAAAGAAGTATAGGTTCGAATCCTGCTGTAGAGGCAATATTTCTCATTTGCATCATTGCCCATGATGATGGTTGCCCATGATGCTGGTTGTCCATGACCCTGGTTGCCCATGCTTGTCCCTGACCCTGGTTACCCATGATGCTGGTTACCCATAATGCTGGTTTCCCATGATGCTGGTTGCCCATGACTATGGTTGCCCATGATGTTTGTTCCTCATGATGCTGGTTCCCTATGATGCTGGTTGCCCATGATGCTGGTTTCCCCATTACACTGGTTCCCCATGCCACTGGTTCTGCATGCTGCTGGTCCATGACCCTGGTTGCCCATGATGATGGTTGCCCATAACACTGGTTACCCATGAGGATGGTTGCCCATGATGCTGGTTACTCGTAATGATGGTTGCCCACAACACTGGTTTCCCATGACGCTGGTTGCCCATGAGTATGGTTTCCCATTATTCTTGTTCCCCATAATGCTGGTTGCCCATGACACTGGTTTCCCATGATGCTCGTTGCCCATGATGCTCATTGCCCATGACACTGGTTGCCCATGAGGCTGGTTGCCCATGAGGCTGGTTGCCCATGACACTGGTGTCCCATGATGCATGTTGCCCATGACACTGGTTTCCCATGACACTGGTTGCCCATGAGGCTGGTTGCCCATTATGCTGGTTGCCCATGACACGGTTGCCCATGATGCTGTTTGCCCATGATGCTGGTTGCCCATGACTATGGTTGCCCATGACAGTTGTTCCGCATGACGCTGGTTCCCTATGATGCTCGTTCCCCATGATACTCATTTCTCATTATGGTGGTTCCCCATGACACTGGTTTCCCATGACCCTGGTTGCCCATGATGCTGGTTGCACATGACTGTGGTTGCCCATGATGCTTGTTCCCCATGATGCTGGTTCCCTATGACACTGGTGGCCCATGATGCTCGTTCCCCATGACGGTGGTTGCCCATGATGCTCATTCCCCATGATGGTGGTTGCCCATGACACTGGTTGCCCAAGACGCTGGTTTCCCATGATGCTGGTTGTCCATGACGATGGTTCCCCATGACACTGTGTAGAGTGGGTGTTCGAGTGTGTGGCTATGTAGGTAGGCTAAAGTGAAAAACAATACAGGTGGAGAGAAAGAGAAAGTAAAGCAAAAGTAAGAGTCTAAGAGAGAGTCCAAGCCCCTCTGGTTTATTATATATAGTACATGGATTCCTGGTATAGATCACTTCAACCAATGGATCACTTCAACCAATAGGGACGCAGCATTCCCAGTTCCTCCAATAGGGACTCAGCATTTCTGGTTACCATGACCACAAGTGGTCTGCCCACCACCAGAGTTGGTTGACCTGTGGCCACCACCAACCTTGACCCCGGTGTGCATTAACCCCTACCTCAGCAGAGAGCCAGGCCCCGAGTGCACTCACACCCAGACCTGCCAATCATCCCGATGCATGGGCCAAGCCATATATACACACAACATATATATACACACACTTTTGGCCGGCCACACAGAATAATAATAGAGGATTTCCATTTCCCCCTCTGCTGATTATCAGAATATTTTACAGCTGGTTGCCCATGATGCATGGTTGCAATAACATCTAGGGAAATATTTAGTTTTTTGTTAATGTTATGCCTTCGTTGGATTCTGTAGCTTTGGTCGTAATGCGAAGCATTTCGTTTGATGCGAGGGAAGGGAGAGCGACTCACCCCCCCCCCCCCTCTCCCGGGCTTTCACCCAGCATTCGCGCCTCGCGCGACGCCCGCTGCTCACCCTCGCCCTCCCCCGGCCCTGAGCGACTCACGCCTCTCCTGCCACTGCTCACTTTCCCCCTTATAAGGCCGCCCGGCCGCCTCCCTCAGGCACTCAGCCTCCAGCCGCCTTCCAGCTCTCTGCCCTTTTCTTCTCCTTTGGCTCTACTTCACCTCGGACCGCTGCTCCTCTGCCGACCCTGCACCATGCCCGGCCGCGGCAAAGGGAAGAGTCGGAGGAACTCCAAGACCTCCGGGATGGCCACACCAGGACCCTCCTCGGGCTCCCCGGGTAGCCCCGTCCCCTCTGTGGCCCCGACCTCCCCGGCAGCACCCTCGGGCCAGCCCAGCAGCGAGACGGCCCTCCTCATCGAGGCCATCACCCGCCTCACCAGACGCATGGACAGAGACCTGGACGACAGGGGGGAGGCCCGAGGGGCCCCGCGGAGCCCCCCGCCCACGCCGAGGCGGGAGCCCGCCTGCAGCCTGCACCACGTCCCGGCGCCTCGGGCGTACGCCGCAGCCGGGAGCCGGCCGCCGCCTCCACCTCAAGCGACTCAGCCCGGGGGCCCGCACCTACAGTACCAGGGCTACACCCGCGCCCACGCCAGCTCAGCACCACCGCCCACCTACCGCCCGGATCCCGAGGAGTACAGCCCGGCATCCGCGGCCGACGCGGTCCGCGAGCTCCTCGCATCCGCCGAGGCGCATCGCACCATGCGCCGCCGAGGGATCCCAGCCGATTACCTCTTCCCTTGCGACCTCGTGGAGAGGGGTGCGGGGCGCAAGGCAGTCAAGCTCGGAGAAGCAACCAAGGACGAGTACAGCCTCGCCCTCCTCTCCATGGTCAACCACCCATCCTTCCCGGATCACTCCCTCCAGGGCCTACACCAACACCACCTCACCCTCATGAGAGACGTCCTCATCCACCCCTGGCCGACCGTCCGTCGGTACTCGGAGACCATCTTTTCCTGGATCGCGGACGGAAGGCTCCCCCAGGGGTGGCATGACCCTGTGGCCCTCAACGCGCTCAGGGTCGACTCCCTCACCACGCCCACCACCCCGGCAACACCAGCTCCCCGAGGCGATGATGGGGCCCGAGGCGCACACCTGCCCCGGCAGCAACCCGACACACGCACCGCCTACGATAGGCACGCTCATGGGGCTCCCTGCTCCGCTTGGAATCGCGATCCCGCCTCGTGCGATCGGGCACCCCTCGGAGAGGCTCACGGCGAGGTGGGAGACAGGCGCCGGCACGTCTGTGCCTATTGCGCCAACGTCCGGCGCATATTAACAATGCACAGCGAGGCCGGATGCCGCACCAAGCAAGCCCGTGAGCGCCAGACCCCAGCCGCCCCGGCGGATTTTTGATCCGCCGGCCTCCCCCCGGCTGGCCCGGGGGGCCTAGCCCGGCGCCTCACCCCAACCATTCCCGACAGCCCCGCGATTCCCACCGACGGCCTCCCAGCGAACACCGATCGAAACGCCGCCCAGAAGAAGCCGAGGATCATCACCTCGCACCTCACACCTCAGATGACCCAGCCCAGCCTCACGAGAGACCCACCCAGCCCAGCCCTGAGGAGTTCGCTGCCCCCCTGCTCGACCCTCACCGGACCTCCTCCCCCCGGGCCTCAGGAGCGGGCCTCCCTTTTTTGGCCGCCCGCTCCCCTTCCACGTAGGCCCCGGACCCTCCTCTCAACCAGGCCTGCCTCTCCGGGCCCCGCCTCGGGCGCCCCGCGCCCCCTCCTCGGGCGTGCCTCGAGCCCTCTCCTTACTCTTTGGCGGAGGGCTCCTCGGCCCCCCCTCTACCAACTCTGACACTGCTCCTTCTGAGCCCCTCCTCTATTTATCCTCTGCTCCTCATGAGCCCCTTACTGTATTGCTCCTCACGAGCCTGTTGCTCCTCATGAGCCCCTCTTATTGCTCTCTGCCTCCTCAGCCTGTGTTACCTCCTCTGTTGCCCTGCTTGTACCGTTTACCTTACATTTTTCTCATATGTTTTGTTCTTCTCACTGTTCTCTGTATTTGCCCGAGGCGTCACAATAAACGCCTCAGTTTTCCCACATCCGCCTCTGTTCTTCCTTCTCGCGCATCAATAATAATTCAAGGTAGCAAGACGAAAGGTAAACGAAAATGTTTGTTGGCAAAAATGACCCGATTGTGATTGAATTATTCGCGATCATTACCACAAGTTAGCAATATATTCCTAAGCTTAAAGTAGCATTGTCCAATGGTGTATTCGCAATCATTATCACAAGGTAGCAATATTCCTACGCTTAAAGTAGCATTGTCCAATGGTGTATTCGCAATCATTATCAGAAGGTAGCAATATTCCTACGCTTAAAGTAGCATTGTCCAATGGTGTATTCGCAATCATTATCACAAGGTAGCAATATTCCTACGCTTAAAGTAGCATTGTCCAATGGTGTATTCGCAATCATTATCACAAGGTAGCAATATTCCTATGCTTAAAGTTGCATTGTCCAATGGTGTATTCACAATCATTATCACAGGGTAGCAATATTCCTACGCTTAAAGTAGCATTGACCAATGGTGTATTCGCAATCATTATCACAAGATAGCAATATTCCTATGCTTAAAGTAGCATTGTCCAATGGTGTATTCACAATCATTATCACAAGGTAGCAATATTCCTATGCTTAAAGTTGCATTGTCCAATGGTGTATTCGCAATCATTATCACAAGGTAGCAATATTCCTACGCTTAAAGTAGCATTGTCCAATGGTGTATTCGCAATCATTATCACAAGATAGCAATATTCCTATGCTTAAAGTAGCATTGTCCAATGGTGTATTCGCAATCATTATCACAAGGTAGCAATATTCCTACGCTTAAAGTAGCATTGTCCAATGGTGTATTCGCAATCATTATCACAAGGTAGCAATATTCCTATGCTTAAAGTAGCATTGTCCAATGGTGTATTCGCAATCATTATCACAAGGTAGCAATATTCCTATGCTTAAAGTAGCATTGTCCAATGGTGTATTCGCAATCATTATCACAAGGTAGCAATATTCCTACGCTTAAAGTAGCATTGTCCAATGGTGTATTCGCAATCATTATCACAAGATAGCAATATTCCTACGCTTAAAGTAGCATTGTCTAATGGTGTATTCGCAATCATTATCACTAGAT
This sequence comes from Branchipolynoe longqiensis, assembly GCA_030323885.1. Classification (NCBI taxonomy): domain Eukaryota; kingdom Metazoa; phylum Annelida; class Polychaeta; order Phyllodocida; family Polynoidae; genus Branchipolynoe; species Branchipolynoe longqiensis. Next base: position 37,495,456 of record CM059200.1, read on the forward strand.
AGCAATATTCCTACGCTTAAAGTAGCATTGTCCAATGGTGTATTCGCAATCATTATCACAAGATAGCAATATTCCTACGCTTAAAGTAGCATTGTCCAATGGTGTATTCGCAATCATTATTACAAGGTAGCAATATTCCTACGCTTAAAGTAGCATTGTCCAATGGTGTATTCGCAATCATTATCACAAGATAGCAATATTCCTACGCTTAAAGTAGCATTGTCTAATGGTGTATTCGCAATCATTATCACAAGATAGCAATATTCCTACGCTTAAAGTAGCATTGTCCAATGGTGTATTCGTAATCATTATCACAAGGTAGCAAGCAATATTCCTATGCTTAAAGTAGCATTGTCCAATGGTGTATTCGCAATCATTATCACAAGGTAGCAATATTCCTACACTTAAAGTAGCATTGTCCAATGGTGTATTCGCAATCATTATCACAAGATAGCAATATTCCTACGCTTAAAGTAGCATTGTCCAATGGTGTATTCGCAATCATTATCACAAGATAGCAATATTCCTACGCTTAAAGTAGCATTGTCCAATGGTGTATTCGCAATCATTATCACAAGGTAGCAATATTCCTACGCTTAAAGTAGCATTGTCCAATGGTGTATTCGCAATCATTATCACAAGGTAGCAATATTCCTACGCTTAAAGTAGCATTGTCCAATGGTGTATTCGCAATCATTACCACAAGGTAGCAATATTCCTATGCTTAAAGTAGCATTGTCCAATGGTGTATTCACAATCATTATCACAGGGTAGCAATATTCCTACGCTTAAAGTAGCATTGTCCAATGGTGTATTCACAATCATTATCACAAGATAGCAATATTCCTACGCTTAAAGTAGCATTGTCCAATGGTGTATTCGCAATCATTATCACAAGATAGCAATATTCCTACGCTTAAAGTAGCATTGTCCAATGGTGTATTCGCAATCATTATCACAAGATAGCAATATTCCTACGCTTAAAGTAGCATTGTCCAATGGTGTATTCGCAATCATTATCACAAGATAGCAATATTCCTACGCTTAAAGTAGCATTGTCCAATGGTGTATTCACAATCATTATCACAAGGTAGCAATATTCCTATGCTTAAAGTTGCATTGTCCAATGGTGTATTCACAATCATTATCACAAGGTAGCAATATTCCTACGCTTAAAGTAGCATTGTCCAATGGTGTATTCACAATCATTATCACAAGGTAGCAATATTCCTATGCTTAAAGTAGCATTGACCAATGGTGTATTCGCAATCATTATCACAAGGTAGCAATATTCCTATGCTTAAAGTAGCATTGTCCAATGGTGTATTCACAATCATTATCACAAGGTAGCAATATTCCTACGCTTAAAGTAGCATTGTCCAATGGTGTATTCACAATCATTATCACAAGGTAGCAATATTCCTATGCTTAAAGTAGCATTGACCAATGGTGTATTCGCAATCATTATCACAAGGTAGCAATATTCCTATGCTTAAAGTAGCATTGTCCAATGGTGTATTCACAATCATTATCACAAGGTAGCAATATTCCTACGCTTAAAGTAGCATTGCCCAATGGTGTATTCACAATCATTATCACAAGGTAGCAATATTCCTACGCTTAAAGTAGCATTGTCCAATGGTGTATTCACAATCATTATCACAAGGTAGCAATATTCCTATGCTTAAAGTAGCATTGACCAATGGTGTATTCGCAATCATTATCACAAGGTAGCAATATTCCTATGCTTAAAGTAGCATTGTCCAATGGTGTATTCACAATCATTATCACAAGGTAGCAATATTCCTACGCTTAAAGTAGCATTGTCCAATGGTGTATTCGCAATCATTATCACAAGGTAGCAATATTCCTATGCTTAAAGTTGCATTGTCCAATGGTTTTCAGTTTCTGTCATTTTTTCTAGATAAATGTCTTGAATGAGCGAGGTTGCTCATTCGGTGTCATTGCTGGACACGGCAGGCTCAAGGCCGAAGCCCTCCCCACTGCCAATACTGTGGTGGGGGGGGCGTGGGGGGGAGGCCATCACCCACCCTCCGGCCTATAAAAACTCCTGCCAGCCATCATGGCCAGGCACTACCCTGGTGTCTCCCGGAGCCACCGAAGCCGTTCAGTCTTCTCCAAACGCCCGCACTGACCACTTCCCACCTCCATTACTGATAATTTACCCTCTACTGTTATCTCATATGTTTATCATTAACTATTGCTATTTGTACTTTAAGGTAATTGATCACTCATTTGTTAAATCGTTCACATGACTCATATGCCCTCATCACATTTCATTTCCCCAATATATGGGGGCCTTCGCTTGTTCGCTTCTTGCCCGATGATACACAGTCAATGTACATTCCGCTGGGTGGGCAGCGCCCGAATAAAAGCCTTGATTAACCCACTCATGCCTGTGAGTCAGCTGTGTCCGTGAGCAATGATGTTATGTTGAATGTTATAATTTACCTTAATTTATTTTGAAGTAACTTTTATTTTAAATGGCTAACTTTTGAGATATTTGAAGTGCAAACATATATAAAAAAAAAGAATTTTTGGCATGCACGCCAAAACTCTGTAACCGTAGGCTTCTGCAGTAACAGGTTCTATTAAATTGATTCAGTTTCCCTTCTATGTGGCAACAAATGCTGAATAAGTGCATTAGTATCTAAGTCAAATGTGTAGAATGAAATCTAGATAATTATTTTGGTTTCGAAAATTTGATGCTTCATTGGACTATGCAGCTTTAATTCAGCAGTTATATCATCTGGAGTTATTGATCTCTCAGTGGTTGTCGGGATTATTGGTTGATTGATTGCTACAACCTGGATGATGAGACACAAGCCGTAATTAAAAGCTTGCATCTGGCATAGTTGGAACCCACATTCCAATTACCAAAGTGCAATTAGTGACGCAAAGTTCTTTCCTCTATTTGTTTGTGTTTTGCATCCTAGCAACGGTTACGGTCATACCAGGGATTGATACAGACCTATGATAGTATGCACTCGTGGCGGTTTTATATTGTTGCCCCACTGGGAGAACAGGGGTTGCTAGCAACATGACCCGATGTCCTACTTAGTCACATTATCCTAATACTGCGCTAACCAGTCCTTACCCTATCCAAGTAATGTTAAGTGTCAGGCTAGGTAGTGACAAGTATCAATTTAGTAAATCATTGGTTTGACTCGGCCTGAATTCGTAACCCTGATGTTCCTCACTGGAAGCCAGCACTCCTATACCCCCATCACACCAAACTAGTTCTCACTGCATTCTTGAAAATGTTGCTGAATGGGCTCAAGCTGTGTGCGAACGGAATGGACCTAGTAGTAACGTTTTACAGTCATTTTAGAAACGGAATGTACAGGCTAGAATGGACTGGTGCTCTAGAACTTTTAGCATGCCCAAATGTTCTTGCAGCCACGTTCTACGCCGACTACAACCTGTTTTAGAACAGGGTCGGACGTTTTGAGAACTAGTTTGGTGTGATGGGGTGTTACTGATTCTGCCAGCGGGTCCGATCCATGTTTATAATTTATTAAATCTGTAGAAACAAAGAAAATATATGTGCTTCTATTTGTAGAGACATTCAATTTATTTATCAAAAGGATCTCTTGTGGGTGAGAAGGTGCGAATTTAAAAGAATTTTCATCTTGAATAGTAGAGCTATTATGAACTTCTCTTCAACGATGTGACCATTATCTTCTTCATCGTTATGATATCATTTGTTTACTTTATTTCAATGTTCTGCAATTTTTATTATCTGAAGAGAATTGTTTTTGTATATATAAAAGAAAATTTACTAAAAAAATATATTCATGTATATAACAAATTTTAATTTCTATCCAAATATGAATAGAGCGTTCTTTGCCGGCACGTCGTTAGTTGTTAGTTTTTTGTTGTTTTACATCCTAGCAATATCTAAGGTCATATCAGGACGGGTACCGACTTGTGACAGTGCGCACTCATGGCAACTTTATAGTACTGCCCCACTGGGAAACCATGCCGCCAGCATCATGACGACACGTCGGTAAACCATCACAAATCAATCAAAAAGAACCAACAGACATGTGTAAATATTTGAAGCAACTATGACCAGAAGACGAGTAGTCCCTCAGTGCCAGAAAAGAATGTTCATACAAATAAAATACATTTACCCCCCACCCACCCACCCCAATAAAAAAGCTTCAGTGGAACATGAACAATTACCTTACATATTACCATGATTCCATTGAAGTGCATTTTCTAATTTGCTCTATGCAAACATTTAGACCAAAGCAACAACAATTTAACCATTTTTAAAAAGAGGTTGGTTTGTGGCCAAGCAAAGGAAACCAGCAGGACATCCAATGGAAGGTAACCATGCCAAAAGTAGCCAGATAACACACCACACAGTTACGTACAAGCCTATAATATGTAAATAGGAATAGGCTAGTCTAGTAATAACAGTAGAACAAAATAAAATAATACATATATGCAAAGAATCTTTTTTTTAAACTAACATAGGCTACTAACCATACCAACCAATTATCTATCTGCTACTGAAATGCAGGCAATCAAATACCTTATCAGCAGCTACTGTGTAGTAAGATAACACCAACACTACAACTGGCCAGCATTCAAAACAAGCCTGGGTACCCGGGCTTATAAGTTATATGCTATAGACAGTATAAATACAGCCTCAATAAAAACTTCTTTTTTATTAAAAACAGACTGACAGAGGGTAGGGAGACGTGGGAGAATGCTTGCAAACATAGAAAGAATGTGTGCAGTAGATAGCTACACAACAGTTGAAAGTAATAAAACAAGGGGAGCCACGAGACTCTTACTGTCTAGCGGCAAAAAGAAATCATTACACTTAACCGTTATGGGCAGGATAAATACACCATCACCAAAATTTTGTTATTCTCAAACGCGAATGACAGTGTTGAGCGTCCGTAGTTCGGAAAGCTGGTGGTTGGTGGTGCAAATGGCAGAGTGGTTAGAGTGTCTGACTTTTTCTAGGTCAGACTCTTAATCTAAAGGTCAGTGGTTCGATTCCCCATGCCCCCATCTCTGCTAATTTAGATTTCCATCGCTGTGTATAACTTACAGCGACATCAAAGGCCAGTTGCTCTCATACCATGTCTATGTGGTGCGGGAGGTTAAAAATCCCTTGGGTCGGTAAAAGTGTAGGCTCAGGCTTTCTATCGACAAACTGTCTAATGGTGAAAACAAGCATATTCAGGCTTATCCATGATAGGCAGTATAAATCTTCAACAACGTGGGAGGGGGTACTCCGCACCAAATGGATATAACGAATAGCAGTATAATATAGTACAATAATAAAAACTCCTTTCTGCACCTTTATACTCGCATAATGCTTATACATCACATATATATATAATATAAATAATATATATAGAGAGTATAATGTATTATACGTATATAAAAGGGGCGGAGCTCTCTCATAATATTATCACGATTATTCCTCTGTTATTTCGACTAATATTATTCTCCAATCGCTGACTTGCCCGCGTTTGCCCCGGTCCTTGCCTACCCCAGCGCCACCACCTGTGGGTTCCTGGCACTACTTGCCCGGGCAGTCAGTCTCTCTCTCTCCTGCTTCTGAAAAGACAACAACTACACTCAAGCTCTCTCAAACAGTCTACTGGCTACCTGTTTGCTACCTTGAGACCGTGCCTGTGAGTCGATTATCTGTTCGATTGGATAGCATCTGGATCGATCTCCACAGCAAGAATTCACATGGATGACGGTATCGTGCCTTAAATTAGATCCGTTTGTCACTTATTACGACCGTCGAACAGCCCATAAGTGTGTCGACGGTATTCGTAGACGGGGGAGTGGGACATAATTTGAGATCAAGCATTCGACTGTCTCCTACCGAGTAGGGGGGGGTCGATATAGAGACAGTTATCTCGTTAACCTCCTGCATTTTTAAAGGGTCCACATATAATCGACACAGAATCTGTAAACTCATAATAATATCGCTGGAGCTATCAAGCTCAGATATTGCAGCCAGTGTGTCGATAATATCGACCAGGAGGTAAATAAGTTCCTAATCGTACGTAAAGTGAGCGTAATCGACCCAGGACTTTGCACCCTGGTTTAAAAATAACGGCTCCAAGGTCGCCGGGTGCGGGTAAGCGGAACGCTTAATCCGCTTAGCTCTTAATCCGCTTAACTCTGGTCCGCTTTCATGCCAGGCTGCCGCTATTGTTCTGAGTGCGGGTCAAACCACGACACTCAAGACTGATGTCCTTTTGCTAAAACAATCGACACACCTGTAATGAGGTCAGGTATGGCTACGCGCAGCAGCACAGCGCCATCTAAGAATGCGAGATCGGGAGGTGACGTCGACGACTTTGATTCGACCGCTTCCAACTTCGCCGAGTTGTCGCTGGAGGAGCGTGAGTCGACTGCACGCGCGGCTATCGACAAACTCAAGGCAGAGATGCGGGTTACGGCTCTGGAGGACGAACTGGACGATCTCAGAGCAGAACGAGACAGACGACGAAACAGACGCCGGACGACCGTGAGGGACGACCAACACGACTTTCAAGCTGGAACGAACCGGGACGACGCCGACGACCGACTACATCCACAGGAGGATCGACGGACGACGGACGCAGCGCCTAAACCGCCGAGTTGGACGCGAGGCACCGACCACGTCGACTCGAACCACGGTCGATCGCGTCGACACTCACGGGGGTCGAGTAGGAGAAGAAGGCGTGATTCTAGGTCGAGTAGTGACGGGAGTTCTTCACGAAGGCGGCGCAGTAAGTGGTCATTGAGAAAGTATGGGATGGGCAAGGAAGTCAGGAAGATGAACCCCCATGAACTTGTTAAGGCTTCATGCGACTGGTGCCTGGACATTACGTCACTCACAATATCGGACTACAGATCGTTCATCCAACACATTTGCTTCATCTCAACTCGGGCGCGTGAAGACCACTACAGGGACGTTGCCCATGTTGACCACGTGCTTGCCATTCGCAAGCTCGGGGAGAGCATCGGGTTCAAGGCATTCTCTAAAGCACACCAGGATGAAAGTATAGAACACTACGGCCCCCACAATATGAAGATTAAGAGGCAGGGCGCTAACACATATAGCACTCGGAGAAGATCACCGGGCAACAACACTAAGAAGGCTTGTTACGCCTGGAATGGCGATTCGGGCTGCCTAAAAGCTGACGATGAGTGCCGCTTCGCTCACGCTTGCTCAAGATGTGGCTCTAAGTCGCACAAACGGGCTAAGTGCAAAAATTGACGTGCTCAAACATTCAACATGTCTAGGCACAATGTTGAATTCTCATATAGCGGCGATCATCCTAACGATAACATTGAATCTAGGACTGTCACCCCTAACCGGACTGAACATCCCAACTCCTCTGATAATGATTGCATGCCATGTCTTGATCTTTCAGCTGGGGTCGAGATCGGGGATGGTGCGGGGGGGGTTGATGTCAGTCTTATTCATGATAAGGCTAAGGTCTTGCTGTGGGAGCAGCCTGAGGGCGCCAGCAAGGCTGATCGTCTATTTGTAGAGCATACCGCATCGGGCGGCCTGCTGGTATACGTTAGCGAAACCGAGGTTTTTTTTGTTAACTTCAAGAAGGTCAGCAGTGTCGAGACCAAGGTTAGGTTCCTTGGCATATTCGTAGACTCTGTACGCCTCGAACTTAGCCTTCCTCCCGATAAATTAGAGAGAACATTGGAGATCCTCCGCAAACTACGCGGGCGCAGGAAGGCCAGTAGAAGGGAGCTGGAGCAGGTGGGGGGGTTGCTCACTCACTGCGCCAAGGTCGTCCGGGGCGGGCGGACCTTCTCTAGGCGGATCTATGATCTCATGTCTAAACTTAAGCAGCCTTTCCATAGAATTAGGCTAGGCACCGGAGTTAGGGAAGACCTCGACTGGTGGCTGAATTTTGCAAGTAGCTTTAACGGGAAAGCCAAGATTCTTGGGAAGTTTGCCCCAGTCATATCCTGTTACAGTGATTCTTCCAAGTGGGGCTTCGGTGCCCTGCATGGCAGCGACTGGACTGTCGGCGCATACACAGACTCAGCTGAAGACATCCTTGACAGTTACGTCGGTCATCACCACTTCCGTCCTCCGGAGGATGTCTGGACCGCCCACATCAACATGCAGGAGATGTGGGCGGTCTACGCATCCTGCGTCCGTTGGAGTGCGGGCTGGGGCGATACCGCTGTCATCTTCGTCACCGATAGCTCTGTCGTGCAGGCAGCCCTTAATACTGGCAGGTCTAGGAGTGCCGAAATCATGCACTTCTTGCGCAGAATATTCTGGTTCTCGGTTAAATACAATTTTACCTTTACTTCTGTTTATATAATATAGTACAATAATAAAAACTCCCTTCTGCACCTTTATACTCGCATAATGCTTATACATCACATATATATATAATATAAATAATATATATAACATATATAATATCAATAATATATATTGTTATGCCAATCTATAGGAGAAGCCTCGACGAAAACCAAAGACTACACCATGAGCAAAAGCTTCAAAGAAGTCAAGAGTGCCAGCCGGCATGTTGGCGGAGAGAAGGCGTGAGCAGAGTGAGCACCTGCTGAGGACGGCCAGGCGAGTCTACAGGCTCCCGGTCCGGCCTCGGGCATCCGCCTCAGGTAGGGTTGAATGGCTGTTGGAGTTTTACGTCCTGGCAAAATCTGGGGTCATGTTAGGATGGGTACCGACTTGTGAAAGTGCGCACTCATGGCGACGTTATAGTGCTGCCCCACTGGGTTGTTGGTTGGTTGTTGGGGTTTACGTCCTGGCAACATCTAAGATTATGGTAGGATGGGTAGCGACTTGTGGAAGTGCGCAGTCATGGCGACTTTATAGTGCTGCCCCACTGGGTTGTTGGTTGGTTGTTGGGGGTTTACGTCCTGGCAACATCTAAGATCATGTTCGGATGGGTACCGACTTGTGAAAGTGCGCACTCATGGCAACTTTATAGTGCTGCCCCACTGGGAGACCAGGCCTGCCAGCACCATGACCTGATATCCCACTCACACAGTCATATTATCCTGACACTGAGCCAACCAGTCCTTGCCCTATCCTAATACATTGCAATGCCGAGCACCTGGCTATGAAGCGATAAGTATACATTCTGTAAGTCATTGGTTTGACTCGACTGGGAATTGAACTCCCGACCTTCCACACGAGACGGCCTGCGCTCTACCTATTCGGACACCGCATCCGGTGAATAATAAATTGATGACTTCTATCTAACCATCACTTCCCTGATTTTAACTGTTCTTCACGATCCCTCATATTTCAGACCCACGTCCAGTGGTTTCAATTAGGAGCCAAGCAGGAAGTGCCGAGATGCAAGGTCAACATGGCAGCCACAGAAACAAGTCAAGGTCAGGCGAAAAGGGGGCCCTACCGGAAGCTGAGAAAGCAGAGAAAATGTCAAAGAAAGTGCAGCTGGTCTTTGGTCGGGAACCTACATTTTACATCGGCGGAGGAAATGGAGTTGCCTTGTAAGACCATTTTCCTTCTGTAACCTATTGTAAAGTCGACGGCTGGTGGTTTGAGTGGTGTAGATAGGCGAATAAGAAATTACTACAGGCAAGGAAGGAAAGTAGATAAAGAGTGAAAGGTAGGAGATCTCTGATTTATTGTATTTATAGTTTCAAGAACAAGATGGTGGTGATCACATGATCCAGTCTTCCAATCCATAACAAGCATTCCTCTATCCACCAATGAGGATTCAATATCCTTGTTGCCAAGGCATGGTGCGATCTGGCTACAGTGCCCTGGGCCGCGTTCAGGGTCCGTCTCGGAGGCGCCTCGGCGACGTCTCCGCGATGCTTTTTGGTCTATTTGCGTTCAGGGTCCGTCTCGGCGACGTCTCGGCGACGCCTCCCTTTTCAGGCAGGAGACAAACAGCGCCTCGAAAATGGCCGCCGCCTGCAGTGGTTTCATCCAATCAGAGCGCAGCATTTCGAGCCAACAGCTAAATCCGTTCAGACTAGCCTGACGAAACGGGCGCCTCCGAGGCGCCTCCGAGACGGACCCTGAACGCGGCCATGTTGTATCTGGTGCAGTGATCCATAAATAACCCGTGGAGGGGAGGGGGTATGTGAGGCGACTTCCCAAAGACTGTCCCACATGTCAAGAAGTGACCCTCTCTCTCAGGTCAAGAAGTGACCCTCTCTCTCTATACTATATTAATACACAATTTCTATCCTCAATTAGTAATGGCTCACCAACTCCACATATACCTTATATGCCTTTGGTTTTACATACTATTTACCATTTTATAGACAAGTTGCAATTTATTATAGCAGAGTTCTCCATATCCCATATCTCATATATCGGAAAATTTTACACTGTGACTTCCCACCTGAGTTTAAAGCTGCATAGTCCGATGAAGCATAAACTTTTCAAAACCAAAACAATTGTCTCTATTTGATTCTACATATCTAACTTAGATACTGGTGCACTTATTAAGCATTTCTTGCTAAATAGAAGTGAAAACTGAGACAATTTAGTTGAACCTGTTACTGCAAAAGCCTATGTTGTCAGAGTTTTGGCATGCTTGCCGAAACTAATTTGATATGTTATGCTTCAAATATCTCAAATGTTAGCCATTTAAAATATAAGTTCCTTCAAACTAAAGTAAGGTAGATTATAACAATCAATTTAATATATTTATCTCAGAAAAAATTACAGAAACTCAAAATCATCGGAATATACAACTTTAACTTTAGTGAATTTGATCGTCTAAAACCTGTACCAGAATGTTAATAGTGCCCCATGTTCCAAGATAGATACACAAATATTCACCTCAGGTAGGGTGAGCGAGGGTTGTTTAAATTAGAGCAAGGTCTGTTTCAGTAGGCTATGGGTCATCATCATCATCATCATCATCATGCTGTCGGTCACGATGCGACAAAGACTGCTTTCATTACTTGACTGCCGCTCTCCATTTAGCTCTCTGCTGTGAGAGTTGCGTCCATGAGTCGGTCTTAATCTTTCTCAGCTTCAGGTTTCTCTTGATGGTATCCTTGAACCGGAGACAAGGGCGCCCTCTCTTTCTGTAACCAGAAGACAGTTGAGAATAGAGGATTTGCTTTGGTAGCCTGTGTGATGATATCCTCATGAGGTGTCCAGTCCACCGGAGATTCTTTTTGATCAGAAGATCTTCCATAGAGGGCAGCCCCGTCCATTCGAGTATTTCCTTATTTGTCACTTTGTCCTTCCAGGTTAGCCTCATGATTGAACGCATATGTCACATCATGAAGGCATGCAACTTTTTCACCTGGGTACACTGCAAACAAGCTCTGGATGTCCTGGTTCTAGAGCAATGTTTGTCCATGAAAAATGTTGCCTTCCCATGAGGAAGGTTGGGGGATTTGAATCCTAGTGTAACGATTTCAATTTCCCCCCTTTTCAAGTTCCCCCGGCGAATCTGAAAACGTTTTTAATTTCCCCGGAGGGAAATTAAAAAACGTTTTCAGATTCCCGGGGGGGAAATTAAAAACAGTTTTCAAATTCCTCCCCCTATTTTCAAATTACCCCCTCCATGAATTTTAAATTGTTTAAAATAACTTTTAAAACCGTTTTAAAATTCAGACCTATAATATTTTTTTCTTAGCCATCTTGGAGACTTTTTGTGTCATTTGGGGTGAAATATGTTTTGTTGTACTAGTAATAATTTCCATTATGCTATTCTCTGTGTATTATTATATTTGTCATGAAAATTAAAATAAATAACAAAAAATAACAAAAATAAAGAAAATTCCCCCAAAATGGGGGGAGGGAAAGTTCAAATGAGGGAGGGAACTTGAAGACGTTTTCAAATTCCCCTGGGATGAATTTGAAAACGTTTTCAATTTCCCGGGGGGGAACTTGACTCAGGGGGTAATTTGAAATCTTTACACCGGCCCAGTGAAATTGATACTTGTACCTGGTCTTTAGTTTTATTTATTTAAATCTTTTTTTTATATTAAAACAAGGACTGGCTAGCTCAGTAACAGGATAATGTGGCTGTGTGGGATAGCGAGTCATGATACTGGCATCCTGGATTCCCACTGGGCAGCACTATAAAATCGCCAAAGGTGGGAACTGTCACAGGTCAGTACCAGTCCTGCTATGACTCCTGATGTTTCTAGGACATAAAACCCCAGCAAACAAACGTTATTTCAGAGTGGAGGGGCCGCTAACTGAACTCGGGTGGAAGAGAATAGCAGACAAAGCGGACGAAAGTTACAAGATGAAGTGGGTCGAGTGTAAGAACACCATCAACTACAACTCATTCAAGGAAGGTATGTATGAGCAGATGAGGAGGATCTTCAATGTAACTTGTAAGTGGTTTTGGTAGATCCTGGGATTCGAACCCACGGGTTCTAACCCTGGTCGAATGAATTAAAAATTCATACTTGTCGTTACCTAGCCAGGCGTTTGGCATTATTAGGATAGGGCAAGGACTGGTTTTCTCAGTGTCAGGATAATGTGACTGATTGATTGATTGATTGGTGGTTGCTTTACGCCGTGTCGGCAGCATAGGCCATATTCACGGCGAGAAATGTTTGTTTTTTGTTCAAACCATCACTTTTACATGTAAAAGCAGACAATCAATTATGTGCCAATAGACACTGATTAAATTAGAAAGCTCACAATCATATATTTGTGGTCAAGGGAAACAAATTCCCATAGAAAAAGAAAAGTTTTATTAATAATTGATAGAATCCATTTAGTAAACTATATAAGGTGGTACAGTCCAGCTGCCCTCAAAAAGGCTAAAATGTTTTCCTGTTTTACTTTAGTAAAAAGGTCATGCATACTGTCTGCAGTGTAGAACCGTTGGCGCAGGGCCAAAAAATCAACGCAACTTAGTAAAATGTGCTTGAGTGTCAGTGGGGACTCACACCCAATACATTCAGAGGGAGGTTCCCCCTTGAGCAGAAAAGCATGTGTAAGCCACGAGTGGCCAATACGGCAGCGGCTAAGGACCACTTGGTCCCGCCGACCTCCCGCATGAGTATGTGGTGGCTTTCCCACAGATGGTTCAATTTCTTTAAGTTTATTAATGTTTTCATCCCACTCATGTTGCCATTTGGATTTTATGTGGGTGGCTATTAGCGGTTTCAGATCAGAGTGAGGGATCAGACATGGTTCAAGATCAGAGTTCAGGGCCTTCTTCGCAGCCCGATCAGCTCGTTCGTTTCCTTGTATGCCAGCATGGCCAGGCACCCAGCACAGTTGGATATCATACCCGTCCGTTGTCAGTTGGTTCATTTTATAAATGACCTTTGCTAGAATAGGTGATTCGTTTTCAGTCCAGCAACAGCCGGAGGCAAGAGAACGAAATCACTGTATATAACTTAGTTACTGTGGTTGGATTACCTCGATACACTCCAAAGCGAGAAAGGAGTGCTCGGGCTTCTGCAGTGAAAATCGAGCTCTGATCGGCAAAACGTACACCAAATTTTTTCCCGTTGGCAGACTGCCGCAGCAGCTTACCCGGCTTTGGTCTTTTCGAAACCATCAGTGTAATGGAGAGGTGGTCCTGCAAACTGGCCTTGGAATCTCTGCATGCAGTCCTTGATACTCGAGTGGATGTGTCCCAGACTTCCTCAGTTCCGTGAGTCGGAGGATAACCGATGGCTTTCTCAACGACCACGGGGGATGTTCTGGGAGTTTGGCATCCTCCAACACGTCCAAATAATGTGACTGAGTAAGGAGGTGGGATATTAGCTCATCGTGCTGGTGGTGTCTGAACAAGAAACTACTAAAAAAAAAAAAAGGGATCTTTCCATAATTTTAGCCAATCAGAGCTGTTCTTTTCGATTGCAAATGGCTGCCCCTTATGGGGGCCGCCATTTGCAATAAAAAAGAATCATAGCTGTTCTTTTCGATTGCAAATGGCGGCCCCCATGGAGGTGGCCATTTGCAATAAAAAAGAAGAGCTCTGATTGGCTGACACTGAGTTCCCGTGAAAACGAGAAGAGGGAAACCCATTTCCTGCAAGTTCAAACGGGCTCAGACGAGTTCAAACGTGGCTGGTTGTCCCGCTCCTTTCTGCGCTGAATATGCTTATGCTCGATTCGCCTCTTGTTTCGCAGGTGAACAGTTAGTGAACCACATCCCGAACTGCAACCTGCTCACCAACAAGATGGGGCTGCTGACGTCACTGCAGGGCTACGAGCGAACCAACGCCTCACGGAAACGGCGCGAGACCCGAATAAAACTGGCCGACTTCATCCCTGAGACGTACCGCCTGGACGACCAGAGGGAGCGGGACGCCTTCCTCGAGAAGTTCAAAGGTAGCCGTCATCTTGTTTTCTGGTCTCGTTTTCTTTTGGTGTGGGGGTGGGGGGTGGGGATGGGTGGTATACCCCAGGGCCTATATGTATGAGCCAATTTTTAACCGGACCGGGTTAAAGGCGGGTGCCGGGTTAGCTAACCCCGGAGTTCCAAATGTGTCACGGGGGATGTATGTGACCAAAGCACGCTTGAGTTAACTAACGTTTCAGTTATTTATAGATTTGGGGAACCCCTGTGTGCATATTTACATTCGTCGATTCGACACTATTAATATCTCTGCCAATGCGGCGGCGGCCTTAATAACGGTTCGAATTTAGGGTTAAATTGATAAAATTTCACTTATTGCATATCTAATTCTGTTAAATATGATCGCATTGAATAGATTTGGGCCTAATATATTCCTGCCGATTCGGCGGTGACGGCGGCGGCCATGTTTAGTTGATGTTGAACAGTATGGATATCGACGTCGCTGCGGTGGCGGCTATTTGTTTACTTTACATTCGTCGATTCGACACTATTAATATCGCCGCCAATGCGGCGGTAGCCTTAATAACGATTCGAATTTAGGGTTAAATTGATGAAATTTCACTATTGCGTATCTAATTCTGTTAAATATTGTCGCATTGAATAGATTTTGGGCCGAGTCGGTGCCTAACCCCACCTTTAACCCTCCTTTCGCTTGGGGTTAGTGCAGGCGACTTTACGCTCACCGAGTTAGTTTAACCCCAACACATACATACGCAGTTTTCGCCGCTAACCCGGGAAATCTGCACGACGCAGGGTTACGACCGCTAACCCGGGCTCGTACATATAGGCCCAGGTGAAATGTCCCATCAACGAGTAGGTGGTCTAATGGTTAGGATGCGTGTTTGTTGCTTTTTGTGTTGTTGTTTTACATCCTAGCAACATCTAAGGTCAATACACTACAAATTAATTACTGAAGCTGTTCAGCATTGAAA
Organism: Branchipolynoe longqiensis; assembly: GCA_030323885.1. Lineage (NCBI taxonomy): Eukaryota > Metazoa > Annelida > Polychaeta > Phyllodocida > Polynoidae > Branchipolynoe > Branchipolynoe longqiensis. The sequence goes on from CM059200.1 coordinate 37,510,723, forward strand.
ACAGGTTCTATCATGAACTTATATATTATGGACATAGTAAATAAACCACCATTAAAAAAAAAATATATATATATACAAAATAAAAGGTCATATCAAGACAAGTACCGACTTCTGACAGTGCGTACTTATGGTGGTTTTATAGTGCTGCCCCAATGGGAGACCAGGCCGCCGGTACCATGACCCGATATCCCACACAGTCACATTATCCTGATACTGTGCTAAGCAGTCCTTGTTTTAATATATAAAAAAATATTTAAATGAATAAAACTAAAGACTACGTGGGACACCAGACAGACCCTTGCTATCCCGAAGGCTTTCAGACGCTCTACTCTCCTGCAGAGAACGACATCTGGATCTGCAAACCGACAGGGATGAACCAGGGCAAGGGCATCTACCTGGTTCGGCACCTGGAGGAGTTCAAGGCCGCGCTACAGGAGCGGGACGAGCGGCTGCACCACCCACGCCGCCCCCACCGCTCCAGCATGGGCCGCATCATCCAGAGGTAGGACCCGGCAGGTGGAGCCACAGACAACAGCCCCCCCCCCCACCCCCCACTCTGACCCCAGCAGCCACAGAGAACAGCCCCCCCACCCCACCACTCTGACCCTAGCATGGGCCGCATCATCCAGAGGTAGGACCCGGCAGGTGGAGCCACAGAGAACAGCCCCCACCCCCCACTCTGACCCAGCAGGGCCGCATCTCCAGAGGTAGGACCCGCAGGTGCAGCCACAGAGAACAGCCCCCCCCCACACCCCCACCCCCCACTCTGACCCCAGCATGGGCCGCCATTCATCCAGAGGTAGGACCCGGCAGGTGGAGCCACAGAGAACAGCCCCCACCCCACCCCCACTCTGACCCTAGCATGGGCCGCATCATCCAGAGGTAGGACCCGGCAGGTGGAGCCACAGAGAACAGCCCCCCCTCACCCGCCACGCCCCACCGCCTCACCCCCCACTCTGACCCTAGCATGGGCCGCATCATCCAGAGGTAGGACCCGGCAGGTGGAGCCACAGAGAACAGCCCCCCCATTCCCCCCAGCCCCCACCCCCCCACTCTGACCCAGCAGGGCCGCATCATCCAGAGGTAGGACGCGGCAGGGGAGCCACAGAGAAACAGCCCTCGCCCTCCACCACGCCACCCCACCACTCTGACCCTAGCATGGGCAGCATCATCCAGAGGTAGGACCCGGCAGGTGGAGCCACAGAGAACAGCTCCCCCCGCACCCGCACCCCCCACTTCTGACCCCAGCATGGGCCCATATCCAGAGGAACCGGCAGTGGAGCACATCGAACACCCCCACCACCACTCTGACCCTAGCATGGGCCGCATCATCCAGAGGTAGGACCCGGCAGGTGGAGCCACAGAGAACAGCCCCCACCCACCCCCCACCCCCCACTCTGACCCCAGCATGGGCCCCATCTCCAGAGGTAGGGCCCGCAGGTAGAGCCACAGAGAACAGCCCCCCCCCCACCACTCTGACCCTAGCATGGGCCGCATCATCCAGAGGTAGGGCCCGGCAGGTGGAGCCACAGAGAACAGCCCCCCCCCACCCCGACTGCCAGCGCGGAACAGCCCCCCCACCACTCTGACCCTAGCATGGGCCGCATCATCCAGAGGTAGGACCCGGCAGGTAGAGCCACAGAGAACAGTCCCCCCCCCACTCTGACCCAGCAGGCGCACATCAGACGTAGGCCCGGCGGTAGAGCCCAGAGAACAGCCCCCCCCGCCACCACTCTGACCCTAGCATGGGCCGCATCATCCAGAGGTAGGGCCCGGCAGGTAGAGCCACAGAAACAGCCCCCCACCGACCCCACCACAGCCCCGCCCCACCCCGCCCCCCACTCTGACCCTAGCATGGGCTGCATCATCCAGAGGTAGGGCCCGGCAGGTGGAGCCACAGACAACAGTCGCCCCCCCCCCCACTCTGACCCTAGCATGAGCCGCATCATCCAGAGGTAAGGCCGGGCAGGTAGAGGCACAGAGAACAGCACCCCACACCCCCTCACACCAGCCACTCTGACCCCAGCATGGGCCGCATCATCCAGAGGTAGGGCTCGGCAGGTGGGGCCGTACACAACAGCACCCGATTCCCTCCCCACCCGCGGCAGTAATTTACCAGAATGAACTTACCAGAAGTAATCAACCCAACCTGCAATAATTTACCAGATTGAACCTACCACCCTCCCCTCAGGACAATAATTTTCCAGAATGAACCTACCCCCCCCCCATCCCCCAAGTAATTTACCGCAGTGAACCCGCCCCCTCATGTAATTTACCAGAATGAACTTCCCCCCCCCCCCCTCCCAGCAATCATTCATTGGAATGAACCTCCATCCCCCCTCCTCCCCCACCAGCAATAATGGATCCTAATTAATATGTTCCCTTTAGCAATAATAGAGCGGAGTGAAGCTCCCCCACCCCTGTAATAATATATCGAAATAATCTCCCCCCCCCCCCGCCCCCCCGCAATAATATATTCGAATGAACCTCCCCATCAAGGCCCTGTCACATTACGGCATATGATGGGAGCGTATTGAAAACCTACGTAAGTCCTGCGCGTGCCGGCCTATCATGACCTTTAGTGACCTCTCGGGTGGTTTTGAGCGTATGTGGAACCTATGAGGAGCATACGAGGAGCGTATGGGAGCATACTGTGACATTTTTTTACGGTTTTGATTGGCATGTGGAGCGTATGAGGAACATATGAGGAGCATATGCGAAGCTTATGCGAGACCTATGTTATCTCTCCTCGGTCCGCCACCTGGTGGCTCCTGGGTATATAGTGCATCGCCTTTATATACCGAGACCATAGGTCGGGCATACGCCGCCATACGCTAGTCATACGCTTTGCATACGCTACGAATATGCTCCCATACGCAACTCATAGGTTCTGCGTACGCTGCATACGCCCGAGATAGGCCCGTGACGCAAGTTGAGCATATGAGTAGCGTACGCCGGCATACCCCTAGCATACGCCGGCATACCCCCAGCGTACGAGGAGCGTATGCCAGCGTATGAGAAGCATATGAGTAGCGTATGAACCATACGCCCCTGTAGGTCGAGATTTTTTTAGCATGCACACAAAAATTTGGACGGATGGACGGGAGAAAGCGTATGGCGGCATACAGCGGCATAAGCCAGCACAGGACAGCATATGTGGAGCGTATGCATAGTGTATGCGTAGTGTATGGCAGCAAATGGCGGCCTATGCCGACGTATATGACGTAACGCGCCTATGCCGCCGTATGCTCCCCCAAAAAAACCTAATGTGACAGCCCCTTTACCAATAATACATCGGAATAAACCCGCCCCCTCCCATATTGCAAATTACAAACCGAACACACAAATCAGAAATCAAACACACATCACAAATTACAACTACAACACACATTTACAACCAAAACATATCACAAATTACAACCAAAACATGTCGCACCTGCTTGCAGATTCCCCAGCACAACTTTCCCTATGAGGCTTTTTTTTCTGTTTATGTAACCAACTATGTGCCTGGAGAGAGTTATGGTTGTAAAGTGAGATCTTACCCATTCAGTGTAAAATCACCATCACAAATTACAAGCAAAACACACATCACATCGAGTAATAATTGCTTAATATCCATTGTAAATTACTTACTGCGAACTACACCCCAGGTACATCACAGACCCAATGCTTCTAGACAGGCGGAAGTTCGACATTCGCGCCTACATGTTGGTTGGGAGCACCGTGCCTTACCTCGTACTCTACCACAAAGGCTACATTCGCCTCTCATTGGTCGACTACGACGTGGCGGTTGATGACCTCACAGCCCATCTGACCAATCAGGTGAGCTGTAGTGCGTTAATGAATGATGCGAATATTGGGTACATTACACAAATGGAAAATTTCAATCGCAAACCATTGGTCTTCCTCATTCCACTGCTCCTTGCCCTGCCCTAGTAATGCTGATTGCCAGGCTAAGTAGCGACAAGTATCAATTTGTAAGTCATTGGCTTGACTCAGCAAGGGTTCGAACCCAGGAATTTGAATTCCAAAACCTACCAGGACGGGAGGAAGACGCTCAACTCATTCAGTCATGGTGGAGCTTGCATTTTTTCCCAATGGGGCAACACTATAAAGCCATCATCTGTGTGCATGGTCACAAGTCGATGCATAATATCCCGATATGACTTCGGGTGTTGCTAGGAATTAAAACTCCAATAAATCTAATTATTCTAACAGAGCTGCGTATTTTTGTTTTGTTCTAGTCTTTTTCCTGGAGATATACTAGGAGAAGTCATATGATGATCTAGATTTTGTGTTGTATTTGAACTGTTAAGTTAGGGGGTCATCCAAAGCTTTCAAAATTATCACAGTCATACAAAGAGTACTACTTGTCTAGCAACCCAAACTCCCTTCCACCCCTCTCTTCCCCACTAAGTAGTTCACATCAATAATTTATCACAGAACATAACCGTTGGTTCAGGTTATATCAACATCTTATTCAAACTGCATATAGTCCGATGAAAGCATAACATTTGTTTAAACCAAGACACTTATCTGGATTGAAAATATCAAATTTAGATACCTGTGTATTTATTGCGGCATAGTGGGGAATACTAAGTCAATTTAATAGAACCTGCTATTGCTCAAACCTTCGGTATTTTTATGCGCGCCTCAAAATTAAATCGGTATTTTTCACATCACTTATTATCATGTACAATGGGAGTGGGATACTATCACTTTTAATTTACATAACGTTGTCCCCACTCCGTCGCCCAAGCATAATAATGCTCTCTGCCCATATATAATCTTAACCGAAAATCCGTATATTTTTACATTATGTTTGCTTACAGTACATTCAGAAGAGGGACCCTAACTACAAGGATAGCAAGGAGAGTACAGCTTGGAGCATGGACAAGTTCAACGACTACGTCAACGAACACATCGCACCAGAGAAGGGACTGGAGCCAAACTGGGTCTACAACACACTGACCGTATGCAACTAAAGCTACGATTCCACATGCGCAGAAACCAGACGGCATGGCCGAATGGGTTGAGCATCCGTCTCCCGTTTTGGTAGATCGTGGGATTCGAACCCATCGAACCCTGTAAAGTCAAGCCAGTGACTTATAAATTTAAGCCTGTGGTTTCCTAGCCTGGCGCTCGGTATAATTAGGATAGGGCACGGACTGGTTGGCTTAGTGCCAGGATAATGTGGCTGAGTGGGATATCAGGTCATGGTGCTGGTGGCCTGGTCTCCCATTGGGCCAGCACTATAAATGTTGCCATGAGTGCAAACTGTCACAAGTCAGTACCTATCCTGATGACCGTACATGTTGCCAGGACATAAAACTCCAACATCATAATAATCCCGAGATCCTGGCTAGGAAGTGATAAGTATCAATTTGTAAGTCATTGGTTTGACTCGACCAGGGTTTGAACGCCGTGGGTTCGAATCCAACGATCTACCAAAACGGGAGACGGACGCTCAACTCATTTGACCATCCCGTCTGGTCAGGAAAAGATCTTGTTCTGACTGATGTATTAGTAATGTAAATGGGTCGCTCTATGAAACTGGCTACCACATTCTTGGTTTCTAGGTTACGATGGTGATAATTAATTCCTTCTTTTTTTTGGGTAGTAAGTCAAATAGTTATTGTTGCCTCTGTGTGTTAAGGATGCTAGCAATGCTACATGTACGTAATCTAGTAAGTGTTTCCCTTACATAGTATTCTAGTATATAGATACATAGTAGTCTAGTATATAAACAATGAAATAAATATCATTTACATTATTAAAGGTAATATACTTTCTACTTTCAATTTTAAAATTTATTATTTTTATTGTATTAGCAATGTGTCTGTGTTATTTTTAACTGGGGAAAGCGCCTCATATTTCATAAGTATTGTACTTCTGCTTTCTCCTTTTTCATGCGAAACATTGCATAAATGATACATAAATATCAGCTTGTATGTACAATGGTCATGTGGAAATAAATCAATCTTAATCTTACTCTTACTGCTTATACCACCATTATCAGCATCTACGAAAGACTACTTCTCAACAACCGAGATCTCTCTCAACCTGTCCATTGCAATATCAGTAACAGCTCAGTTTAGCATTACCATAGTAGTGACCTATGCACTGAGGCTTGTCTGTACTCTTGAATATTTCGCTGAATATTTCGCTTGTATATTTAGTTCAATTATCATTCCAATAAACTGATTAAATTTAGAGAGAGAAAAAGAGTGTAAATTGACGATGTTATTCGTAACATCGGTAATTTCCGGGGGCGACAGGATTAACCCGAACTGATTTAGCCTACACCAGCGTGTCTGTACTCTTGTATATTTCACTTAATAATTGTGAAATTATCTTTCCAATAAACTCATTATTTTGAGAAAAACAAAAGAGTGATTAGGCATATGCATGACCCGAAGATTTGGCATTAAAAGAAGATTACTCAGAGTAAATTTGTATTTATAAAAAGAAATTTAATTGTTACTTTACTGTGATCAAAGAAGGTAGCCTATAACTTTTTAAAAAAACGATTTATTTAGGGCAAAAGAAAGCTAATACATGGAATTGTAGAGTATCAAGGTCACTTATGCAACCTGAGTCGTGATGCCCTACAATCCAGCCCAGATGGTGTTTAGAACTATTTTACATATCAAATTAAGTGATTTGTGAATTTTATGGAAGATGAGATGGGTGATATGAGGCAAGAGAGAAAACAAATAAAATTTTAAAATTTAAAACACACACAAAAACACCTGAACCATAACAGATGTAACACTCGACGTTGATTTATTCCACAGACACGAATGAAGCAGATCATGGCGTATTGCTTTTATGCTGTCAAGAACCGACTGCACTGCAAGGTCGGTTACTTCGACCTTTACGGCCTGGACTTCATGGTCGATTCAAATATGAAGGTATGGTGATAACTGACTATTTTACTTTTTGTTACATTTGTTGTTAATTAAGCAGAGGGAGTTTCAATCACAGACAATTGGTTCTTCCTCATTCCACTGCTCCTTGCCCTATCCTAGTAATGCCAAGCACCAGACTAGGTAACGACAAGTATAATTATATTGTTAAGTCATTGGTCTGACTTGGTCTGAATCAAATCCTTTGACCTGCCACACAGAAAGTGAGTGTTCAGCTCATTTTAGGGGGTACGGGGCGGGGGGTAGGGGGTTGTGTGCGGGTGTTTCTTCTAGTAATACTTTAAGTGACCACACTGTTTCAATACCAATGTTATCCTGCCGTAGCAAGTGTCCTGTCATCGGAGGAACGTTGAAATGAGACAAAAACAGTTTGTATGTTGACAAATTGTTCGCATATGGCAGGGGTTCGTAAAGGGTCAGTACAGAGAGGTACTACAGTAGATTGTGTAATTTGGTAGGTCAAGGGATGGGATTCCTGCTGTTGCGGGCGGGTAGGCTGGACTGGTTGTGGGTTAATTATGATGATTCCAGCAGTGTCTAATCATACGCCTTGGTCGTGATGCTTGCAGTGCGTTTGATTCGCGGTGGAGGATGACTCCCCCCCCCCCCCCCTCTCCTCTCATCTCTCCCCTCCCTCGCCAACCGTCACCACCCCCGCGGCACCCTTCCCCTCTTAAGTTATAACGCGGCCACGCCGCTGCCTCCAGCCACTCCTCCGGCCTCGTCCTGCTGCACCACTCTACTTTTTCCACCCACTACCCTTACTTTCTTTTTCTTTTCCCTTTTTCTTTCTCTTTATAGGGTGGAGGGCTGACATTTATAGACTCTTAGACTAGACATTGATTACTTTCTACATTGTCCTTGACATTTATCTTTGTATTATATTTTACATTTATTCCTAGTCATAGCATTTATTGTGAATAAACTGTATTTTTCTCCACCTACGCCTCCTCATTCCTCCTTTGTCGCGTATCATCACAGCGGTCTGTCTGACCATGAGGCTAGTCGACAATGTTGTAGTATGTGAGTTTCTCCCATTGGTTTTTCTTGAGGATATCGCCTTCCTGTGTTGGTGCTACCCGTTCTGTTATAACCCATAAAGTATATTTCTATTGGAGTAAAATGCCTAAGATGTGAAAGTTGTCTGTATTTACTCAAAACGCTTATCGCACAAGTGTATTCAGTAAGACCTCTCTAACGATCGACCACTCCTCTATATGTATATCGAGTGCTTTATTTCGGTCCCAAACGATCGCCATTCATTACCATTGTAATGATAAAAAAAACATCCATTAACTGACCACCTCCCTAAATGAACCATTTAAAGTCGGTCCATGGTCGGTCGATTTAGAGAGGTTTTACTGTATTTACAGTGTGCTAAGTTCAGTCTGAAGGCGTCTATGTCACTCACTCTCAGCTTCACCGCGAACAATGCACAGTCACAAGTATCTTTCTTCTTCAGGTGTATCTGATTGAGGTGAATGTGAACCCAAGCCTGGCGACTAACTGTGAGGCACTCATGGAGGTTATCCCTGGTGTCGTCAGGGAAACTCTGCGTAAGTGACATTGCACTTATTCCGCAACCATGTTATTTATCTCACGAGGGCTATGTTGCTTTCCCAATGGACAGTTAATATTGGTTTTATATGGCGACTGGACTGAACATAGCCTTCAGAGGGCGATTTGGTTGATAGGTTAGGCTTAATAAGGCAACTGGGCTGAGCATATGCTGAGCTGAATAGGGCGATTGGGCTGAACAAAGACTTTATAGGGAAACTTGGCTGAATATAGACTGCAGAGGGATGATTAGGCTGACTATAGGCTTTATAGGGCGATGGTACTGAGCATGGGCATTATACGGAGATTGGGCAGAGCATAGGCTTTATGGGGTAACTGGGCTGTACATAGGCTGCAGAGGGTGATTGGGCTGAATATAGGCTTTCGATCTATATGGTGATTGGGCTGAACACAAGCTTTATAGGGAAGCTGGGTTGAACATGGGCTTTATAGGGCGATTGGGCTGAACATAGATGTAATAGGAAACAAGGCTGAACATAGGCTTAAGAGGGTGATTGGGCTGAACATAAGCTTTTTAGGGTGATTGAGCTGAACACAAGCTTTATAGGGAAACTGGGCAGAGCATATGCTGCATAGGGTGACTAGGTGGAATGTGAGCTTATATCAAATTTTCAAAACAAAACCAATTATCTAAATTTGATTTGACATATCTAACTTAGATTCTGATACACTTATTAAACATTTGTTTCTGCATAGAAGGCAATTCTGAATTAATTTAACAGAACCCGGAGAAGTCTATGGTGTCAGAGTTTTGGCAAGGTTGCCAAAACTAATTTTCCATGTTTGCACTCAAAATGTCTCAAAAGTTTACCATATAAAATAAAAGTAACTTAGAACTAATGTAAAGTAGATACTAGTGATCGATCTAATATATTTATCTCAGAAAAAAATACAGAAATTCAAAACCATCGGACTATGCAACTCTAAGTCGACTAGGTTGAACAGATTTTGTAAGGCAACTGGCCCGGACATAGGATTTCTAGGGCAAGTGTGTTGAACATACGCTTTATAGAGACAATTATTTATACAACAAATAAATGGAACATATTCTTTATAGAGAGACTAAAAAGGGCACAAGTTTTATAAGTGACTAATTTTGACAGGCTTTCTAGGGTGATTGGGCTGGACAATCTTTATAGGGCCTAATATAGTATGACACCGGGGGTAGGCCTATATAGCACGGGTGAACGCAAAGAAGATAGAAGTGACCTTTTGAAAACAAGAACAAAAGGAAAGTTAACAATTTAAAATAAAAGTTACTTAAAGTACAGTAGCTTCTAACAATCAAATCAAATATACTCATCTCAGAAAATGGCAGAAACTCCCAATCATCAGACTATGCAGCTTTGAAGTAGTGTAAAGCTAAGATTCCATATATGCGGTATGCGGCATGCAAATGCAAATATGTACACTGCATTTGCATTCGCACTCGCACTAATCAGTCCATTGAGCGATCCACTTTGCCATCCACGCATTCACATTCGCAGCTACTTTTCCATTTTCTGTAGCATTCACATTCGCATGCCACATATGCAATCTTAGTTTAAATCAATCAGCAACAAAAACGATGACCTTTGACCTTTACTCACAGACCTGACCCTGGAGTGCTACGACAAGTCCCGGAAGGGTCAGCCTCTGCTGCCGCTTCGCTCCCTGCACAACTTCGACATCATCCACAACGGCTGCACCAGACCACGTGACCGGGCGAGCACGGCCGGCGCCGGCAGATCGCGTCCGGGCGTTCATTCACCAACGCGCCGCCAGAGGTCGCCGGGGAAGAACGCCACCCCGGCCGCCGTCCAGGCGCCGCTGAAGGCGCCCCGGGCGCGCGTACGCGCACTCGCCGGGGTCAGCCCCAAGGCGACGGTGACGGTGACGGCGGCGGCGCACGTGCTGAAGTCGCCGGTTGTTAGTTCGGCGTATCGCCGCCAGGGGGTTGTGACCTTGCCGCCCTTGGCAGCGGTGGCGCTGCTTGACCCCGAGCGGGAACAGCAGGGGGAGCAGGCAGCGGGGGATAATAGTGATACAGATGGGCGGGGAATCAAAGATGGCGACGCGGGAGTCGGCGTGGAAGGGGACCCGGGTGGTGGGGCGGGGATGACCGGGGCAGACGGGTCCGACTCCGGTCCGAATCCGACGGTCGAAGGAGAACAGCCGGGGTTTGGTGGTGGTGACGCGGGCGGCAGCCTCGAAGTGGAGCGGAGTCCTGCCGACGGCCCGGCCGGAGACACCCGAACCAGTGGTCCCGGCCGGAGCGGTTCGGAGATGGTCAACTTGAAAGGTCAAGGTCAAGATCATCGAATTCTTGACGCCAAACTCATAGTTAATGCCAAACCAAAGGTGTTGGTCTCAAAGGCGTTCTCAACGCAACGCGCTGGTCGAGGGCAAAGGTCACCCGAAAGAGGAAATTAAAAAGGAAGCCTGGTATAGGCTGCTGAGACTGGAACTGTAGGCTCCTACTCCGACAAATGAAGAGTTCAGGCGCAAAAACCAACAAATCCATTTTAGTTGTTCTCTGTGGAGTAGAATTTGTTGTTGTGCTTTACAGGTAAAAATCGATCACTTTCATATCGGGTTAATGCATTATATAAGGCATGTGTTGGGATTCTGCGGGAAATAAACAGATTTGATTATCAGAATAATGGTAGCGCCCTCTCAACCCTGGTAGTCACAGCTTCATTTTGACCCAAATGGCGTTTGTCAGTTTTTGTGCCTCAACTCTTCAAATGTGTAACTGAATATGTGGAGGGGGAGTGCTGAGGTCAGTGTTCATAATGGCTCATGTGCAAGTGCAAGTGTGCAACCTAAAGGGATTCCCCGAGGTTACCCTGTATGTGAGGGAACCATATTTGAAGAGTTCAGGTGCAAAACCATGTGAACGCCAACCCAGAAATGGAGAAAAACATTGGATTCAAACCTTCAACAAGTTTATATTTTTATATTCCTTCTGTTTTGTTTATTGCTCCATAAACATATGGTAATATGAAAAGTGGAATTAGTGAGCTTTAAAGTTATTTTCAGGTAAAAATCTTTTATTTAAACCCAATTTTTGGATTGATGTTTACATGGTTTTGCGCCTGAACTCTTCATTTTGTCATGCAGGGAACCAGATTAGGTTATGTGATGAGAGAATCTTACCCATGATGTCATTCATACATTACATTCAGAGTTTGTTTGTTGTCTCAGTGGACTATGCTGGGCGACTTTTATATAAGATTTACTTAATTGATTAATTAGATTGGGGGTGTGTGCAAATTATTTAATCATTCGTACACAAAACAGGAAAGGGTTATTTGTGTATCTGGTTAGTCACCTTACGGCTTAATAATCCGATGAAAGCATCAAATTGTCTAAGTTGGATGAAAGTTTCAATAGAAGAAAATCTTTTGTGTATTATATAATTATTTTTTAAACAAATTTCAATATTTAGCAGCATATCTGCAACGAGTATTATTTTCACCTAATTGGTTTGTAGAATAAAATGCGAAAATATAGTAATCATTATGGCACCACACTCCATATAAATAACTTCAACAAAATCTAGTGGCCTGGTCTCCGGGGTTTTTCCACAGAGCTGATTTATAGCATTGTTGCAAACATGTCTTCAGTAAATTCTACCAAAATATATTATAAAATGCACAAAAAGGTCTATATCTTGGTGCATTGGATCAGTTTTTAAACATTTTAAACACATTTCAAAACAATCATTGTGAAATGTACAAAAAGGCCTATATATTGGTCCACTGGATTAATTTTAAAAGTTGAAATACATTTCAAAACAATCATTGTGAATATATTGTGAAATGCATAAAAGGCCTATTATATCTTGGTGCACTGGCTTGGTTTTTAAACATTGATATAGATCTGAAAACAAGGATTGTGATTAAATGTTGCAAGTATTTATTTTTACTGCACTGCCAACGTTTTATGGCAATTTAAAGCTGTCAATATGAAGTCAGCTAATTTTTTAAACCAAAACATTTATCTAATTTTTATATGACATAATATATATATATTATAGTCACTACTGAAACCTCATATTGAATTCAAATATCTCCAAATTAGCCATTTATAATTCTAATTACATCAAACTAATGTAAACAAAAAGATTTTAAATGGCAGAAACTGAAAACCATTTCACTCTGCAACTTGAAGTGTTAACCACATAAAACCAGCCAGATAGGCCCTCAAGAAACGTTGCCTTATACTTTATAGTAAAGTACATTTGCCAATGGGGACAATATATTTCTCTAACCTAGATGATCAACCCCTTGCTATCAGGTTTCAGCAACTAGAATATAAATATATATGCTAGTTGAGAGAGAGAGAGAGAGAGAGAGAGAGCGAGAGAGAGAATATCTTTTATTGAATTATGTTGTTATGCAGAAAGCTGAGTATTTACTTATATAATAATAGTTTTTCCTCTTTTTCTTTTGGTTAAAAGGAAGGTGACAAAGAAGAAAGGATGAAACTCCAGCGATCACTATTGATGACTGGTTAGACAGTTGACTGTGCTTCTTTCTGTTTGATGTGGTCACACTGCAGACAATGGTACAAAGAGCTGTGGTTATCATGCTGGAATGTGATTAAGTCACAATTAACTGTGATAATAACGGGTTTATTCTACTAAATACAGAAGGGCATCAACACGGTTGTGGCCTGCGTCCCTCATGAGATCAAGTGGTCAGGACCGGTGCCAGACTATTTTGCGCCCTAGGCAATGCCAACACTTCCACCCCCCCCCTCCCCCTCCCCCCCCCCCACCCGCCCCAAACTTTTGTATAAAAAGACACTGCACCCCTTTGCGATCTGTGTCATAGGCCTAATGATAGCACAGTCCCTGCTGGTTGTAGATAATTATAACTAAATGACAGTATGACATTTCCTACAGGTAGCATTTCGTTGCTACATGCTTTGATTGTTTTGTTGAGTTATTGGTGTGTTTTGTTTTAACTCATCCGCGAGTAGTAGAACATGAGAACTGCCGCGCGACCTGATTTGACCTAGTTACACATATAATAGACTACATCACGGTTCCAGCGGCGCGGTGCATTGTGGGATGCATCAGAGCAAAACAACCCCCCCAAAAGCACATGGCACATGCTAATACACTGGGTGCAGCTATGAAATGTGCTAGTTTCAGCTCATCTCATCTCTTGTTTGAAACATAGAATACTAACTAAAAAAATATATATAATAAATTATGATATTAATCTTTTATCCAGCATTGCATTTACATCAATATAATCAGCACATCTTATGCCATGTGCATTTAGATTTAGAAAGATCTAGGCACTCAGACTAGTGTTAGAGCCATAGCCAGAGTACTCAATGCATTGTCAATGGCAGTGAGCAATCTCCATACAGAAAAAGTAAAATATTGATAAAACCACACCACCTAGAGACAAACCGCTTGGAACACATATAGAAAACATGTTTAACAAAAAGATTATATTAGATTTATAAGGTTAGGGTTTTGGATTTCTATTAATTTAGAATAAAACTGACATTTTTCAATGCTCGTATAGGCAAAGTCAATGGCCGTACGACTTTGCTTTGCTCCCACGACCGTTTTCAGCGCATGCGCAGTCGGAACTGTGATGTAGTCTATAGGGAAGGTGACATTCCATCAGAGAGCCTGTATATAAACAGATGAGAGGGACAACTCCCATACTAGAGCATGTAACATCTGCCGACTGTGGTGCTCCAAGTGGTGGTTGTTGAACAGCTTAAGCATATGGGCAAACCTCAAGGCATTTTCAATGGCAGTGAGCAATCTTCATACAGAAAACGTTAAATATCTCTAAAACTACAAAACCTAGAAACAAACTGATTGGAATACACATAGAAAACATGTTTACCAACAAGATTATATTAAATTGATATGGTTAGGCTTCTGGATTTCTATTAATTTTGAATAAAACTGACGTTTTTCACTACGCTTACGGCAAACTCAAGGCATTGTCAATGGCCTTGAGCAGTCTTCGTACAGAAAAAGTGAAATATCTCTAAAAATACACTACATAGAAACAAACTGTTTGGAACACATATAGAAAACATATTTAACAATGAGACTATATTAAATTTACATGGCTAGGGTTCTGAATTTCTATTAATTTTGAATAAAATACACGTTTTGCACTACACGTACGGCAAACTCAAGGCATTGTCAATGGCGGTGAGCAATCTTCATACAGAAAACGTTAAATATCTCTAAAACTACACCACATAGAAACAAACCGCTTGGAAGACATATAGAAAACATGTTTACCAAAAGGATTATATTAAATTGATAAGATTAGGCTTCTGGATTTCTATTAATTTTGAATAAAAACAAATGTTTTGCATTGAGCGTACCGGCAAACTCAAGGCTTGTTCAACACTAACCGCCAGGAACGCCACTGTAGCCTGTGTTACCGTTTTTCGCGGGAGTTGTCCCTCTCATCTGTTTATATACACGCTCTCTGATTCCATTGAGGATTTGCATGTGACGTCACAGACCACGTGTTTTTTGCTTACACATCCATGCTAGATGGCATTTGAAGGGTTGTAGGCATGCCAACAATTTTTTTTTTATCATTTCACACACACACATTGTTGAAGTACAAAGAGAATATGCATGCTATTATAGTTTTAAAGCTCTTCAGCAATGCTATTCTTGTAGTTATACCCTGAGTTTAAAGTTTTGGTTCGCATACAATTCATGAAATGATCTCGACCCGGTCCCAGTAAAACATGTTATTCTCTTTATTTTAATTCATCTGAATACAATCTTTATTCGGCCCCAAAGCACTGGTCTTCTTAAAATTCAGTCATTTCCACTATTTAATTAAAGGGACAATTTTAGGGATAATAAAATATTAATATTCAGCTCTATAATTGGCATTCATACATATAGGAGTACAATAGAAGAATAGTATATCGACTGCCAAAAGTGGGTAGGCCTACCACATAACCTTTCAATGAAATATAACCTATAACCTATGCTAAATTGTTAATTACACCAACTCTTGTTCCTTCGGGAAGTATAGCTGTCAGTTATATGTTTTACTGATATTACTATTGAATGATTAGATGTTATCAACATTTCATTACAAAGTATTTTGGTATGAATTGGTGCTTTTTTTTCCCCTTCATAAAATCGTGTTTTTTTTTAATCCCAAAGAAACTTATAGTGAATTAATGTATAAAAAAAAAAAAATCAAAAGAAGAAAATTAGTGTTGCCTGGGACTGTTGACTGTTACTGCTGTCCGGGTCGGTTTACCTCTGTGAGTAGTTAATTGCCTGGGACTGGGACTTGGACTGCTGTTCGGGTAGATAAAAGAATCACGCCATAGAGCCTACTACAGTAGTCTGAACTGGAGTCAGAGGTGAACCTTTTACCTACTGTTCGGGTCGTTTTACCTCTGTAAGTTCTTGCCTGGCACTGTGAAGTGTTACTGCTGTCTAGGTTGTTTTACCTCTGTAAGTAGTTAGTTACCTGGCACTGTAGAATATTACTGCTGCTCGGATTGTTTTACCACTGTGAGTAGTTTTAGTTGCCCGGGACTGTGGACTGTCTGCTGCTCGGGTTGTTTTACAACTGAGTACCCGGTAATTAGTTGCCTGGAACTGTGGACTGTTACTAGTACTCAGGTTGTTTTACCTCTGTGAGTAGTTAGTTGTGTGGCATTGTAGACTGTTACTGCTGTTCGGGTTGTTTTACCTTTGTGAGTAGTTAGTTGCCTGGCACCGTGGACTGTTAGTCAGATTGTTTTACCTCTGAGTAGTTGCCTGGGATTATGGACTGTTACTTCTGCTAGGGTTGTTTTACCTCTGAGTAGTTAGTTGCCTGTGACTGTGACTCAGGTTGTGTTACCACTGAGTAGTTAGTTGCATGAGATTGCGTACTGTTACAATGTTTTATCTCTGGGAGTAATTAGTTGCCTGGTAATGTGGACCGTTATTGCTGCTCAGGTTGTTTTACCACGGAGTAGCTAGTTGCCTGGGATTGCGGACTGTTACGCACAATGTTTTACCTATGAGTAGTTAGTTGCCTTGGACTGGACTGTTACTGCTGCTCAGGATGTTTTACCACTGAGTAGTTAGCTGCCTGGGATTGTAGACTTTACTCACATTGTTTTACCTTTGGGAGTAGTTGCCTGGGACTGTTACTGCTGCTCAGGTTGTTTTACTACTGAGTAGTTAGTTGCCTGGGATTGTGGACTGTTACTCACATTGTTTTACCTCTGGTAGTAGTTAGTTGCCTGCGACTGTGACTGTAATTCAACTATTATACCACCGCATATGGTTCGTGATTATAAGCGATGTATTCTAGGATTCCCAACTTGAATCAGAACAAAATGTTCACTGGTGACTCGCTTGGTTGTTTAAAAAAATAATTTGGTGATATAGTTTTGTCCTTTCTCAGCATCGAAACACATCCAGCTGTACAGAATTATAAGCTGTGTTTACACGGGTGAGTTAAAACGGCTCATATAATGCGCCTTGCCTAGTTCGCCTTAGATTCGCCGTGTAAACGCACCGCTGAAGCGGATTAGGGCTGATTCGCTTCATATGATTCGCTTTATAAATACCATGTCACGAGGTGGTTTATTTGAAGCGATTCAGCTGGTTCCTGGGCGGCGATAGTATAAAATAGTAGTGCTTGCCGGCTACAGGCGGAACACAAAGGCTGCTGGTTCCCAGTTGCCGACACACTTTCAAACTCCGAAATCTAGTGAATGCGATCATATTTAACAGAATTACAGACTCAAATAATGAAATTTAATTAAATTAACCTTAAATTCTAAGCGATATTAAAGTCGCCAGCTATCCGCCGCGTGGAAAACAAACGAACTCGATTTGAAATTCTGATGCGACTGAAAACTCCCCAAAACACCAGCGGCCTGTCGTGGCTTCTGCGCATGCGCGGATTTTCGCACGTTGCGGCGATCAGTGCTATTTGTTTTGTTTACACTCGGCGATTCGACGCTGATCGAGCTGCTACGTTAATATCGCTTGGAATTTAAGGTTAATTTAATTAAATTTCATTATTTTAGTATGTAATTCTGTTAAATATGATCGCATTCAATAGATTTTGGCGTAATCGGTCCCTAACACTGCCGGGCACCAGCTGAGCTTGTAGCCGGCGAGGCCTCGGGTGTTTTGCGCCTCGGTTGCGGCGATTTGTTTACATTACATTCGTTGATTCGAAAATATAACTATTAATATCGCCGCCAATGCGGCGTGGTAGCCTTAATAACGCTTCGAATTTAGGGTTAATTTAATGAAATTTTCACGATTTGAGTATGTAATTCTGTTAAATATGATCGCATTCAATAGATTTCGGCGTAATCGGTCTGAAATTTATTGCCGCCCATACTGGGAACCAGCAAATCTTGTTACTGTGTGAGCCTGTTGCCGGCACAATTTCAGCCAATCACAGGGCAGCTTTTGCATTGCAAATGGCCGCCGCCTATGGGGGTGGCCATTTTGAAGACAACAAACTGCCTTTGCAGTTCAGACTAGCAGTGCCCTGGTCCCATACTCTCCCCACACATACTTGGTTCATTTAAACATAAAAAACTAAACAAGATTGTGCTTGGAGAGCATTTGTCGGAGTACGCGCAGTGTCCCAGCGAGCTATAGCTGGTCCCTTTAACGTAGCAGCTACATCTGTGTCGAATCGACGTGTGTAAACTAAACAAATAGCAGTGCTTGCCGGCTACAGGCGCAACACAAAGGCTGCTGGTTCCCGGTTGCCGACACACTTTCAAACTCGCTAGTGTAAACGCGCCACTACATCACTTCATATAAATCGATTTGCCTAAATCGCTTCACAATTTCCTGTGTAAACACGACTCTAGGCTATTAATTATTTATACAAGTATAAACATGTTGACCACCTTCATTATTGTCATGTGACCTGCATTTCAGAATAGCTTTGGTTGGCAAAACAAAGCAAATGGGTGTTGTGTTGCATAGAAACCAATAAAGTAATTATTCAATAGAATTAATCATCTGTATATGAACACTGGAAAAAGTCCTTAATTTCGGTTACTTTTGTTCGTATCAGTGTGTAGCGGTCCCGTGCTGCCAAAGCATTGTGATTAAATAAATAAATAAATCCCAGATCCATGTTCAACTTACAAGCGATCTGTGATAATCATAACACCCTGATTATACAGAGAACAACTACGGGAAAGAAATGTAAATGTTTTTAAATAAACATGCTGGTGAATTAAAAATAACGTCTTTACATTTCTATAGCTGACTTTACTAGTTTAATGTCCAGAATACAGCCATATCAGGAACAATGAGGGTTTTTTTCTAGACTGACCATAATCACCAATCCCTTATCAATTAATTATCAAATACATTGGATCTCAGAAAGCTATTTAATCATTGTGCGTGCCTGTTCAATGCTTCCAACGCATTCACAATAAATAACTAAATATAGCTCACATAACCCTAACCAGCTACAAGCAATATATCGTACTACTAGTGTTGGCTATATTTATTGGTTACTTCTGCCAACAATGGAAAGGCGTGTGTCTGCGAAATATTTTTTTTCTTGAAGATTTATACTGCCTATCATGGATAAGTTTTAATATACTTGTTTTCACCATTAGACAGTTTGTTGATAGAAAGCCCAAGGGATTTTTTAACCTCCCACACCACATAGACATGGTGAGAGCAACCAGCCTTTGATGATGCTGTAAGTTATACACAGCGGTGGAAATCCAAATTGGCAGAGTTTGGGGGCATAGGGAATCGAACCACCGACCTTCAGATTAGGTGTCCGACCTTGAAAAAAGGTCACTCTAACCACTCTGCCACAGAAAACACCACATATGATGTAAACAACGACAGTGAATGTGCATATCTATATGGTGGTAAATGAGGGGCAGTCGGTCCAATAGTTGATAGAGAAATAAGTGTAGTGAGTACTGTTGAATAATGGACATTGTGTGCATTGTACATGATTTAATTTGCAATTCATTAAAGCTGCATACATAGTCTGATGAAATATCAAATTTTCAGAACCAAACCAATTATCTAGATTTGATATATCTAACTTAGATACTGATGCACTTATTAAGCATTTGTTTCTGTGTAGAAGGCAATACTGAGTCAATTTAACAGAACCTGTTATTGCAGAAGTCTATGGTGTCACAGTTTTGGCAAGCTTGCCAAAATATCTAAAAAGATACCATTTAAAATAAAAGTAACTTTGAACTAATGTAAAGTAGAAAATAGTGTTCGATCTAATATATTTATCTCAGAAAAAATACAGAAATTAAAAACCATCTGACTATGCAACTTTAGCATCTGAGGCAAATGGCCTATACCATATAAACATACATAGGCCTACTGGTGGGTCTCGTGAGCTAGTGTTATCATTCCTCCACACTCAGTGGGCTGCTTGTGTAATAAACAATTTCCACCACTCAACAATGGAAAAAGAAATGTAGGTTGCATGTCACTTTGCAGCATACGCTGTGGAAAAGGTCTTATGTCGTCTGAAGGCAATGTGGATAACTAATGTTGTGGGTAGCAACTTTACGTGCAGTATGTTTTGTGGAAGAGGTCTTATGGAGGATTTCTACTATCAACCTGCCCTCTAATGACAGTCTCAAGAATTAACGTTGCGGGTAGCAAATCACTGAACGGTATGTTGTGGAAAGGTCTCATTCAAGGTTCATAGTTATGCCCACTTTTACATCAAGGTCTAGGACTTTCCATGTCCTAATTAGTGTAAAATTCCATGACGTTTTTAAGACGTTTATTCAATTAATTTAAAGTACCCCAAACCACAGTTGTATTCATAGTCGATTCACTGGTTAAGATGTGAAGTGTAAATAAGCATAACAAATAACGAATATATGTATAGTTTTAATCAAAAGGCAGGATAACAAATCAACAAAAATCTTTCATAAAACATCACTGATTAAAAGTTTGGGTATAGCAGCGAATATAGGCTTTATAAAAATAGTCGTGATTTTCCATTTTCCAGGATCTTTAGACAAATTCCATGACTTTCCCGGCCTAGTATCCTGAATTATTAAATTCCATGACTTTCCAGGTTTTCAATGACCCGTATGAATCCTGTTATAGAGTATTTCCACCACCAACTCGTCCTCTGGTGGCAGTGGCAAGAACTAATGTTGCAGGCAGCAAATTACTGAGCAGCATGTTCTATAAAATAAAAAGGTCTTATAGAGGATTTCCACCATCAAACTGCCCTCTGATGGCAGTGGCAAGAACTAATGTTACAGGCAGCAAATTACTGAGCAGCATGTTCTATAAAAAAAGGTCTTATAGAGGATTTCCACCATCAAACTGCCCTCTGATGGCAGTGGCAAGAACTAATGTTGCAGGCAGAAATTACTTAACACTAAATAACAGCATGTTCTGTGAGAAAGGCATTATACAAGATTTCCAACACCATCCCGTCCTCTGATGGCAGTGGAAAGAACTGATGTTATGGCTATCAGTTCAATGCGCATGTTCCGCAGAAAAGGTCTATTAGGTTTTTCTTAAGGACGAAGAAAATGTGTATATTAGAGAAGGACAGGGTGTACATCTTCATGTTGGTTAGTGCTCCTTGCAGACACCAGTCACCACGTTATGTCTTGTCTTGTTAATTCATTGTCCAGAGTAGTCCCTCCACGACGTCAGGATGGCGACAGTTGAGACAGCCACAGTTTCTTCCTCCTACTCAATTACAAAGAACTAAATTATTAAAAGAACATGCAGTCAGATTTGTGAATCAAAACTTGTGGTTTAAATTGGTTTTGAGTTTATGTCATTTTCTGCCGATTCGGTCACCGCGTTTTAACATCTTGCTTTTAATTGAATAAAACCGCACCAACATGCATGGCTAAGTTAGTTGTTTTTTAAGTTAAACAGATTTGATCATATATATGAGTGAATCTCTTAAAGAAAATGCTGGGTTTTTTTTTTAATCGTGTGGCAAATCTTACCGCTTGAGTAGCCTATATAAGAAACCTCTTGTTCCACTTTCCTTCCCGACGCAGGGCTGTCATGTTAGGTGCTTGATGAGTGACAGTGCCCTGTGCCTGTCTTCTGACTTGGTGTTTAATGTCATCAACTCCAACAGCCGCTGCTTAACACTACGCCGACCCCGTAGACTCATTCCCGCTGAAGCAAAAAGCTGAAAGGAAGTTAGGCAATTAAAGAAGACTTCTGTTACACATCATGAAAAGACTATTTTCCAATAAGGAAGCCAGGGAATAGCACGCCAGGGAGTAGGCTACTTATTGATTTATTGACCGATCCCAGACTCACACCATCTTGATTTTAAAATGAGGTTGGTTGCACAATCGATCCTAAAAAAACACCAGAATTGTCTCAATGCAAAAGTGGACAAGGTAATAAAAGTGGTATTCCAGTAGGGTTTCATTTCATTTCCGAACAAAGATACACAGAGTATGTAATATTAGTACAAAGTCGCTCTTACCTTAACACCTAAAACATATAATGTACACTCTGTTATTTCACAAGTCTGTTAGGTAACACGACTATTCTTTCTTTTCTTTATATCACACTTTTATTTATTCCAGACTATATTATATATGTGAATGAATGTAACATAATATGGCTGGAATACCAGTGCCTCGGCGTTAAAATAAAACAATCCACATATCCCATCCACCAAACAAACAAAAAGTCCTGTCACTGATGGTTAAAGTAGATCAATTGCAGATCTATCAGCATTGTGTAGGGCAAGTTGTCCAGTACTGACAGCTGTACAGCTGAGTGTCCCTGCACCTCCAATTGTTCACTATGCACTCAGTGCAATTGCAGATCTCTCAGCACTTACCTTGATTGCATTCGAAAGCGAGGCTAAATGCACTCAACAGGATGGCCCTGTGAATGTGGGTTCGGTCAATAGATAAATCTAACAATAGCAATAGTGAGGGGAAAGGGGAGTTCACGTGCTCTATCTCTCAAACTTTGTTTTATATATTATCTTTATTTTCAATGGGATTTGTGAGAGAAAAAAAAGACAGTTGATATACACATATAATATATACTAGGCTAGGTAACGAAAAGCATCACTTTTATGTCATTCATTTGACTCGGCCAGTGTTTGAATTTAATAAGAACCTCATATAATTTAAAACAATCATATATATTAGCATAATTACAGTAAAACCTATGTAGATAGACCGACCATGGGACCGACTTCAAATGGTCCATTTAGGTATAGTCGGCTTAGGGAGTGTTTTCTTAAATCGTTTGGGACCCAAATAAAGTGATCGGTATAAGGGAGTTGTCGATCTGTGGATGTGGTGGGTTAGAGGTTTTACTGTAGTTTTAATTCAAATATCATAGGTCATGGGATTCGAACCTGCGAGGTTAAAGCCCCGGCTGGGTGAACCCAATGACTTAAAACATTATACTTGTTGCTACCTAGCCTATTGCTCGGGCAAGGAGTAGTGGAACGAGGAAGTCAAATTGTCTGTGATTGAAATTCCCCCTGCTAAAAGTTGCATGGTCCGATGGCGTTTGAATTTGTTAGTTATATCTGAGATAAATAGCTCAGGTTGACCATTATATCGTAATATTCATTAGTCCCGAGTAACTTTGATGAAAAATGGGTAGTTTTGGAGCAATTTGAGCTGAAAGAAACCAAAATACTTTTGACAAGCTTGCCAAAAGTCCTCTGGCTATGACCCAGATGGTCATCTCGCGATGACCACGTGATGTGAGCTGACCTACTAATCCTAGGTATGGCCCTGCACAGTAGGCCTATTTGGCTCAAATGAGGTCACGAGATTGGCCTAATTGGTTAATGGCCTCCCTGCATAATTAGTGTTTCAAAGTTGAGTGTCCAAAGGTGTCAGGTTATAAATTCACTGGTTATTCTGTATATGCTGTCCCAAATACACCAGTATCTAAGTTGGATATATAGGATCAAATGTAGGTAGTTGGTTTAATTTTGACAAAATTATATTTCATCGGACCATGCAACTTTAATCAAAGAATTAATGAAAAAGAATGTAATGAGAACCGGAAAAAACTAACTATAAATACACATCTACTGACAGGATGCATAATACAATAACCAGGTGTAATAAATATATGAATCAATTCTCACACATACCTGACAGGATACATAATACATTAACCAGATTTAATAAATATATGAATCAATTCTCATACGTACCTGACAGGATGCATAATACATTAACCAGATTTAATAAATATATGAATCAATTCTCATACGTACCTGAAAGGATGCATAATACATTAACCAGATTTAATAAATATATGAATCAATTCTCACACATAACTGACAGGATACATAATACATTAACCAGATTTAATAAATATATGATTCAATTCTCACACGTACCTGACAGGATGCATAATACATTAACCAGATTTAATAAATATATGAATGAATTATCACACATACCCGACAGGATACATAATACATTAACCAGATTGAATAAAAATATGAATCAATTTTCACACGTACCTTTGCTTGAATTGAAAAAGAAAACCTAACCTTTTCTGAATTCTATAAAACAACCATAAATAACTTTTAGAAACATAAATAACTTTTAGAACCATAAATAACTTTTAACTGACTCCATAAAAAAATACAACAAAGAACCTTTACTTGACCTGTGTGAACCATGACTAGCTAATATTAGTAAGTCACATCTCAGTGTCTTCCCCCACCTCCAACCAAGTCCCCTGGGTACTTTAAAACTGCATAGTGCGATGAAAGCATACAAGTTTTTTAAACCAAAACATTTATATAGATTTCATTATATGTATCAAACATAGATACTAGTGCCCTTATTAAGCATTTGTGGCTTCTACCTAGAAGGGAATACCGAATCAATTTAATAGAACCTATTCCTGCTGAAACCTACGGCAGCAGAATTTTGACGTACGCACCAAAACTAATTTGTCGAGTTTTCACTTCAAATATCTCCAAAGTTAGTAATTTCAAATAAGTTTTAAGTTAAACTTAAGTACGGTACATTTGACCAATCATTCTAATAGATTTATCTTCTTAAATTACAGAAGCTCAAAACCATCGGACTATACAACTTTAATGGGCATCGGAGTGTTTAAAATGATGTATGGTTTTAGAATAAGTTACTCCTGTGAGCAAGACTATTCAGTAGTGATATTACACCCTTCATAACTACCAAACTGCTCAGTCATTGTGCAAAAGCTTATTAAAGCAAATGAAACTACATTTCATCATTAATCACACATTAGAGCCCCGTTCACACTGGCGAATTAAGTCGGCTTAACTAATTCGCCTCCTTTAGTTCGACTCAAATTGGTCGTGTGGACACTACGCTGAGGCGACTTAAGGCTAAGTCGCCTCATCTAGTTTGCTTAAAGTAAACCACGTCGCGAGGTAGTATATATGAAGCGAACTAGCTTAAGTCGGCCCACCTTGCTTGTGTGGACGGTAGCAGTTTACTTGAAGCGGATTAAGCATGTCACACTATATAATATAATTTGATCTATGAACTGGCTAGAGGTGTACAGATATTTTTTTCATGATTTATTTTTAGGTTTTCACTGGCCAACAGAAGTTTTGATCATTCCAAAACAATACGATTCAGTCCATACATATCTAGGTCGAACCCACACTCTCTCGTGGCGATGTCGACCAACCGAAACTGGCACTGGTTAGTATGGACTCGCTCATGCGCAGATATCGATTTCCACCTTAAACCGCCCCAAGTACTGCATGTGTGGACAGGACGCCTAGTTTGTCTCCTCTAGTTCGCCTTATCTAG
Source organism: Branchipolynoe longqiensis (assembly GCA_030323885.1). NCBI lineage: Eukaryota > Metazoa > Annelida > Polychaeta > Phyllodocida > Polynoidae > Branchipolynoe > Branchipolynoe longqiensis. The sequence continues at coordinate 37,536,015 of CM059200.1, forward strand.
TTCGGCCTAAAGTTATGGGTGTGAACGGGGCTTTAGAGGGACTGTACAGTACTGTGTAGTTACTACTACCCCGCCACCCTGTGGCAAAGAGCAGGAACTAGTGGTTGGTTAGGTGGACAACTGAGAAATGACATATTAGGCAGTATGGGTGTCGGGACTTTTTGCACATGGCACGTGTATTTGTCGACTCCACTCGCGGTGTTCGATTTGGAATTCTAGCATTAATACGCCCTGGGGGAACCATATTAGGTCATGTGAGAGCATCCCACTTGTGATGTCATTAATATATTACATTCGGAGTTTGTTTGTTGTCTTAGTGGACGACTTTAAGGACTATAGTAAGGTAAAGCAGAATAAACAGCAACCCTCCATTGGGATATGCTAGTAGCCTGATGGGCCATGTGCCGAAAATAATAAGCAAATAACCAGTGTCTATACCATACTATAACAATAGATATCATCACCATATGTACCATCACCATCGGTACCATATGGCATAATTAGATCCTTACCCAAAAGGTATCATTTGCGAGGTAAAACGTACCTAAGTTGTATATATAGCACACACATATACACGTGTGTTCATATATATGTGTGTGTTATAGATATGATATATGTGTGTGTATATGTATGTATACAGCTATACATATAAAGTTTTCATGTTTTATTCTTTAATGTTCACAAGCTTAATACTGTCCAAGCATGCGTGCTAAGCAGCAGGGTAATTTTTAATTACAACCATTTAATTACATACGATGACAGAGACAGTCCAGGTAAAAATGTAAAATTTAAGACCTAAATGCACTGGGATTGGTCCCACTGCTTCACTGGTAACAGATGGTCCAGTGTATTATTATCAACCCCACCCCAACAACATAATTCATAAACTCACATAACTAGCTACATTAGAGTTACACTAGAATTTTCCTAACAAACCAACATTTATATACCGCTTGCCTAACTGCAACTGAACATTAAAACTTACTACAAGTTTACCAACTGAATACAGAAGATAACTTCTGCTTACATTCTAAATACTATGTAAATACTCACATTGATCTGACTAATATTGATCTGGTTATATGACACTACTGTACCATATTGTTATGGAACTTTTGGGTTTCAGAATTTCATTGTGTTACATGGTGCAAATTGTCTATTCAACAGGTATTGTACACCTTATTCTATATACCTTTTGTGTAAATAACACTGAATTGAAAAATGGCTGGAAGACCAGTGCTTCGGCACTGACAAAAGACTTATTCAGCAGAATAAACATATTTACCACAAATGTTTTTTTTGCAAAAGTGGCTAAATGTATCAGGGCACCGGCTTGAAACTCAGGGTTTCAGCATCTTTTATCAAATTGGATATAAAAATCAGTATGTACCATAATACTCTTCCTATTTGATAATGGTATATACATTTCTGCGAGCTCAAAATTAGAGACAAAGCTCTACTGGCAGGGTTTGGTATGATCCCCGCCGCCATGTTTTTATTCTCATGAGAGTATCGCCATGTTTTTATCATTGCATAAGTGGTCAGAAGTGTCATGTCCCCGTTTAATATTATCACATTGAAATATACAAAGCATTGTTTATGTATGCCATGAGAGTCTTCCTTTCCATAATATTTCATGCAGTACAATGAACTCAGAATTGTAAATGAAATTGTTCTGCTGAATTCGAACCACTACTTCTGACTGAATTGGCTTCCTCATCAAAGTCCTGCATGATAACTAATAGAGAGCATCGCTGTTTTTATGATCATGCAAACAACGAGAACTTTCATCGCCACTAACTCCACCCCATTGGAATATAAGAATATTTACGTACAGTAATACCTTGTATATTCCAATGGGTTCAGAATTGCAGACAAAACTCTTCTGGCTCAGTTTGCCATAGCTACCACCAGTGGAGGCAGCCATGTTTTTAATTCTCATGAGAGTACCACCATGTTTTTATTTATTGCAAAAGTAGCGAGAAGTATCATAGCCATTAATGCTATAAGGAGTCTTCCAGCAGAAATTAAGAAGCTTCCCCACCACAACCACAGTGCTTTATGCATTTAGCCCAATAAGCACTGCCAACAGACTCATGGTAGACAACCATGTTGTTTTTGTGCTAGCCTTCCCTTATTTACTCTGGTTATACTTTCCATGTAATCACTTAGCTTACTTCATTCTAGCCTTTATCTTCTCGTAGACATTATTAGCTTTCATCACACAAAAATTAACCTGTGCATCACAGTCGGTTTATCAGTGTAGTGGCTAACAGCAATGGACCATTCTCACCTACAGCAGTCTATTTAATTGGATGACAAATAAGACATTATAATAATCGCAATAATAATAGCAATATTAGTAGTAATAATAATCATAATAATCATCATAATTAGTTATAATCTTAGTAACCATCACTATAAAAATAATAATAATAATCACAATCATATAGTAATAATACTATTATTCATAGTAATAATGATCATAATAATGATATTAATAGTAATATTAGTAGGAATATTAATCATAATACAAACCATAATGATCATAACAATAATCATAATAACCATAATAATAATCACGATAACATTATTATTACTAATGATAGGATATAGTATTAATAATATTAATAACAATAGTACTTACGCTTAAGTCTACAATACTACCACATATTCCAGTGTAGTCCAGCCTTCCTTCCTTCCTTCCTTGACCTACCTGCTATCATGGCCAACTATGCTGCTCCTCTGACACTGAGTTGCTTATTGACGCTATACTTCCAGGATGTGAACAATTTTAACCCTCGCCATTTAGAAGATGAAGTAAGAATTGATAAAGCAACAAAAGCAATGTAATGGCTCAAGTCAAAGACTTGTACACTGTGACGTGGATATCTGAAGTTGTTAGCTGCTATTAGAGGATGAAACAGGGCATCATTCAGTGGTTGGTCAATGAACAGCAATGGGAGTGAACGTCAGTTCTTACTGACGTTATACTAACATCTTTGTCCAATGTTAGGAGCTCGCTATGGGCTATAGCCATACTTCCCAAAGTTAATAAATCAGGTAAATACAGACTCTAGAATCGAAAATTGGGTTAAATAACCATACTTTATGGGTTAAATAAATGAGTTAAATAACCACACTTTCTAGAATCAATAGATATGTTTTTGTAAACATGCTTTAGGGTTCAGTCAATGGGTTAAATAACAATACTCTATAGATTATTTTCTAGAATAGATAATTGGGTTAAATAACCATACTACTGGATTCAATCAATAAGTTAAATAACCATACATTCTAGATTCAATAAATGAGTTAAATAAACATACTTTCTAGAATAAATAATTAGGCATAAAAAAAAATACTTTCTGGATTCAGAAAACGGGTTAGAATAGATAATTAGGTTAAATAACCATACTTTCTGCGTTCAATAAATGAGCTAAATAGCCATCATTTCTAGAATCAATAAATAGCTATAATTTCTAGAATCAATAACTAGATTTATGAAACCATAATTTTTAGAATCAACAAATGAACTAAAAAAAACCATAGTTTCTAGAATCAACAAATGAGCTAAATAACCAAACTGTCTACATTCAAAATAATGAACTAAATAACCATACCTTCTAGATTCAATAACTAACTTAAAATAACAACACATGTTATACTCAATGAACAAGTCCACCCACCCACCCCCCAAAAAAAGGAGAGACAAAAAAGAGAGATAGAGAGAGGGGGTGGGGGAAGTGGCGGTGTGGGTAGTAGTAGCGCTGATTGTCCATGTTGTACCTTTACAGTTGGAGATGTTCGGTTGCCACTCCCCGTCGATGCAGGTTGAAAAGATGGTGGCCCCAAAGCACGTGACCTTGGCAGTGTCGCCGTGCGCATACCGGGTCCTGACGGGCACGTGCTGCTTGTTGGGACGCACTCCGTAGAAGCAGGACGCTGCAGGGGTCACATAACGCATACCTGTCAAGTCTCCTGATTTGGGCAGCAGCCTCCCGATTTTAAGTACCTCTCCCGACCTCCCGACCGGGTATTCAATTATAAGATTTGGGTGGGAGCCTCCCGATTTTAAGTACTTCTCCCGACCTCCCTATCGGGTATTCAATTATACGCCCAAATCCGGAGGATTTTGGTTTGTTTGTTTGTTGTTTGTTTGTTGTTGTTTTACGTCCTAGCAACATCTAAGGTCATATGAGGACGAGGATTTTGGTGGGAGCCTCCCGATTTTAAGTACTTCTCCCGACCTAAGCAGTTGTAGCAGTCTACACTGATGAATTAATTAATTAAAAAATTAAAATGTCAATAAATTATTAAATTAAATGAATTAAATGAATTAATTAAATAAACTACATTTTTAATTAAATAAATAAAACAAATGAATGAAATCAAATAAATAAATATATAAATAAATAAGACATCGTAAATCATGTAAATAAATACCCGCTTCATAAGCACTAATCAGGAAAAGAAATGATGAGTCATGAGAATATGAGAAAAAACTTCAGAGCGAGTGGAGTGTCAAGCCCCACGCAGGGGGTCGAGCAGTGCATACCGGTGCCGCGGTTTAGATTCACAGTGGGTTTAGAGTCTATGCTCTGGCTTATGCGCATGCATGTATTCGATTGCCATGACCCGGGCCACTCGGGTTACCCGAGTTGCTAGAAATTCAAATAGAACACCGCGAGTGGAGTTGACAAAAACACGTGCCTTGTGAAAAACGTTTAACGCACTGCTTGGCTGGCGTTGGCTAGGGGCGATGACATCACATTTGTGCGTCAAAAAGTCACTCGGGTCACACGAGTTGATTAATCGAATACGCTGAAATGCCGTTAGATTTTGACGCATGCACAGAATCCCGAGCGTAGACTCTAAACCCACTGAGAATTTAAGCCGCGACACCGGTCCCCCCATCCCCACCCCCAGATAGGGGGGGGGGGGGGGGGGGGGGAGGAGGACGAGGCACTACAGAGCTTATTACATGCGATAACGGGCTTATCACTATCCATATAATGTTTATACATCACACCTGCATGAATCACATAATTGAACAGCTGCAAGCACACACACTTTCAGGCAATGCCGCCTACCTAAAGGCGAACTGGTTAATTGGCCACTGTCTTGTCCCATCTGCAGGCGGGCCAGCTGGTTGATCGGCTCGCATGTGCCATGGCTGCCCCAAGTGCCGTTGTTGCAGTAGATGGTGCGCTGGGCGTTCTCCGGCCACAGAATGAACTCGTTGTTTCTACACTTGATGGTGGCTGGTGTTCCGTGGGCGACATAGTCGAGGAACTCGTCGGCCACGTCCTCAAGGTTCCCCTTCTTCAACTTGAACTCCTTGCAGTGTGCTTCAACAGAGGAGTTTTGCACCACATGTGCATTATTTTATTTATTTATATTTTTTTAGGGGAATGCTTCATTTATTCAAAGTGAAAACATGCATATTTATATCATGAAATGATACAGCAAGTATTAATTAATATTCAGCTTCAGTCAGATGTTTTTTGGTCATGGTGTATAACGGTTAAGTCTAATGGCTTGTTTTTACCGCTAGACAGTAATAGTCTCGTGGTTCCCCTTGTTTTGTTACTGTCAGTTGTGTAGCTATCTACTGCATGCATTCTTTCTCTGTTTGTAAGCATTCTCGCACACATCTCCCTACCCTCTGTGAGTATGTTAGTTCCACATCTCTATACCCTCTGTGACTCTGTTAGTTCTACAATTGGTTAGTTGTTTGGTTATCTATAATTATGTTCTTGCTGTATGACCACTACAATTAGGATAGGCTACAAGAGGCTGAATCTTTTAACAGGTCTAAATATATAAACACAAGAGGAAAAGCATAAGCATAAGTGTCTTAAGAACGACAAGTATAAGTATCTTAAGGTTGCATAGTCCGATGGTTTTGAGTTTCTGTCATTTTCTGAGATAAATATACTTAAATTGATTGTTATTATCTACCTTATTTTAGTTTGAAGTAACTTTTATTTTAAATGGCTAACTTTTGATATATTTGAAGTGCAAACATGCAAAATTAATTTTGGCAAGCACACCAAAACTCTGACACCATAGGTTTATACAGTAACCGGTTCTATTAAATTGACTCAGTATTCCCTTCTATGTGGCAACAAATGGTTAATAATCAGACTTTGCAGCTTTAAGAAACACTGACACTATAACTAACCATGACATCGTGGTTTTGCATCCCACGTCCCATCACGCTGACATGTAGAAAAGCATTCCCTTTTGGCAAGTCCGCAAGTCATTGTACTGTCTTTATTACAACTGCAGATGACAAACAAATATAACCATTGTAGTCAGTTGTTGAGAAGGAATAATACAATTATTTCACTTTTAGTTCCATTATTTTATCACCCTTTGCAGCTAACATCGATTGCTTGATTAGCATTTCTGTCCCTGGTCAAAAAGCCAACTTATAATTTGCTGGTAATTTTGTTCTGTTCATTCTAATTTTCTTTATTGATTCATGGCATTGATAGAAAATAGATTGAGTTCAGTTGTCATTGAATGCAAGCAAGTCTTTGTATGGTTCTTGTCAATAATTTTAGCATTTTCTGTAGTTAGATAAAATGTCTAAATTCAGATCAGGCGTAAGTCACGACTATAACTGGTAGCAATGTTTATTCTTTTGGTCGCCAGGAAATGAACATTGAATTTTGATGGCCACTGTTTTCAATTGTGTTCCATGTTTTCATTACTAATGGTGATTCATATGGAGAATGAAGAATGGTCATTGTATGCAAGTCGGGGTGGGGGGGGGACCTTTTGTCTATGACTAGCATTCTGCTTCGTAAAAAGACCATGGCTACTAGCAGGGATGAAAGTGGCCTCCGGGAAAAAAAAGCGGAAATGCTGATATTCTCCCATTGGCTTAGCATTGTCAGTGAATCGCTGAAAATTCCCGGAAGTCGGGTTTCATACATATTAGTATATGCTGATACTGCTGCGCCATTTGAAGCATGTATTAGTGGTATACGCTGATAGTGCTGCGCTGTTTGAAGCATGTATTAGTAATATACGCTGATAGTGCTATGGCGTTTGAAGCCATTAGTAGTATACGCTGCTAGTGCTGCGGTATATTAATATACGCTGATGGTGCTGCAGCGTGAAACAACGTATTGGTTGGTTGGTTGTTGGAGTTTAACGTCCTGGTAACATCTAAGGTCATATCAGGACGGGCGCAACGTATTAGTCTACACATATAGCTACAGGAAAAATCCCGGAAATCCGCGAAATCGCGGAGATCTTTCATCCCTGTACTAGGTAAAAGATTCACCCCCATCCAGAGTAGAGTTGTGAATGGAAACCCTGCCTAAATCTGAGTAAAAACTGCTTCAGTAGGATTTAATTATAAACAAGCTGTGGAGGTGGTGGTTCCAGCACGCAGTGTTTATCTATATTGGCATAGAATTGAGAAATTGAGAGAGAGCGCAAAAAAACTAAACAAGATGGCAGCCAAAGGAAGCTCTCAGTTTGACTTTAAAAATGTAGTAATCTACATGATTTCATAAATTATTCACCCCAAAAGTAGCTGGGCTATGATAGATATATAAGTATTAAGTATTTAAACAATTTGGCATATTAGATTGCAAAATCATGCGGTAGTTTCCATTACCAGGGACGATAATGGTTTCAGTACAAATAAAAAGCCGAAATCAAGCCAAGATTATTATCCTGACTGCAAATTTGCATTTACACCTGTATCAGAAATGCCCCTAGGCTGGGAAAAAACCCGCTGGAAATCCGCTTAAAAATGGAAAAATATCATCTCAGATTACCCCCGCCTTCCAACACTTTTTCTAATGGGTTGTTTAGCAGCCCTGTTACAGAGACTGATGTGGGAGTAACTAGGCGGCTACTCTTGTGTGCCCCCCCCCCCCCCTCCGATGAGTATTAAACTCTGCATGCTCTCTATCCGCTAAGTAAGCACCATCAAGGTTCTGAACACCATAACAGAAAAATAGTCCATACAGATTTAGTCTAAAGTTCCCCAGTCCGATAGTTTCGAATTTCTGCCATATGTTTTAGATCGATATATTATGTTGATTCGGTATATTCTACTTTACTTCAGTTTGTAGTAACTTTTATTGAAAAGCATTAACTTTGGAAGATACTTGAAGTGAATATCTGAGAAATAAATGTTGGCGTGCACGTCGGAATGGTGGATACTATAGAGGGGGGGGGGTGTAATGACGTCACACGACAACTTTCGGTGGCCATATTGGATTACATACAGAAGGCTTGCAACTGCTTACACTGTGCTTATTTACTGATTTGTTGCTTTATTTGTCACGGTCTTGAGCAGTTTGGCCACAGAAGTTGTTGCTAAGGTGCTGTAAGTAAACTCATTGGATGCATACTGCCCCAAACCTCCCAAAACACAAGAAAACTCTGCTTTACTGCATCTGCATGCATTCACAACATGGCTAGGGAGGGTGCTCGTAATCCAAGATGGCTGGCCGCTGAATGCTGAGTGATGACTTCACGTGCACTCCCTCTATAGTTTCAACAGTGACTGGTTCTATTAAAGTGACTTAGTATTTATTCCCTTAATATTTAAGTTGATAATGTAGCATCAAAAATTGGTCAGTGCTTTGGGTTAGAAAATCTAATGCTTTCATCAGCTTGAACAAAATCTCTCTTTTTTTTAAACAAAACACTCTTTCTTTCTTATTTTAATAGCAATCCAATTAATAGAATAGAATAGAAAGAATAGTTTGGTGGACAAATTCATTTTGACTTTGCCGACAATTTAGGGACATATTCAACTTAACTTACCTAAACTCAGCATGTGCTCCAAAGACGTTACCATAGTAAATAGCTATTCCATTTGGAAGAGGCCCTTTTGGGCATCGCATCTCTGAAAGGTTTTCTAAACAAAATAAATCAATTCAAACTGAGCTTAGGTATGGGTACAGGCAATGAGGTTCCATAATTACAAGTGAGTTTATGTGTGGTACAGGCAATGAGGTTCCATAATTACAAGTGAGCTCAGGTGTGGTACAATCAATGAGGTTCCATAATTACAAGTCAGGTTAGGTGTGGTATAGCCAATGAGGTTCCATAATTCAAACTGAGCTTAGGTATGGGTACACTGTACTACAGGCAATGAGGTTCCATAATTACAAGTGAGCTCAGGGCCGTGTTCAGGGTCCGTCTCGGAGGCGCCTCGGCGATGCTTTTTGGCCTATTTCCGTTCAGGGTGCGTCTCGGCGACGTCTCGGAGACGCCTCCCTTTTCATTCTGGAGCTGAAAGGCGCCTCGAAAATGGCCGCCGCATTCAGTCGTTTCAGCCAATGACAGCCCAGCTTTTCCATAGCAAATGGCCACCGCCTATGGGGGTGGCCATTTTCGAGACAACAAACTGCTTTTGCCGTTCAGACTAGCGTGACGTCACGGCCATCTCTGAGGCGCCTCCGAGACAGAGCCTGAACGCGGCCCAGGTGTGGTACAGGCAATGAGTTTCTATAATTCAAACTGAGCTTAGGTATGGGTACACTGTACTACAGGCAATGAGGTTCCATAATTACCAGTGAGCTCAGGTGTGGTACAGGCAATGAGTTTCCATAATTACAGGTGAACTTAGATGTGGTACAGCCAATGAGGTGCCATAATTCAAACTGAGATTAGGTGTGGGGACAGCCAATGAGGTTCCATAATTCAAACTGAGATTAGGTATGGGTACAGGCAATGAGGTTCCATAATTACAAGTGACCTTAGATGTGGTACAGCCAATGAGGTTTCATAATTCAAACTGAGCTTAGGTATGGGTACAGGCGATGAGGTTCCATAATTACAAGTAAACTTAGATGTGGTACAACCAATGAGGTTCAAAATTCAAACTGAGCTTAGGTATGGGTACAGGCAATGAGGTTCCATAATTCAAACTGAGCTCAGCTGTGGACAGGCAATGAGGTTCCATAATTACAAGTGAGGTTAGGTGTGGTACAGGCAATGAGGTTCCATAAATACAAGTGAGGTTAGGTGTGGTACAGAATATGATGTTCCATAACTACAAGTGAGCTCAAGTGTGGTACAGGCAATGAGGTTCCATAATTACAATAATTATTTGACTCACTATCAATAAAAGAAAGAAGTAACTATCAACATCGTAATGTGAAAACCAAATATGTGGCGACCAGTTTGAGAGAATAACCTAAATACCAGGAGCCTTACCCACACACTCCGGCAGCCGTTCAGTCCATTCCCCAGTCTCAGTGCAAGTGACAACGAATTTGAGGGCCGGCGCATGCCCTTTGACGACGTGCCCTTCTTGGCACGTTATCGTGGCCGTCTCCCCAAAGCAGTGGCCCTCCATTTTCACAACCCCTTTCTTCATCGAGTCGATCCTTTGGCAGCAGATTCCTGAGATGAATTGCATCGAACAAATTATTATCATCCAACACATTTGGATATTACCGGGCACAGTGGCCGAATCGGTAGAGCGCGGGCCTCGCGTGCGGGAGATCGGAAGTTCGCGAGTTAGGTTCCCAGTTGAGTCAAACAAATGACTTATAAAATTGATACTTGTCGATTCCTAGGATGGTGCTCGGCATTAATAGCATAGGGCAAGCACAGGTTAGCTCAGTGTCAGGATAATTTCACTGAGTGGGATATCGGGTAATGGTGCAAGCATCCTGATTTCCCAGTGGGGCAGGGCTATAGTCGCCATGAGTGCGTAACTGTCACAAGTCGGTACCCGTCCTGATATGACCTTAGATGTTGCCAGGATGTAAATCTCCAACAACCAACCATTTGGATATTATATCAATTAGGAATTTAAAATGTTGTTGTTTGCTTGCTTGTTGTTTTACACCCTAGCAGCATCTGATGCACAGCGAAGGAGCAAGTCAAGCCAGGAAGTGGAAATAAAAAGCACTTTATTATATATAAAGTGGGAGGGGGGGGAATGTACAATGAGGATATAAGGATATATGCAATGTACAAGAGGGCAATGATATAATAAAGTGAATGACGGCTGGGGGTGGAGGCGTAGTGGCTGGAGGAGGGCAGGGAGCCGCTTATAAGGCAGAGGAGAGGGGGGGGGGGTTTATGTAACCCAAACGGGCGGCGGCGGGCAGGAAGCGGGCCGGGGGGGGGGGGGGGGCACTCCTCCTTCACTGCGAATCAAACGCAATGCAAGCATTACGACTAAAGCTAGGATTCCTTACACACGGTATGCGGCATGCGGCGTGCGGCGTGATTACGGGATGGGTCCTTTCACCCACCCACACACACACACACACACACACACACAGTGTCAGGTTTCCTCACCACTGTTCTCTATGGCAAACGCAGCAGCATTCGCATTCGCATGCCGCACCGATCGTTACATGGACCGATTCAGTATTCGCATGCTGCATGCCGCATGCCGCATACCGCGTGTAAGGAATCACCCCCATTGAGTTAGATGCTTTTTGATTTTTTGCCGCATTCGCATACCGCATACCACGTGTAAGGAATCCTAGCTTAAGGTAATATCAGGACGGTAGTAATTTATATGAATGGGCCCAATATGTTGTGCCAAGGGGTTGTTAAACAAACAAACAAACAAAAGGGCCCAATATTGGGATTCAGTCTGAGAAATTTATATGATTTTGAGTTAGGATTGTCCTTTAGTTTAAGGAATGAGGCTGTGACCCAGAACACCAAGTCACAGCTACAGATTACACGGCGGAAGGTAAGTTGGGCCAGTGAATCCACATACACCATGATACAGGAAATGATTTTATCTAATGTAAAATATTCGCTGGGACAATTTCACTGCAATCTACATTAGAAGCAAATGTATGGCGATACCAAGCTTGGTCATCAGGAGGCGTGTGGTTGTGAGTGCAAACTTGAAACTATAGGTTCTATAGAGAAGGATAGCGCTGGGTTCTATAGTGAAGGATAGTGCTGGAAGTGGCACCAACACCAACAGTTGTGTGTAAACTGAAGCTGTCAGCCGGCGTGCTGGGATCCAGCAGAACAGCAGAACTTAGAATACACATGTTGACCCATTACTGTAGAAAATATGCGTCAAATATGAGAGAAGGGTTCCACACAGGTTCAAACACAGCAACACGCATCAAATATCTTTCGCTGCATTATTGTTAGCATATTTCTCATTGAAAACCATGCCAATTGCTTTGGCAACACACCATGGGGCTTAAAACGCTTGCGCATCCGCGCCAATTGGCAAAAACAAATTGCATTAAAGTGTAAATCCTTCAATGGTGAAGACTGTCTGGTATCCTGCTAGGCACTTACTCCTTAATAGAGAAGCACTTGTTTTCAACAAAGAACTCTGCCATAGCTGCCAACATTTGAAAATGGGAAAGTTAATCTTTTTCACATCAGAACAGAAGTTTGGCGTTCTCTGTGGCGGAGTGGTTAGAGTGTCTGACTTTTTTCTAGGTCAGACTCCTAATCTGAGGGTCGGCGGTTCGATTCCCCGTGCCCCCAGCTCTGCCAATTTGGATTTCCACTGCTGTGTATAACTTACAGCGTCATCAAAGGCAGGTTGCTCTCATACCATGTCTATGTGGTGTGGGAGGTTAAGAATCCCTTGGGTCGGTAAAAGTGTAGGCTCGGGCTTTCTATCGACCAGCAGTGGAATGAGGAAGACCAGTTGTCTATGACTGAAATTTACCCTGCTTAAACAACTAATGGACCAAAAATAAAAAAAAATTAAAAAAATTGCAATGTATTGGGTGAATCATGACATTGTTTTCATAGCACATTTCCACTTGGGATTTGTGGCCTAGAGAGCCAGATAGCAGACAGCCGTCGGCCCGACGTCGGCCCGACGGCAGCCTCTCGGTCGGCCCGACGGTGGAAACCGCCGTCGGGACGACGTTGTTTTGTCCAACCTCCCGCCGATGAGCCGACGGGAAACCGCCGACGGCGACAAACGCCGTCGGGCCGACGTTGTTTTGTCCAACCTCCCGCCGTCGCCCCGACGGCGACAAACGCCGCCGGGCCGACGGCGACAAACGCCGTCGGGCTGACGGCGACAGACGCCATCGGCCTGAAGGCCATCTTGTTTTTTTTCCCGAGAAGACACTGTCACTCTAGTATCAATACGTACAGGTGCAAAAATATTAGTTTTATTCAAAATTAATAGAAATCAAGAACCCTAACCTTATAAATTTAATATAATCTTTTTGGTAATGATATTGTCTATATATGTGTACCAAGCGATTTGTTTCTATGTTCGTCCTTTTTCTGTAAGGGTTAGGGTTAGGGTTAGTGCTTAATTAAATACAGAAAAAGTGGGATATCTCTACAACAACTCCACGTAGAAACAAATCGCTTGGTACACATATAGACAACATTGTTACCAAAAAGATTATATTAAATTTATATGGTTAGGGTTCTTGATATCTATTAATTTTGAATAAAACTAATATTTTGCAACTGTACGTATTGACACTATAGTGACAGTGTCTTCTCGGAAAAAACCAAGATGGCGGTTCTTCGTCAACATTCGTACAGGGTTATTCAAATCGCATTAACACGAATAATTCCATCAATACGTCGTAATAAATTACAAAACTTTTACAAAATAATCTAAACATATTAATCTACAAACCTGTTAAATAATTCCTTAAAATTCCTCCGATTTGTGGAGTTATTTGTTGAAAAAGAACGCTGCTCACCGATCGCACGTGTTCCGCTGGCGACTCGAGCCGGAAACCATATGTAACGAACTGCGCATGCGCGGATCAACACCGTCGGCCCGACGGTGGCCCGACAGTGGCTCAAAAGTGGAAAGGGATTGATACCCAACGTCGAAACAACACCGTCAGCCCGACGGAGGCCCGACGGTGGCTCGAATGTGGAAAATGAATGCAAACCAACGGCGGCCCACCGCCGTCGGCCCGACGGTGGGCCGACGGTGGCTCAAAAGTGGAAAGGGATTGAAACCCAATGTCGGAAATGCACCGTCGGCCCAACGGTGGCCCGACGGTGGAAAGTCTGTGGCGACGGTGCGACCAATAGCCAACGTCGGGCCGACGGCTGTGTGCTATCTGGGTAATGGTTAGGACCCTAGCCCCTGAATGGCAAAAGTGTGTGTTCAAGGCCTGCTCTAGTTGTCTGTCATCATGTTTCCCTTTGTTTGCAAAAAACACCCTCAACGACATATCATATAAGCATTTAGTCACTGACATATTTATATGTGTAGATATATATTATATATCAGGGATGAAAGTGGTCTCCGGGAAAAAAAGCGGAAATGCTGATATTCTCCCATAGGATTAACATTGTCAGGGAATTGCTGAAAATTCCCGGAAGTCAGGTTTCATACATATTGGTATACGCTGATAGTGCTGCGCCGTTTGAAGCACGTATTAGTAGTATACACTGATAGTACTGCACCGTTTGAAGCACGTATTAGTAGTATACGCTGATAGTGCTGCGGCATTTGAAGCCATTAGTAGTATACGTTGCTAGTGCTGGGGTGTTTGCACACATATTAGTATACGCTGATGGTGCTACAGCGTGAAACAACGTATTGGTTGGTTAATTGTTGGAGTTTTACGTCCTGGCAAAATCTACGGTCATATCAGGACGGGTGCAATGTATTAGTATACACTTATAGCTACGGGAAAAATCGCGGAAATCCGCGAAATCGCGGAAATCTTTCATCCCTGATATATATAAGTGTGGAAAAAGACAGATTTATCGTAATGTTTCAGAGTATGGGCATAATGACATAATGAAAGGCAGAAAATTGTAATGATTCCGCAGAAATCGTAATGGTTGGCAGCTCTGCTCCCCATCTAGACCTAATGGTGTCTTGATATAGCAGGTCGCCTTGTAAAAATATACGGTCTTTCAGTCGTAATAGCCAAGCTTGGAAGCATATCAATATCTCGGGCCACAGAGTTGGGGACCATTGTTATGTAATAGTGATGCAATGTGTGCCCACTCTCTGTGTGACATATAAATAACTATGTGTAAATGTTATGACGCACGGTGACGGGGATTGCAGTATGATGTCCGGATATTAAGATACGGTTACTAATTACAGAAATGTTCCCTCCATGCACCAGGAAGAGTGCAAATGGAGAGGGGCATAGATTGTTTACTGTAACTGTATGACGACTACTTGTTTCCATGGGACCGCTGGGTAAGCACACCCAGCCATTCTGCATAGATTAGGGACACCACCTCCCCTGGGGTTGAGTGACATGTGCCCCCTCTTGGGCGATGCCCCTCCCAGGCTGCAGAAGTGTCTGATTGGCTGGCTGTGTGAGCCCAGTCACCCTTGTACCAGTGTACTCCTTGCACTTGCTAGACAGACACACACTCACTCTAGAGATACCAAAGGAAGCAGTTCACCACTGAGCTGTGTGTAACACCCATGGGACTTTGGTTCAATGAGCTGTAGGCACTGATTTTGACTGAATAAGCAGAAGCTATGTGGGTTTATGTGGCAGGTGTAAGTGAGTCAGGGTGGCAGATCACTAGTAGGTGAACAAGAGTTGTAGCATTAAGCCTAACCTTATCACTGTCAATCTTGCGTGACTTGTCTCCCTTTCTTTCTTATGAGTTGTGTTTTGGTATTTAGTGGGGGGGAAGGGGGGGGGGAGACTGGCAAACAGTTGCCGGGATCCTCCTGATAGTAGTCAGTATAAGATGAGTAACTGTGACGGCCAAAGCAGTAATTCTTCAGCCTCTTATTGGAGGAACAGTCAAATGAAACAAATTTCCAACCAGTTTAAAATTGTGATTATTTTGCAAGAAGGAAGGGGCCTGTGACTTACTCTCACATGTTGGTACGGTCTGGCTCCATTTGCCATTGACAAGGCATGTTAAGTACCGGTCACCCCTGACTGAATAGCCAAGGTCACAGAACACCTCCAGGCGTTGGCCGACTTTGAAATCTGTCCCATGTATCGAACCGTGGTAAACGCTTCCAGGGTTCTTGCAACTCTGGGCTGAAAAAAAGTAAACAAATATCAATCAAAGTCACTGCCATGTAGTAAAAGCTTAAAGCTGCATAATCTGATGAAGCATCACATTTTCAAAACCAACACAATTACCTAGATATGATTCTACATATCTAACTTAGATAGATACTCACGCACTTATGAAGCATCTGTTGCCATCTAGAGGGGAATACTAGGTCAATTTAATAGGACCTGTTACTGCAGAAGCCTATGGTGTCAGTTTTGGCATGCTTGCCAAAACTAATTTGTCACGTTTACACTTCAAATATCTCAAAAGTTTGCCATTTAAATATAAGTTACTTCAAACTAAAGTAAGGTAGATTATAATAATAAATTCAATATATTTATCTTTAGAAAATGACAGAAACTCAAAACCATTGGACTATTCAACTTTAATATAGCTTCAACTATGGACAAGGATGAAAGTGGAAGTCTATGGTGAAGCTATGGTGGAGTTATCTGAGGTTATCTGAGTTAACCAATGGCAAATTTCTGCGAAAATGCGGATATTCTCCCATAGGCTTAGCACTGTCAGGGAATCGCGGAAAATTCCTAGAAGTCAGGTTTCATACATTACTCTCCTGGCACTATCCTGGTACCATTCCACTGATCAGTCAGTACAGACTATCCTTGGAGAGCATCCCACTGTCCTTGTGGTGGCTGTGTCATCACCCATGCCGACGCTGACAGTGCTGCTGCATAGTACTGGCTATGTAAATGGTGATGCATGGTGCAATATGGTATTGGTCTACACTGACAGTGCTGCGTGGTGGAGGATGGTATTGGCTCATGCGGATAGTGCTGCGTGATTACAGTAGTCAAAATCGCGAAAATCCGAGAAATCGCTGAGAACTTTCATCCCTGCGTGGAACATGCACAGTACGTGAGTTGCTAAAATCCACATTAGTTCGTGCCACCATCATCAGAGGGAAAGGTTGATGGTGCAAATCCTCTCTAAGACTGAAATATGCTGCACAGGGAGATTTCCCTAATACACAAACTGTAAACAGGGAGAAATGACGTGGCCAAAGGGGGTGGGGGGGGGGGGGGGGGGGGGGGTGGAGGAGTAGGAGACGGGGGGGGGCTCCCCTTGACAATCTTGGAGGGGAAACAAGTGATAGAAAATGGTGCATTCTGGTGCATTTTGACAGAAAATATGTGTACATTAAAAAAAACTTTTAAAAACTAGCTAAACTGATTCTTTGGCAGGACATTACAAATTAAAATTGGGAAATCGGGAGATTGGAGTTATTTTGCTATATTTTAGGGGGATCTCCCATCAGGTGGGGAGAATTGGCGCTCTCTGGTAACAATCCAATTCCTATGGCGCTTACGTTTACACGTGATCTGTGTGCCGTTCCCCGTCCACTCGAAAACGTCTTGAAATAGACGACAGACTATGTACTCATTCCGCACACTGTTGGTGAAATACCCCGGAGAACATTCCACCTTACCGACAGTACCTTCCGGGTAGGCCCCTTGGATGACCGAGGGAAGCCCGATCACCAGATACTCGGGCTTAATGTTTACGCGACAGCCGGCTGCAAGACAAAACAACAACAAAGAAAATGGAGTACCTGAAATCGATACAGTTTGTTTGTTTGGTGTTGTTTTACGTCCTAGCAAGATCTAAGGTCATATCAGGATGGGTACCGACTTGAGACAGTATGCACTCATTTCTTGAAGATTTATATTGCATGTTTTCACCATTAGACAGTTTGTCGACAGAAAGCCCTAGCCTACACTTTTACCGACCCAAGGGATTTTTAACCTCCCACACCACATAGACATGGTATGAGAGGAACTGGCCTTTGATGACGCTGTAAGTTATACACAGCGGTAGAAATCCAAATTGGCAGAGATGGGGAGGGCACCTGGAATCGAACCCTTGACCTTCAGATTAGGAGTCTGATTTAGAAAAAAGTCAGACACTCTAACCACTCCGCCACAGACAACACCCACAATTTTTCTTGGCCCATCATGGTATTGAATACAGAGCTTTCTGTGGCCACCATTTAGGTTTTTGTGTGTATCAACATATCTACCCAAAAGGTTTGGGTAGATATGTCGATATGCAAATTTTCACATTTTTACTTTAGCACAAAACCATAAAAATATATTTTGGATATATTTTGTGGGTTAAATTAAATACATTTAGTATTGCTAACATACTTAATACACAGAAGCAACAATAATTATTTAACTTGCTCCCACCAAAAAAGGCTTAATTATTAAAGTTGCATAGTCCGATGGTTTTCAGTTTTCTGAGATAAATATGTTAGGTTGAGTGCTATAGTCTACCTTACTTTAGTTCAAACTAACTTTTATTTGAAATGGCTAACTTTTGAGACATTTGAAGTGCAAATATGACAAATTAATTTTGGCAAGCATGCCAAAGAAAAATGACACCATAGACTTCTGCAGTAACAAATTCTATTAGATTACCTGAATATTCCCTTCTAGGCGACGACAAATGTTTAATAAGTGCACCACTATCTGATACCCCAGTCAGACGAGGCCTGCGTTCGCTTACGATCGATTCGCGACGTCAAAACGTCCTCCTTGCACCCTCCTTACGCCCCCATTAAGTGCTGTCGCCGTGAGGACGCCAACCTCCCGCTGTCCATTTCGGAAATTTTGGACACAAGGAGTTTGCTGCTGCTGCACGTGCAACCTCCTTGCATCCTGTTCCGGCGGCGCCATTCAAAATGGTTGGCGCCGCCCTGGGTTGGCGAGTTGCCGGGGTCCTGGCGGCGACCTGGTGGCGCCAACACATGTGATACCGCAGTCACCATGTGGTCGGCGCCAGGGCACCGCCCTTTCCCCAACCCGGCGCCACCCTGACGCTGACCCACCACCACCCTGCCACTGACCCAGCGCCACCCTGCCACTGACCCAGCGCTGCCCTGGTGCCTACCACGTATTTGAATCAATGTATCGAATGGGACGCTGGGAGGTTGGCGTCCTTTTGGGCATAAGGAGGTCGGAGGCGGTCGCTGGCTCTCATGTGACTGGGGTATAAGTTAGATATATAGAATCAAATCTAGATAATTGTTTTCGTTTTGAAAAGTTTATGTTTTCATCAGACTATGCAACATGGAAACCAAAAATGTAGTCACAGTTTCTGAGAGCGATCCATTTCCTAAACTTAAGCTGCCCAATAATTCATCATTCAACAAGTTTTGGTTGCCTAGATCGTGAATGGTGCAGGCTACTAGTACTAGCCCATCTGTGGTGCTTACCTCCTGAATTATACACACACTTGACGTTGTTGGACCAGGTACCGTCCGGCTGGCACAAGTTGGTGTGATTGTGATTTGCGTGGGAGTAGTTTATATCACATTCGTAAAGGGCGCGGTTCCCGCCATCCAAGCTCTTATAAGAGGTCAGGCCGTGGGCCACTGCGGGCGGGAGTCCGCATGACCCCGTGACCCCACGTGCGCGCCAGAGCGTGACGATGGCGATGATTGGGAGGGCGATTATTGGCATACTGAAGCAGGCCTAGGCAAACGAGAGACACATAACTAAATATCAGAATCCGTACACATGTGAAGATATGGAATTCAATATCTCGGGCGATAGGAATTCAAGACTATTTTCATTTGAATTGCAGGGGAGGGGGGAACAATGGCGAATGACATTTTCGGACTAATTTAGATCAGTGGGGACAGTTTAATGGAATTCAAAGCTTTTCAAGACTAATTACCCAAAATAGGTTAAATTGACAGCTTTTCAAGGCCTTGAAATGGGGCAAATGAAGTTTGCAGTATCTTAATGTTGCTTAATTTAGCCAAAATATACAACACTAGTCTTGATTTTAACCTAGTTGAAGGTGCTGCCACCTGAGAGGGGGTGGACCTTTCAGAGTCCCTCATTGAACCATTGCTTTGGCTAAGTGTTTTGTTTTAACGTTTTAATTCCTATACATCTGTGTACTTCCTGCCACAGTACTGTGTTAGCCATTAAATTGGATGATTTGTACATCGGTAAATAAAGGATACAACGTTGACAGCAATTCACAAAAAGATCTACCAGACCACGGTTTGAACTATTAAAAAAAAAATATATATATATATATATATACATATATACATCCAGTATAACACCGTGTCCTGGCTTTTTGGTAAGTCAAAACATATCTATATTAATCTTATCAACAAGTATTTTAGAGACTTGCAGACAATGACTGCTGAACCATACCCATTCTCTATTCACCCTATTCACGCGCGACCTAATTCGTCATCAGAACGAGGATGAGTAAGCATCGGTATTGGAAATGGCCATAAGACACTACCGTGTGCCGATGTGTATGAACTACTACAGAAATTAAAGGAGTAACATTTGAATATATATTCACTTTTGAAACTATCATATTCATGTTTGCATACCTTTTTCTATTTAATGGTCAATTTTCATGAAGATTGAGTGATGATCAGATGTACTTCAGTAGGCAATGTGAACAAAGTCACTCACCTTAGCTGCCAATCTTTCCTTAAATTCAAAATTGCATAACTTTCTTAATATAGATATATTTAAAAAAATATATTTTAACCCATTTAAAGCTTTTATTAATTTGTTACTAAGACTAGTTGTTCAACTGTGTTGCACAGATAACTACGCTGACAGTGCTGCATTACGTGATACCACTATAACTATGCAGACTTGAAGTTGACAATCACATTGTAGTTAAAGAATGGGGGAAATCACCATGCAAGGGTCACCCAATCTTCGTGAAAATTGACCAATAGATAGAAAACAGGTATGCAAAGATGAATATGTTACTTTAAAAAATGAATACCCTCAAATTTGATTGATTTCAAGAGGTTTTGGTCGACAAAAAAGTATTCACATCACTTTACATACAGGGGCGCCTCGCCGACGCGTAAGTGCCCTCTGTCTGGTTTCAACATGGCCGCGGCGTGAATTCTTGCTATGAACCATCATAAACGTGAATAAAATAAGAAGAAAAACTGACCATCAAAGTAACTACATTATTTATTATATTGTAAAGCCAAAGGTTCTGAATGCAGTTGTCAAATGTGTGAGCAGAAAATCGGTACAAAATAAAAAATTAATTGAGGTAGCACCGTATGAAACGCTCTACAATTATCGAATGGGCTATAGAGTATTAGTATTATATCTAGCACATTTATTCATCCACGAGTCCGTGTGAAAAAAAATAATGTTCTTACATCAACCCAAGCTCTTTGTTTAAAAAATGTTAATGCAGTTCCTGTAGTCATATTTTGAAAAAGGCCTCCTTTTCCAAAGCCTCTTAAGTTGTGCATAATTTTGTAAACCTCCAGAAAGTCTACCCTCAGTCCTCACACCCCTAATGTTATCAAGTTTGTTCTTATAAATCCCTGTTCATATGATAGCTGATGATTTTAGTGGCCCTCCTCTGCACCTTTTCTATGTTGTAAATATCTTTGACAGGTTATAACTTATAAGTTATTGATGTGATCACTTAGCACTGTCTATTAATAATACATTCTATAAGGATCGGTATAATGTTATTAGTTCACCTGTATGTTCCTTACTCCACATTAACTGTCGTTGTCATGTATTTCAATTATTCCACAAAGCGGGTATTTAATTCAACTATGACAGAAACTGAGTACTTTGATGCCGAGACGCTGAGAAATCAATTTAGTTCATCAAGTATACGCCTACGTACACTCGGTTTCTAGTTCAAATGGATGCCGTTAGGTTGACAATGACTGATTATATTTCCACTCTCTCGATCCCTCACAGTCACAGGGTATGAGAGCCACAATATAACAACATAGAATGTAAATCAAATAGCAACTACTACATAAGCGTATGTAATTATAGATATAAACAAACGTCAGTTGGCAAACCATGCACGACCTAACATGACCATAGCCTCACCTGGTTCCCTGGCCTTGGTGGCGCCACCTAATGGTGTAAACCTGCGACATACCAGAGAGCGCGTATAGATTTGTCTATACAAGCTCTCTGGACATACTCATCTTTTTTTTAAAGCTGTCCAATGTGGTCGGGAGTCGGCTTCTGATGGGTAGTGGTCACAGAAATTGGGGACGGGGGGTCGGAGGGGAGAAGGAAAAAGGCAGCCTAAGAGCCCAACCGCAGTCCTCTGAGAGGGCCGGGGGAGGCTGAATGGTTGGTGTAGTTTTACACCCCAGTAAGACCCTAGGCCATACCAGGATGTGCGCTGACTTGTGACAGCCCGCACTCATGGCAACTTTATAGTGCTGCCCCACTGGGGAATCAGGCCGCCGGCACCATCAATCAATCAATAGTTCCGTCCTCTAGTCGAGGGTTGGATGCAATGGTTCTCCACTTGTCCCGAGGGTGTGCTGTTCTGATAGACTGTGAATAATTCAAGCCTGTCTGCTGTGAAATATTTGTAAACCATGATGTTCTTGGTCTCCCTCTCCCTCTGCTGCCATTCACCTTCCCTTCCAACAATGTACGGTATATTGAACTCTGACGAATGATGTGGCCAAAATGAATCACTTTCTTTGTCTGTATAGTGGCAAACAAGCTTTTCTTATTTTTAATTTTTCTGAGAACTTCTTTGTTGGTGATCTTCTTTGTCCATGATATTTTCATCATCCTTCGATAAGTCCACATCTCAAATCCTGCTAAACGTTTGTACATTTTCGTAGAGATTGTCCATGTCTCAGCCCCATACATTAGAGTAGACCACACATAACACTGAAGAATACGCTTCCTTGTTTTTAATATCTTACTTGATATTAACACTCTATACATGTTGTTCGGGCTATTGTTATCCTTCTTTTAATTTCTTCCTCACATCTCCCATCATTTGTAATCTTTTGTCCGAGATATATGAATTCGGATACTTGTTCTATGTTTGTGCCATCTATGGTTATATTGATATTTGGTTTATCTGTCATTTTACTTATAACCATTGTTTTGGTCTTCCTGGTGAATAGTATTCCAGCTTTATTGATTCTATTCACTATATCTTGTAGGTTTTTCTCATTGTCTGCTAGTAAGATTTCCCGATAATTAGACATTGATGGATGGTGTGAACTGGTCTATAGTGGATTACAAGTGTTATATGATTGTTTGTTTGATGGTTGTTTTACGTCCTAACAACATCTAAGGTCATATCAGGATGGGTACCGACTTGTGACAGTGCGCACTCATGGTGACTTTATAGTGCTGTCCCACTGGGAAACCAGGCCACCGGCACCATGACCTGGTATCCCACTGTCACATTATCCTGACACTGAGCACACCAGTCCTTGCCCTGTCCTAATAATGCCAAGTGCCTGGCTAGGAAGCAACAACTATCAATTTTTAAGGCATTGGTTTGACTCGACCGGGGTTCAAACCCATGACCCCACGATCTACCAGCACGGGAGACAGACACTCTAGCTCATCCAGCCATCCCGTTTGTGTTATATGAAAAGGTCAATGATATATAGGGCCAGAGGCATTAAGGTATTATGTGGTGCTGGTGATCCTTTACTGAGTTTTATATAGACATTGTGTAGTTTATAGATAGTGTGAGAGGGGCACTACTCTTACTGTGCTAGAGCCATAGCAGCTCTGCTCACATACCCCCCCCCCCCCTCCCCCCCCAACTGTTATTTATGGATCACTGCACACCCAGACACAACAGGCACTGTAGCCATAAACAACCAAGGCATGGATACACTACAAGCATGCTGAATGTTCATTGGTAGATTGGAGAATGCCTACTGTTGATTGGAGGAGCTGGTCATGTGTGACAGCCATCTTGGATTCATGAACTTATATAATAATAAACCTGAGGGAGCAAGCTCTGTCTTTCTGTGCACTTTATACTCTACCTTTCTCTTGCCTGTAGTGATTTCATATTTAGCCTACCTACACAACTACAGCTGCCAGCCATTGACTTTACAACCTGATGTCCCACACAGTCACATTATCCTGACACTGTGTGCCCAGTCCCTGTCCTGACCTCATAACGCCAAGCGCTGGCCACAACAGGTATCTATTTTACAAGTCAATGGATTGACTGGACCAGGATCCAAACTTCAGTCCCTCCAGATTCACCGGTATGCACAGTAAGTCCGGCCAAGGCCAGGGGAAGAAGTGAAGAGAGGATGGGATTAGTTAGGCAGTGGGTGGGGTTACCTGTTAGTTGTTAGTAAAAATTAGTGGTTAGTTGGTAGTTGTGTCAAGTCAGGTATGGGGATGAGGTGGGGCCTGCTAGTCCTCGGTGTCAGGGTCTGGGCGACCGACAGCGTTGATGATATCTGTGTTCTGGCGGTAGAAGCGAGCAAGTGCGTTCCAGATGACTTGGAAATCCTGGAGAGGATAGCCAGAGCGGCCCTATTGTCGCTGAGTTGGCGGTCAGAGTCCTCCATGAAGTCACTGATGGCAGATCTGTCGACGGCGCCACATGAGGCGAGTATGTGGGCCACATTGAAAATCTTAGTGCTGCAGGGACAGCACTGGAGGTTGGGTCATCAATCCAACGGCGGTAGCCAGTCCTGAAGCGGTTGATGGTGACTTGGGTAGAAGCAGGAAGGCCGACTGGATGGGGGATGTTAGTTCTGACCAGGATTGTACCAGAGCCAGCCTCTTCAACAAGGGTTCCGCACTTGTTCCTTCTATGTGATGCATTCCCAGAGTTTGGTGATGGCTCGAGAAGCGGTGATGGAGGGATGGATGGCTGTCTCCAGGTCTGCTCGGTTGGCACCGGCTAGAGCGGCACAGTCGGCCTGGTCATTACCATAGAGTCCTATATGGGAGGGCACCCATAGCATACCAGGTGTGCCTGATGTCTGGTCGAGATTATAATCTGGATCCCGTCGGCAAGGTAGTGTCGGGCATTCGGGGGGGCAATATCTTTGATGGCATTCAGAGAGTTGGTAATGATGATGGCACTTGAGTTGTGGAGGTCTTCGAGGGCCAAGTGAATGGTGGCGAGCTCGGTATCGAGAGTGGAAGCAATGTCTGACACCCTGGTGGTGTTCTTTGTATTGGAGAAGGGGGATGAAGATTCCGGCTCCGGCTCTACCTGATGCTGGGTTAAGGGCGCCATCGGTGTAGACCGTCTTAGTGAGGGGGAAGTCCGCCGCCACCTGAGTTATTGCCTCGAGAGCCAGGGAATGGAGTTCTGAGGTGGCATAAACTGCCTTGGCAGCAACTAGGTTGATGGTTCAGGTTTCCACTGGAATGGAAAACCATGGTGGTTTGTGAGGGCTCATGGCGGAGTCTGCAATGTGGAGTCCGTGGGAGTCCTTGAGGGTGGTGATGGCGTCCTTGAGGCGGTAGGAAACGTGAGGGTGACGCGGATCCATCTCGGCGGTAGGCCGTGGCTCTGCAGATTGTTGATGAAAGGCCTGAGGAGAGGGTTCTTGTGAAGTGGGTGGTGAGAAGTTGTTTGAAGTAGGTCGAGGGGAGGGAGGCCGGATTCAAGGAGGAGGATCTCAATCCTGGTGGTGCTGGGAACACGGAAAACAAGCCTGGCAGCCCGGTGTTGGACGTTTTCAAGTTCCCGGAACTCATTCAGGAAGATCTTGTTCTTGGGTAGTCGAGTTTGGGGGTTGTCAAGCCCGAGGGTTGTATTTGTTGTTGTTGTTTTACATCTTAGCAACATCTAAGGTCCTATCAGGACGGGTACCGACTTGTGACAGTGCGCACTCATAGCAACTTTATAGTGCTGTCCCACTGGGAAACCAGGCCGCCGGCACCATGACCTGGTATCCCACATTATCCTGACACTGAGCACACCAGTCCTTGCCCTGTCCTAATAATGCCGAGCTAGGAAGCAACAAGTATAAATTTGTAAGTGGTTTGACTTGAACAGGGTTCGAACCCATGACTCCACAAACTACCAGCACGGGGTATGGACACTCTAACTCATTCGGCCATCCTGTCTGGTCCCGAGGGCTGTGAGTGCGGCGTAGTCGAAGCGGGAGCGGACTGTCTGGCGGTAGAACAGTACAAGTACACCGTCCGGGGCGCCCCAGGAGAAGCCAGAGTCTGTTGGTCATTCTGGTGGCCAGGTGGTGGCAGAGGGTTCTCATGTTAAGGTCTCGGTCTAGACGGATACCTAGGTAGTCGAAGGTGGAGATCCATCTAGGTAGAGGGGGTGAAGTGGTTGACCTCTGAACATGTGCATGATCTTGGTCTTGGTGGGGGAGATTTTTAGTCAAAGGTCCCGGCAGGCGTTTCCTACCAGGGCCGCGTTCAGGCTCCGTTTCGGAGGCGCCTCGGAGGCGCCCGTGACGTCAGGCTAGTCTGAACGCCAACAGCAGTTGGTCGCCTCGAAAATGGCCACCCCCATAGGCGGTGGCCATTTGCAATGGACAAGCTGCGCTGTGATTAGCTGAAATGACTGGATACGGTGGCCGTTTTCGAGACGCTTTTTGTCTCTACTATGAAAAGGGAGGCGTCACCGAGACGGACCCTGAACGCAAATAAGCCAAAAAGCATCACCGAGACGTCTCCGCGGCGCCTCCGAGATGGACCCTGAACGCGGCCCTGGTGGAGCACCTGCTCAGCCAGATCCTGTGTGTTGATTGCATGGGAGCAGGTGATGGCGATGTTGGGTCTGTGATCTCTCAGGTGGCTAGGCCATCTCACGAGAGATGTCAACACTGCATTAAAGAGGAGGGGGCTGAGCACTGCACCCTGGGGGACGCCATTTTTTAGTTGGAGGAGTCAGTGATGCAGAGATCGATCTATGTGCTCGGAAGATATGGTTTAGAGTGTAAGTAGTGTTGACAGGGTTGTAAATGTTGTATACATCCATGACGGAGTGTGTTAGGTGGAGAAGTATGCGAATGGGTCTCAGAATGAGGGTTGAATCTGTTGGGTGGGATCTTGGTGGAGTGGATCGATATGGTTGCTTACGAAGGTGGTGGTTCCTCATGAGGGTCTGCCTTCCGCTGCGCATCTTACTGCGGGGATGTGGTATGTGGTGTAGCCTTTGATATGGGGTGGATCGATGAGGAAGGTTTCTTGGAGAAGTACGATGTTAATTTTCTCTCTTTTTAAGGTGTTGCCAAGAAGAGCTACCTTGGATTGCAGTCCGGCACAGTTCCAACTAACTACATACAACACAACAGGAGCAACCAATTTCAGCACTCTCCGCCCACCTATACAGTTGCTGAAAACCTGCAAAGTTATGCTTGTGGAGAGCATTTGTCGGAGTACGGTTCATGCCTCAGCAGTCTATACCGGGTCCATTTAATCAACTAATGCACAAACAAAACAAAAACAGACTCGTCAAAACAGGCTCTCGGTTCAATATCACATTTTTATTATACAATATAGAGTTCAAGTGACCCCTGATCACTTTGCTACTGAAATCTTTTGTACATGTTTCTGACTGATTTTTATGTAGTATCTTCCCATGCTTCATCTTGGCTGAACAATAATAATGATGAGGATGAAAACGAATCGAATTGCCACAAATTATGACACAATTGGTGTTTGATTAAAGTATCCCTTAACAACTAAGTCCCTCTACTATTTATGTGACCAAATGTCTAATGAAGTATCGGCAGGCTAGGCCTTTTAACCATCTTAAATCTTCATGAAGTTAACCGGCAATGTCCCTGTATATATATGATTTAAAAAAACAGGAGATGCCATTTCATTCAAGCACAGACCAAATGTTGTGTACCGAACCTCTAATAGAAGCGTTAGACACTTTTAAATGTTAAATTGAGGATACAACTGCAATGCATACTTATGCAGTGTCGCGAAATAGTACCCTGGTTGTTGATAATTACACTCGCCTTATCTTTGTTTAAAGGGGGGAAAAGAAGACAAACTTAAAATTAAGGAATTATATCAAAATCTATAAACGACAGGGTAGTATTTTGCGACATTACGGTACTTATGACAAAAGTGTACTCCATTAGAAGACGAACCGCGAAGATCTGTGCACAAACACAAGTGCAGCATTATCCAGATATTCGCAACAACGCTTCGTTGACACACAGCACAATTTAAAAAAGGTCTTTGAATCGCATGAGGAGACGTGGTATTTAAAGTAATCATACCGCCGAGAAATTAGGCCAAATAATACCAGCATAGCTGGAACTTAAAACTAAAGTATCAATCATTCGACAAACTGAAATATTGATTAACAGTCAACCAGGTATGACAGTGGTCTCAGGCAAAAAAAAAAACGGAAATCAAGCCGAGATTATTATCCTGATGGCAAATTTCCGTTTCACCAATATAAAAAATGCCCCCAGGCTGCGGAAAAAAACGAAAATCCGCTTAAAAACGGAAAAATATCATCCCTGTAAACAGAAATGGACACCTGCTCCCACGGTCTAAAGCACATGGAACAAATCACCACGAAACGGTAACAAATGACGATTTTGATTGGTTGTCATCATCTTGAATCAGATTGTGTTGAATACCAATATGGAGGATATTGCAAGTCAAGTTGATACACTTCATGATCATATATTTTTTAAACATAGTACAAAAAAAAGTATCATTTAGTTACTGACAAGCTCAGCGTTCCTAACCTTATTTGAGCCTATCCGTACACAACGGTAGCTACCCATTAATTAACAATAATAGAGAAATAGAAACATCAGGTCAGTAGTTTGTCATTAACCCTATTGCAATAATGATTCATACACTTCACAAACCAGTACAAATGGGCAGTAAGTTGCCCGCTTAACAACCTAAGCCAAGGTGCACTAGAGCGCTGTACAGTTATTAATTATTTAATATTATCCCTCTGGCGTTTTCCCGGCAGAAGTATCTTGAATGAAGTGAACTTCGATCGCCTTTAACTTTGTTCATAAATGATCACTCCGCGACGGCTTGCCCGGCGCCTCTATACAGAAAGCATAACGGTTATAATGACTTTATACACAACGGAATGACGTCACCGGCATGTGACGTCAACCCCCGCCCTATGACGTCACACCGGCCACATGACGACGGAATGACGCGAGTGGCCTTTATAGTGTCGGTACACTTGAGTACCATTCGGAGTTTGCGAAAAGGAGCCCCAGTAATCTAAAACTCCAGTGCCCGGCCCGCCCTCAGCGTTAGCTTACAGATCTATGCAGCCACCATAATTACTTCGCATCAGGCGTGGCAGCATCAATCAGGGATGAAAGTGGTCTCCCGGAAAAAAAGCGGAAATGCTGATATTCTCCCATAGGTTTAGCATTGTCAGGGAATCGCGGAAAATTCCCGGAAGTCGGGTTTCATATATATTGGTATACGCTGATAGTGCTGCACCGTTTCAAGCATGTATTACTAGTGTACGCTGATAGTACTGCAGCGCTTGGAGCATTTATTAGTAGTATACACTGATAGTGCTGCAGGGTCTGCACCACATATTAGTATACGCTGATGGTGTTGCGGGATTGACAAATCCCGGAAATCCGCGGAAACGCGGAGATCTTTCATCCCTGATCAATACCACTCTCACATAATTGCAAAGTCTTATTTATTTATTTACTTAACAACTTACAAACAGTTCCCTCCCGCACAAAATCAAAACGCTTAAAATAATAAATGTTATATATATGTATGTATATATAAAAAACCCAGCCAAACCAAACATATCATAATCTAATTAAGCAGTGATAACAATGGCCTTGGGTGAAATATCATACAATCGTTTTACATCGTCAGACATTATATTATCATGAACACTTCTATTCATAAATTAACGGCCTGTCACGTACAAACTCCGTGCGTGCGCACTCATCTACGTCACCCAGCAATGCTGCCACCTGGCATTATCTGTACACATGTGGGGCGCATACCTATTCTGCATAGCGTCACACTGCATTTAAAAAATTTGTATTTATTATTTTTGTCACTCGTCATCATCAATACAGCCTGCACGCCATGGTGGGCCCATATTGACAAAGCAGCTGTTTTTTCTCTCTTCTTTTTCTCTTTTAATACAAAACTCAGAACGGCTGCTCACTCACACTGTGTGACAGGTCTGCGGGGCATGCGCGGAAAGCGCGCTGCCCCATGATGGTTGTCCTCACCCTTCCCCATCCCCGTGCACACAGTAAAATGAGGTCACTCAAAAAACTGCCCCCATGACCTAATTATGGTGACCAATGACCTAGATACCATGGCCTCGTCACCTAGATGTTCTGGTTGGAGCGGGCCTGCAGTGCTTTTGCCAAGTCATTCCGCAGACCTTCCTTCAGGTTTTGATCCATGAGAGAGTGCGTCGCTCGGAGTCCATTCACGATGTCTTTCGTCTTCCCGAAGTAGATCTCGTTCAGTGTGTTCCTAATTTTGTTCTCCATGTCCTGTATATAAAGGAGAGGCCGGCTTACAATGAGTGATATTCAGGGTCCATGAAGATATGGAATTTAAGGCTATTACAAGGCTATCTAAAAAAAATCTGAATTCAAGACTATTTTCATTTAGATTTAGTCTGAAATCGGCATTTCGAATGGCGATTTCGGACTAACTTAGATCAGTGGGGACAGTTTAATGGAATTCAAGGTTTTTCAAGACTAATTACCCAAAATAGGTTTAAATTCATGGCCTCCCCACAATAGCCGATGTCTAGTTTTTGTGCTGGGGAGTCGTTAAACAAACAAATTGAAATGGGGCAAATGAGGTTCAAGACTTTCCAGGCCCCGTACCGACCCTGGATATTATAAACTAGAACTAGCACAACAATGATTGATTGATTGGTGGTTGCTTAGTGTGGTGTCAGCAACAAAGGCCATATTTACGGCGAGAAGTGTATTACGGGAGTTTATACATATAAATCTAACTTGACCAACCATATTAGCGAAACTTTACAGGCACATCTGCTATACAAGCAAATCTGCTATACAGGCTCTCTTTGTGTTTTGTTTGTATCATTCCTTTATATGTGTCCATTTTAGTGGGTTTTTTTGTGGGTTTTTTTCAAATGTTTCTCTTCCGTCAGTAATTTACATGGTGTGCTGAATGCCACATAACACAATCTACTTGGCTATTAGCTATTATCTATGAACACCCCCATTGTGTGCCAATGGGGGACATCCGGGGTAGTTCATTTGTTGACACTAGATGGCGCATCGGTACCAGTGGTCCTAAACGGCCATTGACAATGCACTGAGTTCGTCGGTACGCGCAGTGCAAAACGTCAATTTTTATTCAAAATTAATAGAAATGCAGAACTCTAACCTTATAAATTTAATATAATCTATTCGTTGAATATATTTTCTATATGTGCCCCAAGCGGGTTGCTTCTAGGTGGTGTGGTTTTAGAGATATTTAACTTTTTCTGTATGAAGATTGCTCACACCCATTGACAATGCATAGACTTTGCCGGTACGCACAGTGCAAAATGTTAGTTTTATTCAAAATTAATAGAAATGCAGAAGCCTAACCTTATAAATTTAATATAATCTATTCATTGAATATGTTTTCTATATGTGTTCCAAGCGGGTTGCTTCTAGGTGGTGTGGTTTTAGAGATATTAAACTTTTTCTGTATGAAGATTGCTCACTGCCATTGACAATGCATTGAGTTTGTCGGTACGCGCAGTGAAAAACGTCTATTTCATTCAAAATTAATAGAAATGCACAACCCTAACCATATAAATTTAATATAATTTATTCGGTGAATATGTTTTCTATGTCTTCCAAGCGTTTTGTGTCTAGGTAGTGTGGTTTTAGAGATATTTCACTTTTTCTGTATGAAGATTGCTCACTGCCATTAAGTTTGCAGTGTGACAGTGTGCCGAATAGGCCCACTTGTTCAGTGGCGACGCTAACGGCACGAATTTGAACTAAAAAGTCGGAGTTCCCCCATTGTGCGCAACCAACACAGCTACTGTCACGCGGTTGGACCCGACCTACACTAGCCTGCCTTTATTGATATGCTCACACATATAGTGTGACGAAACGCAGTAACACAGTTTGACAGCATTATTCATGTGTGAAATATACTCTTATTTTTGTTTTTAAACTACAGGGTATATGGGTCATTCTCTAAAACTGGGCACGAAAGTGTGACATGGAAACCAAAAGTGAAAACCTTCCAAATAATAGCAAATTTTTTTCTCCAAATAATAGCCTAATCCAATGTCCTATGAAGGTTTCCATGTTGTGCATATGTCAGAGTTGAAGAAAATGAATTTCACTTTTTGAATTGGATCTTATACAAATTGAGCAATACATTAATATCACTCGTGTAACATGAAAATCAAAGCCACATCCAGAACCTCATTTTAACATATACAACATAGCCAAACAAGATTTTATTGATTACTGTTAAGCAGAAAAGCGTATGACTTTCAAGAAAAATAAGTTGAAAAAAAGTTTGGCTACATGCATAGTGTCAATGTGTAAATTTTCACATTTTCACATTAGCACAAAATCATATAAGTAAACTTTTAATTTCTTTCTTGGGATAGCTTCAATAAATGTACTATTGCAAACATACTTAATACACAGAGGATAAATAATTATTTGACTTGCAATCAATAAAAGAAAGAACAAATTATCAGAATCGTAATGTGGAAACCAAATATGTGGTGTCCAGTTTGATAGAATAACCCATATACGTATCAATATATATCTCACAAATTAGCATTCAAATGGCATGTTTTTTAGTTAATTAAAAAAAAATAAAATGCTTTTAAAAAACCCCCCCAGAAAATCCACTTTCCTTCTTCAGTGTTATAACGCATCCCCGTGTGAAAGCTGGGAATGCATATTTAGCAAACAACTTCAGATTAGTGCTTATTTATCTACTTAAAACACCTTAAAACAGTGGGAGTTCATTATTTTTTATTTACACCATTGGTTTTGACTCGACCAGGATTCGAAACCGTGGGTTCGAATCTCACGATCAAACAAAACGGGAAACGGATGCTCAACTCATTCGGCCATCCCGTTTGGTCTGATGATGATAATGATGATATAATATAATATATTTAATATAAGTTAAGAGTCAATTGCATTCATAAGTCAAATATATCTCGGAACAAAAACTATATTTTAAAAAGGACCAAAACGCTGACCCATTTGAAATCACTCCGCCCACCCACTGAGAACATTATACATATATCTATGCGGGTGTACAAAAAACACAGAACCAGGGACCCATGTCATACCTGCCAACTTTTGTTAAACGAAAATCCTAATAATAGAAATCCATCCGAGTGAAGCGAGGCGCGCAAGCGTTCTAGGGGGGTCCGGGGGCAAGCCGCCCCGGAAACATTTGAAAAATACATTAAAAATGGTGCATTCTGGTGCCTTTTCAGAGACATTTTAGGCACATTATTAAAGAAATTATTGATTTTGAAAAAGCGGAATAATGTTTATAATTCGTAGGGCGGAATGAGAATAATAAAATCGTAATTATTCCGCCAAAATCGTAATAGTTGGCAGGTATGCCATGTCTATGCGTATGTAAAAATCTGTCACCTACCTCAACCATGCGTCCGATGTTGACAATGTGCGGGGTGGCATCGTTGACGGTGGCGTCCTGCTCTACCTGCCGGGTGAGGGAGCCGCCCAGGTTCATCGTGCCCGACCCCAACTTGTTGGTTTGCAACCACAGCATGGCTGTCGAGGTCAGCTTGTAGTGTGCGCTCCGACCACTTGACTTCTCCTGTCGGCGAACGTGTTGGCACATAATTAACGTAAAGCTTGTTTCATTTAACGACACCTCTAGAGCGCATTGATTTTCGTATCATCGGCTATTAGACATCAAACATATGGTCATTCTGGCATATTTCTTTGGAGAAAGTTGATGCCGCCACATAGGCTACTCTTTCAGATAAGCAGCAAGGGATCTTTTATATGCAGTTTCCCACAGACAGGACAGAACAGCACATACCACAGCCTTTGATGAACCAGTGGAACAGAAAATAGCCCAAACTGCAAATGGGTCGACTGAGCAGGATCGATAGGATGACCGACACCTTCACAGGTGGACACGCTACCGCCTGAGTTACATCCTGCTCGCATAATTAAAGATGCACAGTCCGATGTAAGCATAACACAGGGTCGATAAAATATTCACCCTGACCCAAAGTAGGGGTGAATGAAAACGTAGTCTAAATACAAACGAAAACTGCTTAGGATGGAACAGGAAATGGAATTCCTGGTCTAGTATCTAACGACTACCTATATTGACACAGAGTTGGTGAAATGGGAGAGAA
This sequence comes from Branchipolynoe longqiensis, assembly GCA_030323885.1. Lineage (NCBI taxonomy): Eukaryota > Metazoa > Annelida > Polychaeta > Phyllodocida > Polynoidae > Branchipolynoe > Branchipolynoe longqiensis. The sequence continues at coordinate 37,570,116 of CM059200.1, forward strand.
TGGAAAAAGACAAGACAGCGACCATAGAATGCGGTCGATTTAACTTTTAAAGTCTATTAAACTACATGTTTTAGTTGGTTGTTGGAGTTTTACGTCCTAGCAACATATAAGGTCATACCATGACGGGTACCGACTTGTGACAGTTCGCTACTCATGGCGACTTTATAGTGCTGCCCCACTGGGAGACGAGGCCGTCAGCAACATGACCTGATATCCCATTCAGTCATATAGTCCTGTTTTCGCTTGTATTTAGACAACGTTGTCATTCACTGAGCCAAATAGTCCTTGCCCTATCCTAGCCATGGCTAGTAAACGACAAGTATCAATTTTAAAGTCATTGGTTTGACTCAACCTGGGTTCAAACCCGTAGGTTTGAATCCTACGATCTACCAAGAGTAGGGGTGAATGATAACGTAATCTAAATACAAGCGAACTCTGCTTTAGTATGGAACAGGAAGTGGAATTCCTGGTTCCAGTATCCAATGACTACCTATATTGGCACAGAGTTGGTGAAATGGGAGAGAATGCAAAAATCCCAGATGGCGACCATAGAATGTGGTCGATTTGACTCTTAAATTCTATTAAACTACTACATGTTTTACTATATTTTTCAAATGAAATATAGCGGGTAAATCTTAAGATATATGTGAATAATATATTTTCCTTCCTGTGGTACTGCAGTAACTACTGCAGAGGTACTGCATTACCTACTGTAATTGTACTGTAGTACCTACTGTGTACTGTATTAACTACTACAGTGGTACTATAATTGTACTGTAGTACCTACTGTAATTGTACTGTAGTACCTATTGTAATTGTATTGTAGTGTAGTGGTACTGCAGTGCCTATTACAGAACCTACTGAGTAGCATCGTGGCGTCTGTACACACCTGCACCTCCACGACGTGGATGGAGTCCCAGCATCCCTTGATCTTCTTGGAGCCATCTCCGGCCTTCTTAATGAGGATCACCCCGGCAAAGCCATGGTCTAGGTCCCACAGGTATACGGATGACACGCCGCCCTCGAAATAGCTGCACAAACCGGGGGGTTAAAATTGTAAACAAATCACCAAATTACGATCAGGGGCCATATTCATGAGCTCGGGGTAGCGCTACCCTGAGGCTGTAACCGGGGGGTACGCTACCCCCGCGGCTAACGGCGGAAAATCCTTATTCATGAGCTCGGGGTAGCACTACCCTGGGGCTCTATCCGGAGGGTACGCTACCCCAATTTCGACCCAGGGGTAAGCCACTATCCCGAGGGGATAGTGAGTGTGTGTGGTTCTGAATCTATTCAATGCGATCATATTTGATAGATTTAAATACGCAATAAGTGAAATTTATTCAAATTAACCCTAAATCCGAAGCGAAATTAACGCTGACGCCGTAACGGCGGTGATATTAATATTTTCGAATCGACGAATGTAAAGTACACAAATCGCCGCCTCCGCAGCGACGTCGATATCCATACTGTCCAACGTTAACCAAACATGGCCGCCGCCGTATCGGCGTGAATTTCTAACGCTCAAATCTATTCAATGCGATCAGATTTGATAGATTTAAATACCCAATAAGTGAAATTTGCTCAAATTAACCCTAAATCCGAAGCGAAATTAACGCTGACGCCGTAACGGCGGCGATACTACTATTTTCGAATCGACGAATGTAAAGTACACAAATCGGCGCAAAAATGGCCGCCGCCATCGCCGCGAATTCCTTACGCCCAAATCTATTCAATGCTGTCATATTTAACACAATTACATACGCAATAAGTAAAATTTATTCAAATTAACCCTAAATCCGAAGCAAAATTAACACTGACGCCGTAACGGCGGCGATATTGATATTTTCGAATCGACGAATCTAAAGTAAACAACGCAGCGACTGGAGGGAATTCCCAAATCTATAAATAATCGAACGGGTAGCTATCCGCACCGGCTAGTGCATTGGTGAATACCCATTGACCCAATTAATCTCCTCCGTTAACCCGCGGGATACCTACCCAACGGTTAAGCCTACCCTCCGGCCAAGCGTACCCCGAGCTCATGAATATGGCCCCTGAGCCATAGGCAAATTAATGGTTGGTTGTTGGAAGTTTTACGTACTGGCAACATCTAAGGTCATATCAGGACGGGTACCGACTTGTGACAGTGCACAGTCATGGCGACTTAATAGTGCTGCCCCACTGAGAAACCAGGCCACCATCACCAAGACCCGATATCCCACATAGTCACATTATCCTGATACCATCCTAACAAGTCGTTGGCTTCCCGAGTGCCAGGCTAGATAGCAAGTATTTGATAAGTCACTGGTTAGACTCGACCCTGATTCGAACTCCCACCCTTCCGAGGTATGCTGAGAAACCAGAGCAGATACGAGGTGTACTGAGAAACCAGAGCAGATACTCACAGTTCCCGATACTGGTCGAAAGCAGTGTTTGCGTCTATTTCTAACTTGCGGAGTCGTTCTGAGGGCATCGCACCATCCTCCAGGGGCGGGTCGTACGAGTTACTCCACGGCGACCTACGAGTGCACAGGTCGTGTCGTGTACGTTCCCAGCAGTATGTACACATAGTATGGAAGCTTTATTTATATTTATTTTAATCATATATATATATTTTTTAATACAATATAAATACACATTTTTAAAGATATATATGAATTTTAATTTGAAAGAGCTCAATTAATAACATACGAATACATAAGTTTCAAGTATATACATACAAAAATATATATGCATTTTAAAATACACATACATTAATTTATTTTTTATTTTCAATACACACACATTTTTTTAATATACATATTCTAGATAAATATACTTAAAAAAAAAATATATATATATATATATATATTATATATATATAATTTTCTAAAAATATATATGAATGAAAAAAGGGGGACATGGGCAGGCAGAGGGACAATTTTCAGGTGAGTGTGAAGACGCACCAAAGGAATTGAGACATACGCCATTCCCCACCCACCTGTATGAATCACCGTCTCTGTTATAATCACATAGTAGATAGTCCCTGCCGATTGCCCTGTCACGAGCAATCTTTAGCGGCTGGTCGACCGAAGACAGCAGGTCCTCACACAGGCTCGGTACCTAGTAACAAACAGGCATCACAATAACAACAACAAAGACAATATGCGTATTCAGAGCTACGCGCAGGGGCATAGCCAGAAATTTGTTTAATTGTAAGCACAAAATAGAAAAGTACATATTGTAGTAGGCTGCACTGACCTATCAGGTAAGTAACCTCATAGACAGGTAGGCGTGGGTAGTGTGTTGATATCAGGGAGGCTAGGTGGTGTAATGGTTAGCACACTGGCCCGGAATGCAAAGAGATGTGGGTTCGAGTCCCGCTCTAGGCGCAATATTTCCCATTTTCATCACCCCCATGACAATATTATAAAATATTTAGAATGGGACAAAATTACGCCGAGAGAATTGCACATGCTTACACTTACAGTGCGACAATGTACCTCCGCAGCTGGACCCAGCACGCCAGGTCACAAGATAGACTTGAACCAACATATCCAACATAGATACTGATGCACTTATTAAGTATTTACTGCTACAAAAAAGGGCATACTAAGTCAATGTAATAGAACCAGTTACTGCTGAAGTCTAATGGGGACACAGTTTTGACAAGCACGCCGAAATTAATTTGGCATGTTTTCACTTTTTACATGGCGGAAGGTGGGGGTGAATGAATACACATACTCAATGATACAGGAAGTGGTATTTTATCTCACATCAAATATTTGCTAGGACAATTTCACTGCAATCTACCGTAGAAAGAAATGTATGGCAAGAATCGTACTTAGTTTGGTTATCAGGAGGCAAACAGTTATCGGTTCAAAGTGAGCTGACAGTATAGGTTCCATAGTACTGAATAGGAGGAGTGGGGGGGGGGGGGGGCGATTCTTACCGGCCATCACATAAGCTGTAACTGAGAACCAGTGTGCTGGGTCACAGCATCAGTCTTTTCTGAGGGACCAGCAGAACTAGGAACACCCATATCTTAGTTGCTTGTTAGGATTTCATGTCCTAGCAACAGCTAAGGGCATATCAGAGGTGAATGAAACTGAAAACTGCAAGCAGATGCTAGTATCACTTGATTTTTTAAATAGATAGTCATTTTGATGCTCAGGTATTTTAAAGGCTTCTAATTCAGGGTCTGTACAGACACATGTGAATATATGGAATTCAAGGGTTATTTCAAGGCTGTTTTCAGCTGACTGTCTTTGATAGCAATTAAAGACTAGTTTCATTGGATTTTAGGGTGGGGGGGAAACCAACGGCAAATAGTGATTTCAGACTAATTTAGATCAGTGTCAGTGGGGACAGTTTAGTGGAATTCAAGGATTTTCAAGACAAATCACCCAAAATAGGTTAAATTCAAGGCTTTCCAGGCCCCGCTAATAATCTGATTTTTTAAATAAACGTGAAAAGGGGTGCTACTGAATCTATGCAGTGCCTTACCAGGTCTATTAGGTCTGTGAGGTTCTTCTCGATTTGTTGAGGAGGCAGCCGCCTCATCAGGTCCAATGCACTGTCTAGTTGTTGGTCCGTCTGCAAAACAATTGCAATACACAGGGTTAGAACATTCCAATGGAGGGCATAATTTATAATATGTTGGCTCCTGCGAGTGTTTTTGTTCGCTTGTTAGTCCATCCGTTAGTCCTCTTTGACATAACGAGAAATATATTTGTTTAAACACCAAAGCACATTGTAGTGTGGCGCACTGATCTCCCCAGATGAAATGTTACATGCACAGGTAGGTGTAGGTACAGTAATTGCATCAGGGAGCCTAGATAGGCCAGGGCCCTAGCTGCGATATATGCACGTACGCAGCGGTGTTCCCCCTGAGAAATACAGTAAAACCTCTCTAATTCGACTGACCTTGGCACCGAACGTAAGTGGTCCATTTAGGGAGGTGGTCGGTTTAGGGAGTTAGAACATGGTTACGATGGTATTGTTGGGACCCAAACAAAGCGGTCGATATAAGGGAGTGGTCGATATGTGGAGGTGGTCGGTTATGGAGGTGAAGTGGGCGTGTCTACTCGCCTTGAGCAATTTGCGCACTCGGTCCACGGGCACGCAAATTGCTTCCGCTTGTGCATGCGAGGGTTCGCGGCGGTAAAGCGTTGCTTAGCGACTGGCTAAGCAACGACGAGAGGTCGGGCGTTCGGGGCCTGACCCGGCAGACGTGTTTTTGCACGCTGTCATTTCAGCCGATATTTAGACTTTTTTACTAGCTAAATTCTAAAACTAACTTAATCGAACAACACGGGAGGGAAAGGGAATTATTTGCTTCTTTATTAGATATGCATATTTCGCTGGTATCCTTGTTAGTTATGGTAAGAATAAAGTCGTGAGCTCTTGTGAAGGTGGATTGTGACGTTCCTTGCATTCTTTACTATCCTCCAGTATTACTGTAGATTAACCGCTATGGAAACCTGATATTCGATTGCTTTATATGTAATTAAGGGCCTTAAGCCTAAGCAAGCCTTACGCAGTTACTTAACCCATCTGCGGGAATATAATGACAACACATTAACAGAATTAACGTAGTGTTACTTTAGGGCGGAAGTTAAAGACATTAACGTAGATCTGATTATCAGTGACAGCGGCAGCATCTCTAGCTGGACGCATGCTTCTGGAATAATTCAATAACATTAATAATATCCCGAGATGCGAAGGGGACAGCCAGTTAGTTGAAATAACCTAATTTATAGATCTAGATATACTTTAGGCTGATAAATGCGCTCGATGGCAAATTGCGTATGTAGACGAAACTCTGGCTATCCGCCTTTAGCACGGGGAGGACACCGACGGCGACTGACTACCTGCAGACGGGAGGAGGAGCCGCAGCAGCCCCAGGAAATTCACATGGAAAATATTACATAATATTAACACGTTAGGCTCGCCTTAAGCGGGGGCAGAATTAGCCAGACGGTTAAAGAGGTTTTACTGTATATTAAAAAAATTATGTTTTATGACATTTTATTCCATCATCTTTTATTCCAATACCGTTTTATTCCATCATCGAAAAAGTCTGCGCAGTACCTGAAAATCCCAAGCTAGGCCCCTGTATGCTAATGATATGGTTAGAACGCTAGCCCTGGAATGGCAAGAAGTGTAGGTTCCAATTCCGTTCTAGGCGCAATGTTACCGGTTTGCCAACACCACAATGCAAATACAGTAAAACCTCTCTAACCGACCACCTCTACAGAGCGACCATCCCCTATAATGATCGCTTTATTTGGGTCCCAAACGATCACACATACAATACCATTGTAACAAAATGAAAAACTCCCTAAACTAACCACATCCCTAAATGGACCATTTGAAGTCGGTCACGTGGTCGGTTGATTTAGAGAGGTTTTACTGTAGTGTTTGATTAACATCTCCTATGGAGATATGTAACACCCAGTGTGAACGCGTCCTTATAATATATGTATAGCAAACATTTCAACCTCAAGTAATTCCTTAGCCAATAAACTAGGTTATTCGAGGTTTTCTCTTTCAATTTTGCTGTTAAATTCTCCAATCACAAATGTCAAATGCTGTCAGCCATTTTGTGACTGGCACTAAACTGTAGAAGAAAGATAGCACAAGTGACAGTATTCGCGGCACTGGTAGGGGTTGGGTGTGGTGTGGTTGTGCCACCTGTCCAAACAGTGGAAAGGGGTCACCCAAAAGGTAGTACACAACATATATGAGACTGCCTCAAAAGGTGCTAAGCAATATGGGACAAAACTTTGTCCATTGTAACGATCAACATACTATCTGCTTATGCATTTGCTCAGGATAAACTGATTTGTTTTTTACATTGGCATTTCATAATCCCAATAGAATACATATTGATTTGAAGCAAATGTCCTTGTGTTTTCAGTGTAACCGTTTCTGTGCTGTTTTGTGTCAATCGTTACAATGGACAAAAAAAAAGAGATCACCTTTTGAGACAGGATCATATGGGTGATCAATATAGGGAGGGAATCGTAAAATTGCTACAACTAAAATGTTTGTACAACTACAGTTTGGAAGAGATACAAGCGGTAATAAATCTACCCGAGCCCACGTAGTGGTATTTGTTTATTTAATACATGTGGATGGGAAACTGCCCCACATCACCTGATATCACATTAGGAGTCGAAGAGTAAATAAGGATATTCAGAGTTCTACTGGTCCATCACGAAGGACTGAACCTGTGATCCAGCATGCCAGGTCACAGCTTCAGCTTACATGGTGGAAGTTGGGGTTGGTGCCCCTCCCACCCCTTATTTCCTTCATTGTACTAATACTAATAGCCTCAGACCCTATGCTTTAAACTCATACTGCAGCTATACTGCAGTTATCCTGCAGCCAACATGCATCCTGGTGACCAAACTTGGCATGGTTCCTGCCATAAATTTGTTTCTATGTAGATTGCAGCAAAATGATCCTAGCAAATATTTTAATTAGATAAAATACTACTTAGTTAGTGTATGTACCAATACGGTCGTTCCCAGAAACTGTGTACCACTTGAGGTAGTCTACTTGAAATGCATATTTCAAAGAAACCCATTATTGGAGTGTCAATATTTAGATTTCATCATTTAGCCCAATAATGTGGGAGATATTTTAGATCAAAAGTAAATGTTAATATTGTGTATTATGTATCTTATTGGGATGGATGTAGCTAAATACATAGAAAATTACATTACTAATTTGTGACATTGTCAACAGCATTGAAAATAAAGTGTCATAAACTTAATGAAAACCTCTGAACAACAGCTCATTTCACTTCAAATGGTCATATACAATGTCTTCATTAAGTTGAAGACATTTATTTCTAAAATCTTTTAAAAAAATTATGAAATAGTTAACCTTTTCTGGAGTCATTAACATCGTAGCATTTCGTTTCCACTTGTAAGTACTATGAAACTCTGTATCAAACACTGAGTACAGATACAGTACAGGAACTATTTTCACCATTTGACACTATGCATGGACCCAGTTATGGTATATTAAAGATAAATCATGAAATTGCCCCTAAACATTGAAATTTGAGCCGAACATTTGTGTAAAATTGTTGTTTCCACTTTGACTGTTACCTTGCTAATATTTTTTTGCTTTTCTCTTTAATATTCATAAATAAGACAAAACCATAGCAATGAGGTTTAAAATTATTATTACTACTGTTTATAAAGCAAGTGGCATGTGAAATGTCCTAAAAATGTCAAGTTTTGTGTGGAAAATATTTGATTTTGGAGTCAGATTGGTTTTCATGCTATACTGCTATTTATTGGGTGTGAGCCTCATTCGACCTACTTAAAAATGCCAGAATATGTTTATTTTCAATTATTCAGATGCAAAAGGACATACACATTGAGGAAACTTGTTTATAGGACTTTGGCAGCATTTTGATTTTGTGGTACTGATGTCACACTATTGGTACACAACTTCTGAGAACGACCCGTGTATTCACCACATCTCCCCCCCCCCCCAACCAGCACCTTTCATCAAGTAAACTTTAGTTGTAACCTTGCATGTTGGATCACAGTCTCCTTCCTTCGTGAAAAAACAGTGAACTCGGAATGTCCATATTCATCTATTTGTAATTCTTTCATTCTTTCTTTCTAATTCTAGATCTGTCTGTCTTTCCTGTGGTGACTTAGCCTTAGATAGAAAACTTCCATGCAGAGCTTGCCAAGATATTACTATTGTTTCTAAGCACAAGAGTGGTACAGACTAAAAAAGCTCATATGCCATGCATATTACAGTTCAATGATCACATCAAACTGCCTTAGTGCTATCGTCATGGTTTCAATAAATATACCTCATCTGAGTCCTTAACCATGCCCTAGCCTCAGATTATTGAAAGTCAATAGATTGATGGAATTAGGACAAAATTACAACTATAGTTTCACAGGGATCCTTCTCGGGCCCAGGTTATTTTCAGTCTATATAGATAGTGATGAAAGTAGGTACTCCAAACTGATTTTTGAAATGTATGTTTGCATTTCACTTTTGTGATAATTTGTTCAAAAGTTATGAGCATTTTAAAATATAATTTTGAGGGCGTTTCTCATCCAAAAACAAAATTGGCCAAATTAGCAAATTCACAAAGCCACAGAACATGTGCATATACTTGGAAATCAAAACTAAGGAGATACTCAAGTTTCATATATCATATAGATTGCAGTTGTTTTTTGGGGGGAAGAAAAACAAAAAAATGACACGGATGTACCACTTTTAAAACAACTAAAATATCAAATTGGCCCTGTCGTGAAGTTAACGGTAGGTACTCCAAACTGCGGGCTGAGTGTTGATTTTGACCTGGTTTCATCTGACCTGTTTTTTTTTTTTTATCTAAAAACATATTTAAACAGTTTTTGAAGTGAGTTACAGTGCACTGTGTGACCGTGTCGCCGGGAAAACACCTCAGTGGCACTTGGTGCACCACCCATCTTAAAACGCTGCCTGCTCAGCGTGAGTGGGTCAGAGCATTAAATCACTGTTATCACCGTCACCTGGAGGTGATTAGCTTTATTATGATACCCATCATGTCCAGCAGAGGTTTGAAAACTTTGGAACGCCTTTACAACCACATTTTATTATATAATACACACACAGGGATGAAAGTGCTCTCCGGGAAAAAAAGCGGAAATGCTGATATTCTCCCATAGGTTTAGCATTGTTAGGGAATCGCGGAAAATTCTCCAAAGTTGGGTTTCATATATATACTGGTATATGCTGAAAGTGCTGCACCGTTTGAAGCATGTATTAGTAGTGTACGCTGATAGTGCTGCGGCGGTAGAACCACATATTAGTATACGCTGATGGTGCTGCGGGAATAAAAAATCCCGGAAATCCGCGGAGATCTTTCATCCCTGATTACTCTTTAAAACTATACCATCAGATAGATAAATTCCTTCTCTACAAAACTGTGTGGTTTCTTAATCCACATTAAGCACTCACATTGAACAGTTTCTGCTTAACCGAAGGTTTGTTTGCTGTTTGTTTGTTGTTTTACGTCCTAGCAACATCTAAGGTCATATCAGGACGGGTAGCGACTTGTGACAGTGCGCACTCATGGCGACTTCATAGTGCTGTCCCACTGGGAAACCAGGCCGCCGGCACCATGACCTGGTATCCCACTCAGTCACATTATCCTGACACTGAGCACACCAGTCCTTGCCCTATCCTAATAATGCCGAGCGCCTGGCTAGGAAGCGACAAGGAATGGCGTGCTCAATTTAGCAACCACGAGTAACTCAGTAACAATAGTAAATACATCTTTAAAAAAAAAGAAAAAAAAAGAAGATTTTTGACATGGATATAGCTTAAACTTAAAGACAGTGTAATCATATTATATATATTTTCATCCCGACCACTTTGATACAAGAATCAAGTCAATATCTGAAATAGAATTCAAGACATGATTTTAAACAGATTTGCCTTCAGCAGAAACCCGCAAATACCAGGATTTGAGCATTTGCAAAATCATCAATATTAAGGGCATAAACTACTTATTAAAAAAGATCATAACTCAGTGAGTAATGGAGAGATTTATTATTATTATAAATTGGGCTACGACGTAGGAGAATAAGAGACAAGACGAGAAGTGGTGGAAGCCTAGTTTATTTGCTGAGGCCCATCTGGCTGAGCAATAACCGCCCTACCAAGAAAAATTTTAACTGGCGCCGATGTGAACCAGACAAGGTCTGACTGGCATATGACAACATGGTGGGGCACCAGGATAGTGCAGCAGGAACCAGCCCGCAGCGAATATAGCAATAATATATTGTGGGTTAATAATAAAGGCAGCATTAAATGCTAGGATCCTGCAGGATATAGGAATATAGCTCCGCCCCTTTATACTCATAGTAATAAATTATATATCCCATATATCTTTGTAATCAGAATAAAAAGATATTTCTAAATGTACCATTTAGAAATTAACGTTATGAAAAAGAATCAGTTTGGAGTACCTATCAACAGTACCTAATAATAAAAGTAACATTTTCATGAAAATTTCAAAATGCCATATCTCAGCTTCTAATTAAGTGAACAAAAAACAAACATTTCTCGCCGTGAATATGGCCTATGCTGCCGACACGGCGTAAAGCAACCACCAATCAATCAATCAATCAATCAATCTAATTAAGTTATAGAGATCTATACATTTGGTATCACTAGAATCAGCAGAACTGTATCTATAACTTGCATGTACTTACAAAATTTAGACAATTGAACACTAAAATTGTGTTCCAACTACCATTCATGACATATAAAATTTGGTTGTATGCCTCCACAATGTCTTCAAGTTCAATACACTCGACATGACAAACACAGCATTCACTGCTCACAGACAGAACGTTATTATGTAATAAGAATTAGTTACAGCAACACCATCCATTTTGGAGCATTTGAAATAGTGTTTTCAGCTCGCCAGTTGCCAAATTGGGCCACTTCTTGAATTTCTTGATTCGCGTGCCATGAATGAATTTACTATTTGTTATGCTGATTTAATAGCAAAAAGATAGCTCTTCAATTTGATAGGTGTTGAACCTGGAATTTTTGTCTTTGTCACTGTGAAATATGGTTGTCAACTTTTCCTTTTGAATCACAACACCCTGATGTTCCCAACCCCAAAACATCATTGGTCCAAAAGCAATTTATTACACTGCAAGTACAAACAATCAACCACTCCACTACAAACATCAGGGTATCATTTAGATAAAGAGATTCACCCCGTACGTCCAGTACAGGGGTGAAAACCAACCCATTAGAAACACTGGCGAAGAATTTCGACATGGTGGGGAAATGAATTGAGCGGATAAATTGTTAATTTAAGAAGCAAAATATATTCTCCACATAAATATTCATATTTACCCGCTACTCCTGATATCAAAAATGTAATAAAGCATGTAGTTTAAGGAACATTAAAAATAAAACCGACACCGTTTTATCACCGCCATCTTGTCTTTTTGCATTCTCTCCCATTTCACCAACTCTGTGCTGGTATATATGTAGCCATATGATACTGGAACCAGGAATTCTACTTCCTGTTCCATACTACAGCAGTTTTCGCCAGTATTTAGACTACGATGTGGTTCACCCCTGTACTGTAAGCATGGGGTGAATCTTTTATCTAGGTATCATTATGAACACTCACTTAAGAATAATAATAACGGTTGATAAATTAATTCAACTACCTATATCACATATACCAGAATAAAATATATTTCCCCGTAGCTCTCCTAGCCGGATGCAGAAGAGGGTTTCTTGCTCTATCCGACGTCCAGGATTATTAGACATGTACCATGTGAATGTCTAAGGGAGAAAAATGGTCATAGAAAAACATGATTCTTTAGTCTAACCCCCCCCCCCCCCCCCTTGAGTACCGACAACTTGGTTCTGGCACAAGGATTGGCATTTCGTGTGTACAATCATCACTCTAAAAATCTTAAGCAAACTGGTGCTGTTTGTTTGTTTGTTGTTGTTTTACGTCCTAGCAACATCTAAGGTCATATCAGGACGGGGCAAACTGGTGCTGTGCATGTATATTGTCATCAATGGGATAATAAAAAAATGGCATTGTGTTATTTGAAAGAAGCCAATGATTTATCACGGCTTACTGTGCATGCCACAGACAGACTAATAATTTCGCTATCTAAAACTTTTAGAGAAAGTATTACTCAGTTTTCTGAATTTACTGTCAGAACTGTCTCAACTGAATTGGGCTTTGAGATATTTTGGTCTCTATTCTGCAAATACTTGAAAAAGTGCTAACGGAGTTCCAAACTGCTCATTTTTCCTAACTCGGTCTATTCTAGATTTAAAACAGTTCAGGTTAGGACTTGAGATGACATTATTCGGTAGTGAATTCCAGTCAGTTATTATTCTTTGGCTGAGGAAGTGTTTCCGAAGTTCCAGGTTGCATCTGTTTTTGTAGAGCTAGTGTTCATGACCTCTTGTGTGAATGGTGGGTTCAGGTTGCTGGGGAAAGAATATGTGAGGGCCGATGCAGTCAATTCCCTTTAAAATGTTGAACGTGTGTATCATGTCACCACGTCTTCTGTGATACAATAGTGATGGGAACTTCAGTGAGACTAATCTTTCCTCATAGGGTACATTCCTCAAGTTGGGGGATTAGCTTTGTGGCTCTTCGGCCTCGGCCCTCGTTGAATCTTTTCGATTAGTAAAAGCCAACAAGTTACATTTACAAGGTAGATGAGAGTGCAATTCAATACTTGTAATTTCATCATCTCGGGAAACAAAAACAAACTGAGCTATTGAAAATTACATAGGTCAATAATTGTACAACGTATATTAATTGTTTCGATCGCTTGATGGCATGGTCTTTACAATGATAAAGCTACAATAGTTAGACGAGTAGTCTTAGTAGAAACGGGAATGTAGCCTACCCGAAAACGCACACCCACTTTGGCTTGGTCGACACCAATCGTCGCCGGCTAGCCATTTCCTTTGCTGCAGACAGATTATTACGAGGTAAAAATGATACCCACGGTAAAATACAGTTAATACCTATTTCAAATGTTCATTTTGCGTTCACTCTTACCATTTTGATGGTCTTTATGTCGGAAATTCCAAGAAAGTAGGAAGCCAGTTCCAAGCTCTGTGGACGTCAATATGGCGGAATATCCGGGCTGTCAGTCCATCGGGCCAATCAGAACCGACAACACAACCACTTCCATATATGGTCAATTTCCAGGGTCAACACACGCGCAACAACAGGGCGTGACAACATTTATCAACCCCGAGTATGCAATCTTAATATTACATCGAGTGATTTTCTTCTATATTTATATCTGTAATTTAATAATCAGGTAGAAAATGATTGAATTAACTGGACTTCCGGTTTTCGCTATTCCCGTAAACCGCCTCCTGATTGGTTCTTTAGCAGGTCAGGTGGAGTCATCCCAAAGATGGCAGAGTAAGTTCCTGTGATAACAAATCACCACTGGGTCAACTCCGTTTACTAGCTTTCTACTCCCTTCCCAGCGTATCAACGATATTCCCGCGAAGAAAAACATCGTTAGGTTTCAGAAAGTAAGTTGTTATATGATCGAACTAACTTTATTTGTTGTTTTACTTGTAATTTACTTGTAAATTCTTAGGGCAATACTCCACGAGTGGGTAGGGCCTACCTGTCGTGTCACAAACTTTCTTGAACTGCACTCACACGCTCGTTTCCTTGTGTGACATACCAGTTCCTGCGGGATCCACGGTTCTGTTATGTCTATGTGCTCTAAACAACATGTACCATGTGATAGATTAAGGGTTGTCATCTGGTAACCATGTTACCTATTGTCCCTTAAACTAAGTAAAGAGTATTAGGTGGAGAAGTGATGACTAGCTAGTCTAGCCTAGGACTAGGTCTAGACTAGACTAGCCTAGGTCTAGGATCTACCTTCCCCCTCACTGTGGGCGTAATCGATTAATCGACTCTGGTCACCCGAGCCACTTTTTGGCGCATGCACACATCCTACAGACTAGGGTCGAATAATCGAATACGCTTCATGCTCGGAGTGAAAAAAATGGTGGCCTTTTTTTGTGTTTTTTAATAGCCGATATAATTACAGCAAAATATGATTTAAATATTTTTATGATGGCATAGTTTAGTGATATTTCCATTTCATTAATCTATGTTATTACCACAAAAAAATATGTATGACTGGTACCGGTGGCTGTTATCCTGCAGGACGGTACCAGCGCAAATGTGACGTCATCGCTCCTGCAAACCCCAGCCAAGAAGTGGGTTACTGGGGTCGGGTTGTTTTGCACACGGCACGTGTATTTGTCGACTCCACTCGCGATGTTCTATTTGAAATTCGGATGACCCGAGTCGCCCGGGTCGTGTAAATCAATTACGGCCCTTATGGCCCTGTCACATTACGACGCTTTTCGCCAATGCGCAAAATAGGTTGTACGCGTCGAGACACGTCCAACTTTTCGGTGACGGGGGGAAAAGTTTGACGTCAGCGCAACGTGTTGGTAGCATGTGGTCGACGCATGGGGGGGGGAAAAAGAGGTTGTTGCAACGTGTGCCAACGAGCCTCCGGCGCGCACAGCGTGTGCATAGCAGTCGCTTAACGTTCTTCCAGCGCTCCGCTAGTGACCGGCGGACGTGTTACACGACGTACTAGAGTGCGTGACCTACTTCCCTCTTTCGGCGTGGCGCCGGCGTGCTCTGAGCATGCCCGATGTTGCCGTAATGCGTGGCTAACGTTTCCTGAAAATCTCAACCGTTATATACTCAAACCCACAAAGCTGACAAAACGTTGGCTAAATGTTCACAGAACGCCCGCGAACGTTAAGCGAGCGTGAGACGCGCAGCCAACACGTGGAGAAACGCCAAGAGCGCGTCCGCCATACATTATGCATACATCGGTCGGACGTTAGCGACACGCTGGCGGAACGCTCGGCGTCGTTCGAAAAAAGTCAACTTTAAACAACGTTCGTCGAACGCGTGTCTAACCTGTCTCGACGTCCCCATAAAGTTTGCACACACACATTCGCACACGTCGAAAGTTTTGTGCAAGCACCTCATCGACTGTCACCGTCCATCAATGTATACTAACGCACGTAACGCTTCCTGACGTGTCCCGACCTTCCGCCAAAAAATCACATACATCGACGCGCGTTGGCGAGAAGCATCGTAATGTGACAGGGCTATTAAAGCTGCATAGTCCGATGAAGCATCAAATTTTCAAAACCTAAATAATTATATACATTTGACTCTACATATGTAACTTAGATATTGATGCACATATTAAGCATTTATTGCCACATGGAAGGGAACACTGACACAATTTGATAGAACCTGTTACTGCTGAAGCCTATGGTGTCAGAGTTTTGGCATGTTTGCCAAAACTAAGCTTACGTGATTGAATTTCAAATATCTCAAAACTTATCCATTTAAAATAAAATCTACTTCAACCTGAAATAAGGTAGATTATAACAATCAATTTAATGTATTTATCTCAGAAAAATTACCAACACTCAAAACCATCGGACTATGCAACTTTAATTTAATCGTAGTGTCTATGCGTACGTCACCGTATGCGTAGCCTAGTGGTCTAGGCGTATGTGAGGATGCGATACATGTGTTTCGCGAAATGGACGCGAATCTGTTTAAATTAAACCCAAAATCCGAGCGATATGGAGGCTGCTGCATCGGCGGCGTTATTGCGAATGTAAATAAAACAAAAAGCACAAATCTATTCACTGCTACGATCTAATTCTGTTATTTAGAACCATGAATATTCACTCAGGGGTGGAATAATGTTATTTAGGAGCATTAAGGCATTTGAATGAAGGATTGATAGATCTTGACTAAAGATACGTGAGGAACTAGGCCACATGCGCACACACTTCTAGACTGCCAGGCTACGAATACGGCTCATGTACACATAGCCACTGCCACGTCTTGGCTAAAGATACGTGAGGAACTAGGCCACATGCGCGCACACTGCTGTACGTCTAGACCACCAGGCTACGAATACGTTCACGTCCACATAGCCACTGCCTAATTTAATTGGCTTAAATTCTTTTCCCATACAGAAACTTTGACAAGCTTCTATATTTCTCAGAATGTGCCAATACTAATCTATCCATCGATTACGATCCAACCGAATCATCATGCAATACTGATATCTACCTTAATATATGCTGAATATTCAATATATAGCAACTTAATTGTGTTTGTTGACATAATGATGACACAGAGTGACATACTGAGACTCAGAGTCACTGCCTCTGACACAGGGAGTTTGTTTATGTGAATATATCTGTAGTGGTAGAACTCAGCTTTAGTCTAAAACTAAGTTAGATATGTTATTTGTAGGCCTTTGTTGTTAAAACATAGATTCAAGTTAGTTGGCACTCTAGACATAGTAAATAAAGAATTACCTGTAAAAAAAATATATGAGAACGGATATAGTAGTATTTCTGTTATCTAGAACAGCTTAAAATGTCTTTTGTTGGCATCGATACAGTTATTATCTAACTCAGATATATCAGCATCTACCATCTGCCACTGATGCTACCTGTTACTTAATCTTATATTCTTAATCGCTTAATTCTTTTTACAGGCAAAGGTGATGTAGCATAATCTAGTTAGCATTGTATTAGTGGTCATCAACCAACCCACTGGGAAAAAAAGGCATACTTGATTGTAGATGGATTACACTAAGTCATCTTGTAATAAAAATTGTATCTCTGCGTTTAATCCCGTGTGGTAACTTGGTAAACCTATGTAAGATTTACAATGAAGTAGAACGCAACATAGGATTCAACTTTCAAGTGAGCGAAACCATAGTTTGAACAGTACAGTATACTATGTTAAATACATCAGACGTGTTCGATCATGTAAATCTTTTTTTCTATTTAAGAAACTAATGAAGAGGTTCATGGCCTCATTATAGTGAGACATTGTTATATGTTGGCATGCTACCAAACAGTGTATGCATGCTGGAAGAATATCTTGTTAGACAGTTTTACAGTTATTACTAGTGTTCATCAAAGATGACTTCTTCACATGATGATAATGATGATGATACAGCTAGCCATAAAGAATGTTACACGCTTAGTTCTATTATTCTAGAAGGCAGTTGTTTAATTGTTTCTATGTCAAGTCAGTTGCGTTTGGATGGAAATGGTTTCAAGTACATAATCATGAGTCCTTTAAATTGATGCATGAATCCTGAATTATATATATCCGCAGAGACCATCAGGATGCCAACTTCGGAGAGAATCACCGATCCGGAAACGGAGATTAGACTCAAGGTCGTCTATGGAGGGTCAGTTAACTTTAGACATCACAATCTTTTATATTTAACGAAATTGAGTAATATCAAAATTGTGTATACTAACTAGAGCTATACTATAGCGATATATAGAGTATTGTCGTATTATTCGATCAGCGAATGCTGCAAGTATTGTTTTAACTGAAAGCAAATATTTCATTTGAGTACCCTTTTAAGACATACACTTCTATTCATGTCCTTGATGAAGACTGCTTGGTAGTTCGTCGGAATTGCTAAAGAGAAATATTTTAGTTTTTTTAATGTCATAAATATTTTGTTAAGTTGCACCCAGTACTTTTAAATAAAAAAGAAACTTTAAAGAGAAAAAAGATGCTTCCTATGTGTTATTTACAAATCTCACGAAAGTTCCTCGAATTTAAATATATGAAATCAATTGAATGCAACATTAGCTTCTCTTTCCCACCTTTCAGCGACGTGATGGTGACTGCGATCGACACTGACATTACGTACGAAGGCATAAGTGCTGAGATGAAAGACATCTGTCGCTTCGATGAGGTGCAACCATTTACAATGAAGTGGCTTGATGAAGAAGGTATTTGAATGCATATTAATTCTACGTACTTAAATCGGATACTGGTGCACTTATTAAAAACATTTGTTGCCACACAGAAGGGAATACTGAGACAATTTAAGAAAAGCCTATGGCATTAGAGTTTTGGTGTGCTTGTCAAAATAAATTTGGCATATTTGCACTTTCAAAGGTTAGCCATTTAAAATTAAAGTTCACTTCAAACTAAAGTATGGTAGATTATAATGATCAACCTAATATATTTATCTCAGAAAATGACAGAAATTCAAAACCATCGGACTCTGCAACTTTATAAGAAATTAGTTGTGAATCACTGATTTTCATCAGAACATTGATCGCTAGAGTTGGCCCGTTTGGGGGTTACATGTACAGATATGTGCATACCATATTGCAGTGGCTCAGCGTTCGGGTACTTCTGTTTGTTCTTCTATCTTACTTTGAGACAGATGGGGATTAATTTTAGTGACAGACAACGATTTTTATTTACCAATCACTGTTGACCAGTGTGTGGTGGTTGGGAGAGTGTACCAGACGGGATGGCCGAATGAGTTAGAGCGTCCGTCTCCCGTGTTGGTAGTCATGGGTTCGAACCCTGGTCGAGTCAAACCAATGACTTAAAAATTGATACTTGTCGTTTCCTAGCCTGGCGCTCGGCATTATTAGGACAGGGCAAGGACTGGTTGGCTCAGTGTCAGGATAATGTGACTGAGTGGGATATCAGGTCATGGTGCTGGTGGCCTGGTCTCCCAGTGGGGTAGCACTATAACGTCGTCATGAGTGTACACTGTCACAAGTCGGTCCCCGTCCTGATATGACCTTAGATGTTGCTAGGATGTAAAACAACAAACAAAACAAACAAACGGAAGAGTGTATGGTGGGGTGTAATTGAACTGTCTTTGTAATTGGCACTTTTAATTTGGAATGGGGTGCTGAATCGAAGAAATGCAGTGTTTTCCAGACGTTAATGGTCTATTGTGTATTCCGGTACATTGAACATCCCATCTCTCCTTCCCCTGCTCCTACCCCCTCCCTAGACTTGTACTGAGCTATTTAAGTTATTTTATATAATTACATCTTCAAGAATGTTAAGGCAGATATGGAATTGAGGATTCGAGGGAGACGCATTATGCTGGTTTTACTGTCATCAACTATTCATTTATTTATTTATCTATTTATTTATTTATTTATTTATTTATTTATTGTTTTCACTGTGATGCCCCCCCCCCCCCCCCCGCCGTCACCTATTCAATAAAGGCCTTTGTTTCTTCACGCGGGTTGAGGCTACTAATCAATTAAATACATTATATGGGAGTAAACTAGCGGTCTTTTCTGACGTATACAATGGCCTAGTTGGCAATATATCTCAAATGTATGCCATTCGTCCATTCACGGCTATTGTTTGGGGTGTAGCTAAGTGTTACAGTTTGTCGCGGCCTCCATCACCCTTTAGATTCCACGCATATTCGCTGTAGTTCCTCCCGCTTCCAGCAGCTGGCGCCACCTTACAGAGCGCCCAGTACCGGAAACTGACCCCGGGGGGGGGGGGCGGTTGCTACGAAGTGGCTACTCGAAACCAACACTGTCGGCGCAAGCGTTGAATGTTATTTTCGTTGAAAATTGAAACTAATTGTTTTGTTTATTTGTTGATTTTATTTCACCTTGAAATATCATAGTGCTAGGCTGTGAGTGAAGGGTTGATGTTTCTGGAATATTAGATGCTACACCTTGTTTAGATAAAGGATTCACCCTGTACTCGCAGTACACGGGTGAATACCAGCCCTATATAAAAGCTGTAGAAAAAGCAGGGAAATGAAATCCTAAATCCACAATCTAAGAAAGAACTTTTATTCTTTGTATATGTCTTCATATTTCCCCGCTACCTTTGAGTTGAAAAATATAATAAAACTTCTATTTTTAATAAGATTTAAAAGTGAAATTGACGGTGTTCTATGGCCGCCATCTTGTCTTTTTTGCATTCTCTCCCATTTCACCAACTCTGTGCTGATATAAGGATCTATTTGATACTAGAGGCAGGCATTCTACTTCCTGTTCCATACTAAAGCTATTTTCGCCCGTATTTATACTACGTTGTCTTTCACCAGTGTACTACAAGTACAGGGTAAATCTTTTATCTACACCTTGTTATGTGTTCTACCTTCTTTAAATGGGATTCTTCCAGGAGTGATTGGGTATGTAACCGTGGTGGTCAACAAGGGAGTCATGGTAAACCTTGTGTATGGTTATTGTTATTATTATTATTATTATTATTATTATTATTATTATTATTATTATTATTCAGGGATGAAAGATCTCCGCGATTTCGCGGATTTCCGGGATTTTTCCTATTAATAACGTTGTTCAAACGTCGCAGCACTATAAGTGTATACTAATAGTTGTTTAATGCCGCAGCACATTCAGTGTAGATCTATACTAATATGTGGTGCAGACGCCGCATCCCTAGCAGCGTATACTATTAATATGTGCTTCAAACGCCACAGCACGGTTAGCGTATACCAATATTTATGAGACCCGGGAATTTTGCACGATTCCCTGACAATGCTAAGCCTATGGGAGAATATCTGCATTTCCGCTTTTTTTGTTGCCAGAGACCACTTTCATCCCTGAGTTTATTACGGTGTAGATGAGGCAAGCTGTGCACTAGTTTGATACTGACCTCTCAGGCAAGGAACTGCAGAAACGGTAGGTAGGCATGGATAGGATGATTAATTTTAATAATAATTAGTTTTTATTACCAACATGTGTATGCCGTAACATTTTATTGAGTCAGTGACGTCAGACAGGTAGGAGCAGGACGTAGTTCGGTGGTAGAGTATCCACCTGTGACGGTGTGGGTCATCCGATCGATCCTGCTCAGTGGACACATTTGCAGTTTGGGCTATTTTCCGTTCCAACCAGTGGTTCACAACTGGTTCATCAAAGGCTGTGGTATGTGTTGTCCTGTCTGTGGGAAAGTGCATAAAAAAAATACCCTTGCTGCTTATCGGAAAGAGTAGCCTATGTGGCGGCAGCAGGTTTCCTCCAAAGAAACATATCAGAATGACCATATATGTTTGACGTCCAATAGCCAATGATAAGAATCCATGTGCTCTAGAGGCGTCGTTAAATAAAGCAAACTTTCAGACAGGTAGTTCTCTAGTCACAGCCATTCACTCGATTGTGGTCCCGCGTGTACTCCGCTTAGTCGTTGGGTGAATAGGCCATCCCAGCACACGGCGCCCAGTGTAGCGCGTGAGTGCTGGTGCAGCCCTCTAGTGGTTCCATTCGGTACAAACATCTAGTATCTCATTCAGTGGTTTGTTTGGTGTTTGTTGTTTTACGTCCTAGCAAGATCTAAGGTCATATCAGGACGGGTACCGACTTGTGATAGTGTGCACTCATGGCGACTTTATAGTGCTGTCCCACTGGGAAACCAGGCCGCTGGCACCATGACCTATCCCACTCAGTCACATTATTCTGACACTGAGCACACCAGTCCTTGCCCTGTCCTAATAATGCCGAGCACCTGGCTAGGAAGCGACAAGTATCAATTTTAAAGTCATTGGTTTGACTCGACCAGGGTTCGAACCCACGATCTACCAGCACGGGAGACGGACACTCTAAAGTCATTCGGCCATCCCGTCATTCAGTGGAGCTTGGGGTGTTTATAAGGTCATTTTTATTCTGAATAGCATACAGTAGCACTGAGAATGCGCACTGTGAGCAATATACAGGGATGAAAGATCTTCGCAATTTCCGCGATTTTTTTATATTTACCGATTAATGTTAAACAAAATGCAAAGAAATCGCGATTTATATGACAATAATTGGTTATTTCGAATCCCGTTCTTATATGACTATAGATAATGACCCTAGATGGCGTGGTTTGGCGATGGATAATCTGTCAATCAAGCTGCTAACCTTAACCAATGCCCTGACCATAACCCATTCTTAGCGCGGCGGTGTAGAGTGCTTTCACTATGGGCGGGCATACATCACCGTTACGGTGAAAGTCAAACTAATAGTTTATGGGAGTTCTCAGTAAAACTCAAACTGTCCTCATTTTGTGAAGTTTGATACACTGGTAACGTCTATGCGATGGTAGCTGATAGGTACTAGGTACCGGACATCATGCCCGATTCATGCGGGAGGTCGGGGGTTCGAATCCCGGCTGAGGGTAGCTGACACGTACTAGGTACCAGACACCGTGCCCCCGTGGCCATTTCGTGCGGGAGGTCGAAGGTTCGAATTCCGGCTGAGTCAAACTAATGACATACAACATTGGTACATGTGACTACATGGTTTGGCGCTTGGTATTAATAGCATAGGGCTTTAGCTAAGTATTAGGATAATATGACTGAGTGGGATATCGGGTCATGATGTAAGCGGGTTAATGTCCCATTGGGACAGCATTATATAGTGGCCATGACTGCGCACTGTCCTGATATGACCGTAGTTGTTGGTAGGATGCTAAACTGCAACAATCAAACAGAACTAGGATTCCCAGAGGTATTAGGATTCAATGCAGTGCGATGAAATCAGACATTTTCAAATCAAGAGACTCATTTTTACATATCGAGCTTAGATCATCATCATCATGCTGTCGGTCGCGATGTGACAAAGACTGCTTTCATTACTTGACTGCCGCTCTCCCATTTCATGAAAGCTGCCTGCAAAAGTGTTGAAGTGCTGCTGGCTTTTGAAAGTTACCAGTGGCACTCTCTCGGGGAGCAAATAGAGGTTTCACACCAGCAAGAACATGTCCAGACAGGCGCAAAACTATTTGTCCCTGCAGTGGCTGGTCGGGAGATGTTGAGAGTTCCATACATCAACCGCCATTGATGCTGCCACAGTGACAAGTTTTGTTCAGGTTGCCCTTAGCTAGGTTCCATAGCGTAATGCGTTACGGTTATGGTTATGCGAAGCCACATTCCATTGCGTATGCGTTATCTTGCAGTGAATTATAAAAAGTGTGTGTGACTCTGTGTCTCTGTGTGTGTCTGTGTCTCCGTGTCTGTGTGTGTGTCTCTGTCTGTGAGACACACACACACAGACACACACACAGACACACACACAGACACACACAGACACAGAGACATACACACTTTTTATATATGTTAGGACCGTCCCAAATATGAAGACTGCTTCCTAACAGGTCCGCCGCATAAACCTACATGGCTGTCCGTAATTATCAGTCGCCTCCTCCAGCCTTATATCAATGGACAAATGCAACTGATGCTTTTCTGTTCACAGACACAGAGACACAACACAGAGACACACACACAGAGACACACACAGACACACACACACACAGACACACACAGAGACACACACACACAGACACACACACACACACAGACACACACACAGACACAGATACACACAAACAGACACACACACAGAGAATGGGACGGTCCAAACATGGCTCAGTTTAGCTTGCTTAGAGGGATGTTAGGACCGTCCCAAATATGAAGACTGCTTCCTAACAGGTCCGCCGCATAAACCTACACGGCTGTCCGTAATTATCAGTCGCCTCCTCCAGCCTTATATCAATGGACAAATGCAACTGATGCTTTTCTGTTCGCAGACACAGAGACACAACACAGAGAGAGACACAACACAGAGACACACATACAGAGACACACACACAGAGACACCCACACCCACAGACACACCACAGAGACACACACACAGAGACACACACACAGACACACACACAGACACACACACACAGAATGGGACGGTCCAAACATGGCTCAGTTTAGCTTGCTTAGAGGGATGTTAGGACCGTCCCAAATATGAAGACTGCTTCCTAACAGGTCCGCCGCATAAACCTACATGGCTGTCCATAATTATCAGCCGCCTCCTCCAGCCTTATATCAATGGACAAATGCGACTGATGCTTTTCTATTCGCAGCACCTTTACGCATTACGCACCGATCGCTACATGGAGCGATCGGGATAATGGATTTTATTCGCATTCGCATTCGCATTACGCGTATATGGAATGTAGCTCATAGGTTTCAAGGCGTTTCGATTTTTTGTCGCATTCGCATTACGCATTACGCGTATATGGAATGCAGCCTTTAGCCTTCGGTTCTGTCAAGAACCTGTACCACAAGGCAGTGGTTTACAACTCTGCAGGGGCGTCAAACTCCCTGAGGTATTGCAATACCTGCATACCTACTATCGAGCTTAGATACTGGTGAACTTATTTATTATTTCTTGCTGCATAAAAGGGAATACTAAGTCAATTTAATAGAACCTGTTGGTGCCAGAGTTTTGAGGTGTACAGCAAAATTAAATTTGGTCTGTTTCCCCTTCAAATATCTTCAAAGTTAACCATTTATAATTAAAGTTACTTCAAACTAAATTAAGGCCGATTATAACGATCAACCTAATATATTTATCATATATTCAAAAATTTACAGAAATTCAAAACCATGGGACTATGCAACTGTTAGGTGTTGGCCATGTGCACGCGCGCACGCACACACACACGCACACGCACACACACACGCACACACACACGCACACACACGCACACACACACACACAAACAAACAAAAACAAAACCAGCACGGCGGCATCCAGCGAAAGGAGTGCCGACTAGGTGTGTGTGGCCCCTGTCTGCAGTCTGCAGGCGCCTAGACGTGACACTGACAGCTGCATGCACAGCCTTGGGAAATAAACTGCTGGTTCCCGGCGAACGCCCTTGGGAAGCTCCTCTCTCCCCGCCATCTCCCCCGACACACCCGGGTACCAACCAGCAGGTTACCGGGGACGCGCCCGCCTCTGAGTGCCAAACCGCTGGTGGCCGGCGGGCACGGGCAAACACGCAGTCAGCACCTACCGGCACCAGCGTTGTTGTTGCGCCGGGAAGAGGAGGCGGAGGAGGAGGAGGAGGAGGAGGCTGCCTGCTGGAGTAGAGAGGCTGCAGGAAGCGGAGGAGTGTACACAAACATCAAGACCATCCTGTTGAGGAACGACGGCGGAAGGGAAGGGGAAGGCAGGCGGGGAACTCCCCGGTGCTTCTTCCTGTGGGTGCCGGAATCTCCATCTTCCAGTCCGGCAGACGACAACAGGGAGAGCTGGGTGTGAGTGAGCCTACTGTGCCTACACCCAGTACCACGCAGCAAACTCTCCCCGCCCGCGCGCTACCCCCCTGGCCGTGTTCATCCCCGCCCACCGCCCACCCCCGCCCCCCGCTCCGCCCAACTCTGTGTGCCTGCCTTCCCGCCTGCCTGCCTATCTACCTTTGTCGTCACACGCGGCGTCCCCTGCCTGTCATCAGCGTGTGCCCGCTACCCCGAAGCTGTTTGTCGTCTGCCACCACCCCGTTACTGCCTGCCGCTGTCGTCTGCTGCTGCCAGAAAACCCGCCAAACCTTTGAACACGCCCGGGAGCCGCCTTGCATTGGAACCATTGCTGATTGCTGGACGCAGCATACCATGCACATACCTGGGGGGTGACGGGGTGGTGGATCCATATATATATATAATATATATATATCTGGATATGTACTCAGCCACTGAGGTTGTCCGGTCGTGATATGACCTTTTAGATGTTGCCAGGATGTAAAACCCCAACAACCAAGTCTGATAAATGTCGTCAGGAAAGCATTGTAGTGTGACGACAGTGTATTCGGATTACTATTACAGGCGAGGCAAACGCGTATGGGAACTTGGTAATGTTGAAGCCCCCCCCCCCCACCGCACAAACATACACCTATCCCACCACTGCCATCCCTCATTGACGACGTTGGGTCGCTTTCTGTGACGTCATAATCCTCATCCTCATCATTACCATCATGGGATACGTCGTCAGGTGTAGTCTTGATCAGCTTTTAATCTAATCGTTGGTTATTGCTCATCACCTTTGTAATCAACAGCAATAATAAACAACAAATACAACGACTTCATTCCTTAATGAAGCTCACTCAGCACTGAGTCACGCACGGTGATTTCTGACTCAGTGTTTACAAGAAAGGAAGCTGAACAAATAACATAAATTGAAAGAGGTTATAATGAAAACGCAAGCAAAGAAAGAGAAAGAAAACAAAAAAATGTTTAGATGTTATTGTCTCGTCGACTTGGATCAACAGCGAACGCGCCACCGGGAACCTATTCAGAAAGTAGGTCACCGCGAGTGGAAGTAGGTTACGTGCCGGTTTGGAACTGGGTGAGGTGCGTGGGTGCACTCGCTGACCTCAGCCTCACACCTGGCGCATCGGCGCAGGCGCGCCTTCAATACACGGCCAGACCGGAAGGAGTGTCCCGCGACGCAACGCACACCCGCCAGAGGGCGTGCGTGACGTGACGTGACGTGACGTGACGTGACGTGACGTGACGTAGCATAGCGCCGAGTGGCGGTACCTGGTGGGGATTACGTGAGACGCGCGCGGAGCGGAGTACCGAGGGAGCCGGCTTTGGGGGACTCCTAGCGCCGGAGGCACCGCCAGAGGGCAGTGTGCGACCATGATGGGTCAGTGCCCCATCCTCGGCACCATCCTGCGACAGTACTGCAGTAAGTTTGTATGCAGCGGTTTTAATTGCAATAAAATGGTGGTTATGGTTATATTTTAAATTTGTTGAAAAGATTTTGAAAATAATCTGATATGCGATAAACTATAAGGATTATGCGAATATAGAGGCGCATAAGGGAAATGTTCCTATTATTATTGTAACCAGTTGTTAATGTTATATATCCTACTCTATTGGTAACCCCATCCCTTATTGGGACTGGTGGCGCCACCACCGGTCCAGAACCTAATCAGTGGGGCGAAACACTGTCACTCACGGACTGGAATTCGTTTTTCATATATACATGGTTCTTATGTTTATAATACAAAAACCATTTTTTTACGGGGGGGGGGGTGCAGATTATCCTACATAAAAGTGGACAACCCCTCGTAGGAGTAGCACAGGCAGAGAATCCTGGATAATGTAGAAGGCAGATTTATGCTTTTTACCCTTCTTTTCCCCCACCCCCACCCCCACCCACCCCGCACCTCTAACCCCCACCCTCCCCCCACAAAAAAAAACGGAAAAATACACGCATGCAAAAAAAAAAAAGCACTCAGAAAAAAGACGCCGTCTTATATATTTGTCTGAGACAATTCTCATCCTTGATGTTGATGATATTTGCATGCATACCACCCTTCCATACAAAGACGCCGTCCAAGTTCAGGTGGCGGGCATCTCAGTTATAGGAACGAGTTTCTCACAGGATCACTACAGGGTCTGGAAAGTCTTTAAAAGGCTTCATTTGCCCCATTTCAAGGCCCTGAAAAGCCTTGAATTTAACCTATTTTGGGTAATTAGTCTTGACAATCCTTGAATTCCATTAAACTGTCCCCACTGATCTAAAACTAGTCTGAAATCGCCATTCGCCATTGTTGTTTTTTCTTGAAATCCAAATGAAAGTACTAGTATTGAATTCCTATATTTAAAAAAACGCCTTGGAATAGCCTTGAATTCCATATCTTCACATGTGTACGGACCCTGATCTCAATGAGGGCCGTGCATCTCAATGACGTGGGGCGTTTTGTGTTGATGCGCACCGGACGCCGGGTGAACACGTGACCTCGGCCTTGTGTCGTACTGCCTTCAGACGCGGCGTTTCGCTAACTCTTTCCTCATGTCCCGGGCACTAAGGCATTGACACACGAGGGCTTCATATGTGAGGGCAATGTGTGACGCCCTATATATTTCTTGCTCATAGTTTGATTTCTTTCTCTTTCTCCTTCTCTTTCTCTTTATCCTTCTCTTTCTCTTTCTCCTTCTCTTTATCTTTCTCTTTCTTGTTCGCATTATCTTTCTCATTCTCTCTCTTTCTCGCACTGTCTCCTTCTCTTTCTCTTCCTGAAAAGCCAGCTGAGCTCACTATATCCGTGGCAGATGCGAGAACCGCATTGACATCATCATGTTGACACCACTCATCTTATTAATGTTCATTTTCTGTCTGACCAAACTATTTGAAAAACACCCAGACAGGATTATTTGTTAGACCAATAACAAACACAAACAAACTGCCTGTGCGAATCCTCCAACTGGTGGCAGTCTCAACCGGACACTGTGGTCGAATAGGTAGAGCACAGGCTTCCCAAGCGAAATCCCAGCCGAGTCAAACCAATGACTTATAAAATTGATACTTGTCATGACATAGTCTGGCACTCGGCATTAATAGGATGGAACAAGGAGGTTAGCAAAGTGTCAGGATAATGTGACTGTTTGGGATATTGGGTCATGGTGCCGGCAGCCTGGTCTCCTAGTGGGGCAGCACAATAAAGTTGCCAGAGTGCACACCGTCGCAAGTCAATACCCATCCTGATATGACCTTAGATGTTTCCAGGACATAAAACTCCAATACTAACCAACGATACTTGTCGCTACCTAGTCTGGCGCTTGGCATTAATGATTAATAGGATAGGACAAGGACTGGGTAGCACAGTGTTAGGATAATGTGACTGTGGGATATCAGGTCGTGTTGCCAATGTCCTGGTTTTCCAGTGGGACAGCACTATTAAGTCGCCATGAGTGCGCACTGTCACAAGTCGGTACCTGTCCTGATATGACCTTAGACGTTGTAGGATGCAAAACAAGAAACAAACAAAAACCAAAAAAACATGGCAGCCTGTGCATGGTATGCCCGTTGCTGTTGGTGACGTCAGTAAAGGGTTACATAGAGGTCACACCTATCTCGCCACCTCTCCCATCCACCGCCCGGCCCCTTATCATCTTGTCCGCTATCACCTCCGCCGTTATCAGCACCCATTGACCAGCTATCTGGGTAGCCCCAGCCTTCATATCGATCGACTCTTGGGACCCAGATTTGATAGAGTCAACACCCCACTGCACCCCACCCTACACCACACTCAACCACACCCCACCCCCCACTCCACCCCCACGCCACTCCACACCAATCCACACCACTCCACACTACTCCACACTACTCCACTCCATGCCACGCCACGCCACTGCACCACACCACACACCACACCACATGACACCCAACCTTAGTTCCATACCAGACCCGCTGCAACGGAAGCCAGTCTCGGCCTCGGTTCCATACCGAACCCGATGCAACGAAAGCCAGTCTCGGAGAGCCTGGACCACCATGTGGACCCTGTGTGGATTTGGCAGCTTCACCTAAAAGCCCCGCCCTACTAGGCCGGCCACCGCCATCGTAGATGCCCCTAAGTCACTGCCGGCCGCCACTTCCGGTTGTCGCAACAGTTCAGTAGGGCGCCCTCTTCCTATGTGACAGGCGCTGGGTTCGAACCCCAGCTGAGTTGAACTGAAGACATTTTTGGTGGGATTGGGAGGAGGGACACCATACTAAAGCTTGTTCTTTTGCCTTTTAGCATGTCTGATTTTTAATCATCATTATGAAAGAAATCACAGTCACTGGACACTTGTTGGCGGGTACCATCGGCAGCTCTGAGCATGCTCACCGATTTTGTTTTCATCCAGTCTGAGCTACTCCCTTCCCTAAACTTGATGGCTTGGTGAGTACATTGACCTGAGCTAAAAATAACCACCAATAAAAGATAGAGAAGAATCTAGGCTTCATTAGTATATCAAGCATGAGTGTTTCTGAGTGGGAAATTTGATTGAACTGAAGGAATGAAAACATTAAGACATTAATCCTCCTTGAAAATTGATCAGGATCGTTTTGAAAATTATATCATCAGAAAGCTTAAGTCTTCCTCTACCTAACCAGAACAATATTTGGTGTGAGATTTATATCATACGCATCAAGCTTGGTCTGAGAAGTGACTGCTGCAAGAATTTGGCTATTGTCAGCTCGCGATGCTTAAAAGCGAATGTTGTCTTTCTTTCTCTGATCAGTTAGAGAAAATGATGTCATCGTGTAGAGCCTTTAATTCTGGTTATTTTGGTATAAAGAGTGCAGTGATCGGACAATTAGAATGGGAGTTATGCTATTTTTCTTAATTTTATTGTCAGCTCGCGATGCCTAAAATTGAATGTTGTCTTTCTTTCTCTGATCAGTTAGAAAATTATGTCATCATGTAGAGCTTTTGATTCTGGTTATTTTGGTATAAAGATTGCTGTGATAGGACAAGTAGAACCGGAGTTATGCTATTTTTCTATATTTTACTGAATTTATTATTGGTGGTTGCTGGAAATTAAGGAATTTAGCAAGTTTGACATGAAATTTCAGAAAGAATACTAACAGTGATGGTCTGTAAAAATTGAGCTTCTTATTTGTACTATAGAGAATGAGATTCTTTAATATTGGACAGATCATATGCAAAATAGCTTCCAGGTGGGACCCTAAAATCCAAGATTTGGCTAATTTGGAAATGTGCACAAATCGGGGCAAAAAAATCAATCTTTAGACACTCATAACTTTGCAGCTATTCAATCGATCTAAATGATTTTTATATCATTGAGATCCAATTCAAAAGATCTGTACAGATATATAAGATGTAATACTGACCTCTTGAAAATAGAAATCACTTTGGAGTACCTAATACTAGACAAACTATGCACACAAATATAATCAGACACCAAACAAATTGGAAACTCCGATTTTACAACATAAACAAGTTTGCAGAAATTATTGATAAAGGAAATCAATGCATATGAATTATGACCACCACTGCACAGCGCTGAAAACAAGTGCATGCACTTTACTGTTATGCGCAGAATAAACAAACAAAAGTGTTTATTCATCTAAACA
Source organism: Branchipolynoe longqiensis (assembly GCA_030323885.1). Lineage (NCBI taxonomy): Eukaryota > Metazoa > Annelida > Polychaeta > Phyllodocida > Polynoidae > Branchipolynoe > Branchipolynoe longqiensis. The sequence goes on from CM059200.1 coordinate 37,601,199, forward strand.
TATATTTTGTTCACCACTGGGACACACACAATCTGCTGTTGAACAATCATGGTTATTTACACAAATTATAGAAGACAATATTCTATACTCTATTGTGTACAGTACACACCACTCTGAATTCACATTCACATAATAATACCCTTAAAGTTGTATTGTCTGATAGTTAAGTGTATGCCATATAACTCTTTTTTGTATACATTAGTTGATTAAGCGGGGGAAATTTCAATCGCAGACAATTGGTTGTCCTCATTCCACTACTCCTTGCCCTATCCTAGTAATGCTGATGGCCAGGCTAGGAAGCGATACGTATAAATTTTAAAGTCATTGATATGACTCAACCGGGAACCGAACTCCCGACCTTCCGCACGCGAGGTACGCGCTCTACCGATTAGGTCACTGCGCTTCCTAGCTTGGGGAACGGCATTAATATGATAGGGCAAGGACTGGTTAGCTCAGTGTCAGGGTAATGTGACTGAGTGAGATAACAGGGCATGGTGCCAGCGACCTGATTTCCCAGTGGGGCAGCACTATAAAGTCGCCATGAGTGCGCACTGTCGGTACCTGTCCTGATATCACCTTATATGTTGCCAGGACCTAAAACTGGAACAACCAACCAACCTCGAAAACAAAAATATGCTCTTCCCCCAAAAAGCGTTTTGGTATTGTCTTATTATCAGCTGTCCCAATTACTATCAATTCCTCCTCATCATCATCATGCTGTCGGTCGCGATGCGACAAAGACTGCTTTCATTACTTGACTGCTGCTCTCCATTTAGCTCTCTGCTGTGAGAGTTGCGTCCATGAGTCGGTCTTAATGTCTCTCAGCTTCAGGTTTCTCTTGATGGTATCCTTGAACCGGAGACGAGGGCACCCTCTCTTTCTGTAACCAGAAGACAGTTGAGAATAGAACATTTCATGAAAGCTGCCTGCAAAAGTGTTGAAGTGCTGCTGGCTTTTGCAAGTTACCAGCGGTACTCTCTCGGGGAGCAAATAGAGGTTTCAAACCGGCAAGAACATGTCAAGACAGGTGCAAAACTATTTGTCCCAGCAGTGGCTGGTCGGGAGATGTTGGGAGTTCCATACATCAACCGGCCTTAATGCTGCCACAGTGACATGGTTTTCTGTTTAGGGTTTGCTCCCTTAGCCTTCGGTTCTGTCAAGAACTTGTACCACACGGCAGTGGTTTACAACTCTGTAGGGCAGGGACGTCAAACTCCCTGAGGTATTGCTATACCTGCAATACCTGCATACATGGTTCAAATTACTGTTCTTTGCACTACTACTATGGTTCAAATTCGCACTTCAGTATACTACTACCAAGACATAGGTAGAATTTCCCTATTTCTGCACTACTTGCTTCTGTAAACTCACACAAGTGGGTCGTTCTCAGGAGCTGTGTACCATATTTGCAGGGTTTCCTCCAGAAAATAATTTGAGGGTACGCAGAATGGCGGGAGGGGGGGGGGGGATTTGTTGTCTCTGGCTCTTTGAAGAACCTTTAAAATAATGATCCCAACATTTTGAGGGTACAGAAGACAATATTCTATACCATCAGAAAATTTAAAGGTTCAGAATTTTACCCATTTTATCCTCTGGCAAAAACTCTGATTGGTGAAATGGAAACTAAAAGTGAAAACACTCCAAATAATACTAGCAGAAGACATTCCAAATAATACTAGCAAAATCGATATTCATATGAAGGTTTACATGTTGTGCATATGTAAAGAAAAGGAGAAAAAAAGCTTTAAAAAAAGAAGATATTTAACTTTTTGATTTTGGTCTCATGTAAATTGAGAATACTGTTGGAATTAACCAGCTAGCATCCATTCATAATATCATTTTAATGCACATCCATAGCATGTTTATTTGTTAGTTGCTCGTTAAGTTATAGCCAATGGGGACAGTTTGGACACTCCCTACATCCCCCGACACATAGACTAGATTAGAATAGTTGGTTTCAAAGTTGACAGACCATGCATGACTGGTCATATTCCAACATGATGCATACGCACAGTTCTCTTATCATATTGGTTTATCTTTAAGTATTGATTGGTGTTTAATATCCTAGCAACATCTCGGCTCTTATCAAGATGTTGTTTGTTTGTTTGTTGTTGTTTTACGTCCTAGCAACATCTAAGGTCATATCAGGACGGGGGATCTTATCAAGACGAGTACCAAGTTGTGACAGTGTGCACTTATGGCGACGTTATACTAGTGCTTCCCCATTTCAAAACCACACTACTGGCACGTTGAACTGCACCATGATCTAATATTCTACTCAGTCACATTATCATAACACTGAGCCAACCAGTCCTTGTCCCATCCTAGTAATGCCGAGATCTAGGACATATCGAGACAAGTACCAGTCTTTGGTTTGACTCGGCCTCGGATTGATCCCATGTTGCACAGGAAGCTAGTGCTCTACCCAGTCGTCCATTCCGTCCATCCATCTTTAATTAAAGTTGCATAGTCTGATGGTTTTGAGTTTCCGCCATTTTTTTAGATGAAAACATTAGATTGATCATTATAATGTACATTACTTTAGTTTGGGGTACCATTATTTTAAATGCCTAACTTGGGAGATATTAGAAGTGCAAGCACGTCAAAGTTATTTTGTCAAGCACATAAAAACTCAAGATTTGGTTAATATCCCCATGTAAAGTCTACGGCTCGAATCTGTGGTTGTGTAGGCAGGCTATAGTGAAATCAATACAGACAATAAAGTGTGAAAGAAGAGAGAGAGTCAAGCCCTTTGGTTTATTATTTATATGGTACATAGATTCAGTGTAGAGTATCACCCCACCCTATTCCCCCAATAGGAAACAAGCATTCTTAGCTCTACCAATAGGTATCCAGCATTCCTGGTCCCCATGGTTACCAGTGATCTGCCCACCACCACCAAGCTGTGTGGCTCCCCTGGCCCCCACCTGCCTTGAGCCTGAGTGTGGTGATCCTAACTAACAGAGTGGGGAGGGGGTAGGATCTGAGTGCCCCTTACACACAGTCCTGCCAGCACCACTATGTCTATTTACATCTCAATCAGGCACCACTAGCACCTACATATACACGTACATGCACCTGGTCACATATACCGATCAGTAATAGAACATTTGTATTTCCCCACCAATGCATTAAATCAGAATATTTTACACCCATCTACACAGCAATAAATACTCAATAAGTGCACCAGTATCTAAGTTGAATACCAGTATCTAAGGACAAATAGTTTTGCACCTCTCTTGACATGTTCTTGCCGGTGTGAAACCTCTATTTGCTCCCCGAGAGAGTGCTGCTGGTAACTTGCAAAAGCCAGCAGCACTTCAACACTTTTGCAGGCAGCTTTCATGAAATGTACAACCGCACAAAACACCATACCGGCTCGGTTAGCTAAATGGAGAGCGGCAGTCAAGTAATGAAAGCAGTCTTTGTCGCATCGCGACCGACAGCATGATGATGATGATGATCCTAAGTTGAATACATATATATATATAAGGTCTAATCTAGGTAAAGTGTTTGGTTTTTTGAAAAATAGATTTTTTAACTTTTAAGTCACCCTGGGTGTTGGCCCTGAAAAAGGCAAGCTGTTTAACACAGACAGGCGTAGACGCGATCTATGAGACATGTAGCATTGCATATTAAATGGCGGCTACACTATAGCGCATTGGTTCAGGAAAGAGCCAATTTTGGGGTTGTCATCTGCTACATTGCTTAATGTCGTCTGGATATGGATGTTTTGTTTGTTGTTGTTTTGCATCCTAGCAACATCTAGGGTCATATCAGGATGGGTACCAACTTGTGACAGTGCACACTCATGGGCGACTTTATAGTGCTGCTACACTGGGAGACCAGGCCACCGGCACTGTAACCTGATTTCTCACTCAGCCACATTATCCTGATACTGAGTTAACCAGTGCTTGCCCTATCCTATTAATGTGGAGCGGCATGCTAGGTAGTGACAAGTATCAATTGTGTACGTCATTGGTTTGACTCGGCCTGGTATCAAACTCCTAATTTTCAGCACGGGAAACCTGCGCTCTATCGATTCGGCCACCTCGTCCTGTTTTATGTCCTGGCAACATCTAAGGTCTCTGGATATGGAATAATCTCATTAGAACACCAACTGATCTCACCGGAAATAGTTCATTGCGCACTAAATGAGTATGTGGGCACTTAGGGTGACAGGACGATAAGCAGACGACAATTATCCGCAGCAGCAGACATTGCTGCAGCAAAAGCGCGGCAAATGGCATCCATGTCCCCGAGTGTCATATTCTCTTGGCACTTCATAGAGCGCTGTTCCCAATCGATATATGGATGTGAGCGAATTTATATATTTATGTTGTTCACGACCTTAATGGGGTTCCGATGACAAACCTTTGTAAATAGGTTTTACAAACAGGATGCTTAGATCTCCGGCGAATTATTTACAGACGGTAATGATCAGGCGTTGATGGTTGATATCCGCCCTCACACACTCCCTCTTCTAACTTCTACACACACACACACACACACACACACACACACACACACACACACACACACACCACCACCCACACACACACCCACACACACACACACACACACACACACACACACACACCACACACACACACACACACACACACACCACACACACACACACACACACACACACCACACACACACGCACACCACCCACACGACTCCACCCACACGCACCGCACACGCACCCACACGCCACCCACGCACACGCCACCACCGCACGCGCACGCACACCCCCACACGCGCGCGCGCACCTTCTTTCTTCTCCTTTGTAAATAGGGTTTACAAACAGGATACCTAGATCTCCGGGGAATTTGTTACAGACGGTAATGATCAGGCTTTGATGGTTGATATCCGCCCTCACACACTCCCTCTTCTAACTTCTCTCTACACACACACACACACACACACACACACACACACACACACACACACACACACACACACACACATACACACACACATCTTTCTTCTCCCCAATGGTTTAGCACAATTCATTTGGGTTGGAGCGTCCGTCTCCCGTGCTGGTAGATCGTGGGGTCGTGGGTTCGAGTCCCGGTCGAGTCAAACCAATGACTTTAAAATTGATACTTGTCGCTTCCTATCCAGGCGCTTGGCATTATTAGGATAGGGCAAGGACTGGTGTGCTCAGTGTCAGGATAATGTGACTGAGTGGGATATCAGGTCATGGTGCCGGCGGCCTGGTTTCCCAGTGGGACAGCACTATAAAGTCGCCATGAGTGCGCACTGTCACAAGTCGGTACCCGTCCTGATATGACCTTAGATGTTGCTAGGACGTAAAACAACAACAAACAAAACAAACAACAAACAAACATTATAGTCCAGGTTGCAAATGAATTGAATGGGGACTTAGAACTCCCGCCAGTGTAGGGGGAATTCGGCTGCTTCATTCCATGTCAATTTTCTATAGTTGACAAAAAAAAGAATTCCCGGAAACTAAGAGTGTTGTAAGTATTCTCCTAATACCCCAGTCACACTGTGCTTGTGATTGCTTGCGACCAGTTTGCAGCCACCAAAAAAGGGGTGGTCGGCGATCGTTCAGTGACTGGGCGACACTTTTAATCGCAAGGAGGTTGCAGGTGCTGCACCAAAAACCTCCTTGCGATGAAAGTGGTCACCAACCAATCACAGACCATTGTTTTTCCTAACCTACCCAAGGAGGTCACCAGCTGTTGGTCGCAAAGTGGTTGCAAGCTCTAGTGTGACTTGAGACCTATTCATATTATAATGTTTAGGACCAGACCTGCTTGACTAGCAGTAAGTAGTACAGTGTCTGCTTCCTGTCCGGCAATAAATTGATACTTGTCGATACCTTGCTTGATGCTTTGCGTTAGAAGGATACTGAAAAGGACTGAATTGGCTCCCGGGCAGGATATAATGTGACTCAGTGAGATATCCAATCATAGTGTTAGTTACCCGGTGGCTCACCAGGGCGGCACTATAATGTCACAGAGAGTGCACAAGGCAATGCGCGTCCTAATATGACCTCAGATGCTGCTAAGACGTAAACACCTGACCATATAATTACTTACATCCCAGTTCTCTTGACCGCTGTCACACAATATGTATAATATAGTGTGTTGTTGAGTGGTAGCGCTGGGTTGCTCAGCCTCTGTCGGCGTGTGGTGGTGTTGGTGTGTGTGTGTGTGTAAGAGGGAGAACAGGGGTGGGAGTCGTGAGGATTGCCGGAATTGCGCAGAAGAAAGCTGGTGAGGGTGAGCGGGATGCCAACGGAAGCTCCACTCGCTCGCTCCTTCATTCATTCATTCATTCATTCATTCATTCATTCATTCATTCATTCATTCATTCATTCATTCATTCATTCATTCATTCCCCCATTGGTTCCCTTCCTCATACCCATACCCAGACACATACACTCACTCATACACATACATACAAATACACACTCAAATACACCCCACCAGACACTTCTCCAATACACACCCATTGATTTACATATATTATGATGGTAATCAGGCCACCAGGGCCAGTCGCTACTGGATGTCGCTTCGGTCGAGCTCTCGTCACTTTTGAATTAGCTATCGAGAGAGCTGGATGTCTGACCACACCACTGTCGAGTGCCACAGGTGGCTGGGGCCTGGTCGGGCTGGGCCAGGACAGCGGCGGCACGGTCACCCTTAGCCGGGAGAGGTAAGTACTCACCGTGGGAGTGGGTCTCGGCTGAGTCACCACAGGGCCACCTGGGGATTTCACGGTGTGAAACACAAGGGGGGCCCCAGGATTTCACGAATGAACACAAAGTTCTCCGGCTTAGCAGTTTCGCCTGCCACCCACGGGGCTGGCTGGGAACCTCGGGCTTGCACTCGGGAGGCTGCTACGTCACCCGCGGAGGTCTCCCCCGACGGCATTGCGCCGATCAGAAGGCGTGCTTTGGTGCCTTGGATCCTGGTGATCCCGACTGCTCCATCCCGTTTGTCGGGGGCCTGATGGCCAGGAGGGGATGTGGACCAGCTGAAACCACTGGCCAGAAGAGTGGGAGAACAGGGCTTCAAGTGTGTCCTAGGTGAGGACCTTAATGCGCAAGTAACCTCACTGTAGGCGGACAGGAAAACGCTGCATACCATAGAAACCGTCATGGCCAGAGGAGTTACAAATGACAGTCATACAAACGGGGAAACTACAAGGGTCCCCAGCGGATGAGCCACATCCCCCAAACCACCCCAAGGCACTGACAATAGTGACAGGAGGAGCCGGAAGTCTACCCCCACCAGCCAAACAGCGGAAGCCAAACACGCCCCCACCAAGGGGGGGGCGTGGCCGGAGGCCTGATTTCCCAGTGGGGCAGCACTATAAAGTTGCCATGAGTGCGCACTGTCACAAGTCGGTACCCGTCCTGATATGACGTTAGATGTTGCTAGGACGTAAAACAACAAACAAACAGAGACCTGTGGACGCCTGCATCTATACAGACGCTTCCTCCCATGGGTGGGGATATTACGATCAAACAAACAACTCCAACTACGGGGAACAATGGGATGAGTCAGTAAGACTAAGAGAGTCCACCCACATTAACATCTTAGAGTTAAGAGCAGTGAGGTGAATGCTAGAACACGTGGGCGAGGGGCTAAGAGTCATCCATGTAAGGGTCTTCGCCGATAACACCACATCAGTCACGTGCATATGGAAAGGGGGATCGGCCAGATCCACTGATTGTCAGAAAGAAACCGAACACATCTGGGCTCTAACGGAGGACCTAAACATCCTATTGACAGGAAGATTCTGCTCAGGGGTAGAAAACGTTGAAGCAGACTGGGCCTCCCGTGTATTCACAGAAGCAGGGGAGTGGTCACTCAACAGTATTGTAATAAGGGACGTCTTGGAAACACTAGGGACACCCAAAATTGACATGTTCGCGTCAAAAGAGAATGACCAGCTTAATCGTTATGTTGCTAAAGGGCCACGAGGGGCCAGCGGCCTGCCCTAGGTCTAAAAAGACCTATCCGACAAACAACTGCCTACCAGAATTGAAACTACAATTTTTTTCGAGAGCACGACCAAAGCGACATCCAGTAGCCACTGGCCCCTCGTGGCCCTTTCATGCATAATAATTCATATTCTGCTGCATGTTAAAGCAGAATTATATTATATATACGCAGTGAAATACTCACACTCACACTCATAGTCATACCCACACAAGTGCACAGTGAACTACACTCAGGTCGATACGCACAGTGAAATATACACACACACACACACACACACACACACACACACACACACACACACACACACACACACACACACAGACACACATACACATACACATACACACACACACACACACACACACACACACACCACACACACACACAGCGCCCTCTGCGCTCACACCCGAGCGCCCTGCCTGTCCAAGCCCCGTGTTCTCCGAGTAGTACAGTCGCTCCTGGAGTACTCCTGCTGCCTTCCTCCTCGTGCACCCCTTTCCTCCACCCCCGCCGTCCACCTGCATTGTTATCGATCGCAGCCCTCATCTACAGATACCACCTCTACTCTACCCCCTACACACACGTACTCACACACACACTGTGAAATAGACACTCACACACACTGTGAAATACACGCGCACACACACGCCGTACACACACACACACACACACACACACACACACACATAAACACATACCTACACACACACTGTGAAATAGATGCGCACACACACACCATGCACACACACACACTTACACACATATACACACACACCCACACACTGTGAAATAGCCACACACACACTGTGAAATAGATGCACACACACATGCCGTACACACTTACACACATATATACACACCTACACACACCCACAGGCTGTGAAATACACACACACACACTGTGAAATACACGCGCACACACACGCCATACACACACACACTTACACACATATATAAACACATACCTACACACACACTGTGAAATAGACGTGCACACACACACCATGCACACACACACACACTTACACACATATATACACACACCCACACACTGTGAAATAGACACACATACTGTGAAATAGACGCGCGCACACATGCCGTACACACTCACACACTTACACACATATATACACACCTACACCCACCCACCCACACACTGTGAAATAGACACACACGCCGTACACACACATACACATACACTTTTACACACACACTCACACACACTCACACACACCGTTCTCCACGGGCGGTGTGAGCGGCTTGGCTTGACTCTGCCCGATCCAAAGATCCGCCTTCCAAACCAACATGCATGTACGAATGCGCACACGCATGCACGCACATACTACATTATGTATAGTCAGTAAACTATACAGGGATGAAAGATCTCCGCGATTCCGCGGATTTCCGAGATTTTGCAATCCCGCAGCACCATCAGTGTATAATAATATGTGGTGCTAAGACCGCAGCACTATCAGTGTACACTATTAATATTAATAAATGCTCCAAGCACCACAGCACTATCAGCGTACACTACTAATCCATGCTTCAAATGGCGCAGCACTATTAGCGTATACCAATATATATGTAACCCGACTTCCGGGAATTTTCCGCGATTCCCTGACAATGCTAAAGCTATGGGAGAATATGAGCATTTCCGCTTTTTTCCCCGGAGACCACTTTCATCCCTGACTATAACTATATAAGGTTCTTACTTCATCTTCCGAATACAGGAAGTATCCGGGGAGAGATGAAAGCCCGCTCACACCGGATGAGCCTCACCTCCGTATTCATAGATTCGCAAGAATCTCAGTGATACTTCAAATTACTGTGCATAACTATCATATAATATACATAGCATTCTAGTTTTGAATCAACATCCTAGTTACCTCTCTTCCTAATATGCCCGTCCTGATATGACCTTAGATGTTGCTAGGACGTAAAACAACAACGAACAAACAAAACATCCTAATATGCTCTTAATTTTGTTTTTTTAATTGCCATCCCCAACCCGTGCACGCACACACGCGCACACACACACACACACACACACACACACACACACACACACACACACACACACACACACACACACACACACACACACACACAAATTATACACACACACACGCACGCGCGCGCATGCCATCGGCGGTGGTGAGTAATTAGCGGTGTTTCTGGTCATGCATCGTAAATACACCTGCTCCAAATGCCGCGTCTCTGCCGGCCGGATCACGTGCGTGTCTGGCGCCCGACACCCTCCACTGCACACACTCCTCCCACCTCCACTACACCGCCTCCAGCTACCCGGTCCTGCTCTCTCCTCGTGACCAGACGGTATGGCCGAATGAGTTTAGCGTCCGTCTCTCATTTTCGTAGATCGTGGGATTCTAACCCTGGTCGAGTCAAACCAATGACTTAAACATTCATACTTGTCGCTTCCTAGCCAAGCGCTTGGCATTATTAGGATATAGCTAGGACTGGTTGGTACAGTATAATGTGACGGAGTGCGATATCACTTATCAGGTCATGGTACTGGTGCCTGGTCTCCCAGTGAAGTCACCATATGTGTGCACTGTCACAAGTCGGTACTCGTCCTGACATTTCCTTAGTTGTTGCCAGGACTTAAAACTCCCAACCAACCTCTTGTCGCCTTACTCCCCCCACTCCCCACTCCCCCTCCCCGCACACTGCCTACCTAAGCCGTTCAATACCTACCCCGTCTTAATGTGTAGGGAGCCTGGTATCTAACGCTCTATATTTATGTGATGTATAATGAAGTGTGCGAGTATAAATAACAGAAGGGTTCATTCACCGATATACCTCCCCTATCCAATTATGTACACAAGCAACCTGGTGGCGCCACTACTGTTCACCAGCAGCTTCACTAATGCCCACCACCACCACCATTATCACCACCATCATCACCACCATTATCACCACCCTTTAGTAATAATGTCCCCTGGTATTGTAATGGTGGAGCTCTGAAAATGGAGATTCCCCCCCCCCCCCCCCTTTCCTTCTTACATTACACACACACGCACACGCACGTGCCCTTTGCTAATACTGTAGTAATTGTGTACCTTGGGATTGTAATGGTGGAGCTCTGGAAATGGAGATTCCCCCCTTGTCCTCCCTACCTTACATACACACACACACACATGCGTATGCACACGCGCCCTTTGCTAATACTGTAGTAATTGTGTACCTTGGGATTGTAATGGTGGAGCTCTGGAAATGGAGATTCCCCCCTTGTCCTCCCTACCTTACATGCGTACACACACGCGCCCTTTGCTAATACTGTAGTAATTGTGTACCTTGGGATTGTAATGGTGGAGCTCTGGAAATGGAGATTCCCCCCTTGTCCTCCCTACCTTACACACATACACACACACACACACATGCGTAAGCACACGCGCCCTTTGCTAATACTGTAGTAATTGTGTACCTTGGGATTGTAATGGTGGAGCTCTGGAAATGGAGATTCCCCCTTGTCCTCCCTACCTCACTCACACACACACACACACGCACGCACGCACGCACGCACACACACACACACACACACACACACACACAAAACACACACAAAACACACACACACACATTTCCCCCGGTGCGCCGCCAACACGCAAGATATTTGCTAGGGCTCGAGACACGTCCAACTTTTCAGTGTTGTGGGAGAAAATTCGACGGGTTGCAGCGTGCTAGTAGCGTGTTGGTGGCACGTCCGTAACGCCCCCTCCAACGCGTCGGGGCACGCCGAAAGTTTTGTGCAAGCACAAAACGATCGGCATGACCCGATGCGCGGCGACGTGTCCATTCACACGTTGCTATCACTCAACGTGTACTGACGCGCCGGTAACGCACGCGTAACACTTCCCGAAGCGTGCCGACGTTTCGCCCAAAGAGGCAACACGTCGGCACGCGTTGGTGAGAAACGTCGTAATGTGACAGGGCCTTTAGCTTCAGCGGATAGAGAGCGGGATACTAATTGGTGCACTCCATTTATACAAATGATAACATGACGTGATGGGTGGCTGTTAAAAATGGGCATTTTGTGCAGGTCCCCATTCCCAGCGCTTACATTTGCAATACTCCATTCTATATAGTATAAGCATGATCCCACTCCCACCCCCACCCTTCTGCTATTCCCACGTTCTTCTATTTACACCACCACCCTCTTTTATTCTCGTAATACTCTACTCTACTCTACTCTGCTCTAATTTACGTTCCTCACACCACACCCCGCTGTTATACTTATTTTCGTTCTGCGCTGCTCTGTTATTTTCGTAATGCTCGGCTCGGCTATGTTATTGTCCTAATGCTCTACTCTTCTCTACTCTACTCTGCTCTAATTTCACAATGCTCTACTTTACGTTACCCTCACCACACCCCTATGTTATTGTCATTCTGCTCTGCTCTGTTATTGTCGTAATGCTCTGCTCTACTCTACTCTAATTTCACGATGCTCTAATTTACGTTACTCTCACGACACCCACCCCTCTGTTATTCTATTAATGCCTTGGTCTGCTCTACTCTACTCTACTCTACTCTACTCTACTCTACTCTACTCTACTCTACTCCAATTTCACAATGCTCTTCTAATTTATGTTGCTCTCACCACACCACACACTTCTGCTATTTCCCAATCCCCCGCCTTTCACCATGTCTGTCCTGCTATCAGTGTCACCACACCCCTCTGTTATTGTCGCAATGCTCTACTCTTCTACTCTACTCTACTCTACTCTACTGTGCTCTAATTTACGTTACTCTCACCACACCACTGTGTTAATGTCATTCTGCTCTGCTCTGTTATTGTCGTAATGCTCTGCTCTACTCTACTTTACTCTACTCTACTCTACTCCAATTTCACAATGCTCTCTAATTTACGTTGCTCTCACCACACCACACACTTCTGCTATTTCCCAATCCCCCGCCTTTCACCATGTCTGTCCTGCTATCAGTGTCACCACACCCCTCTGTTATTGTCGCAATGCTCTACTCTTCTACTCTACTCTACTCTACTCTACTGTGCTCTAATTTACGTTACTCTCACCACACCACTGTGTTAATGTCATTCTGCTCTGCTCTGTTATTGTCGTAATGCTCTGCTCTACTCTACTTTACTGTACTCTACTCTACTCTACTCCAATTTCACAATGCTCTCTAATTTACGTTGCTCTCACCACACCACACACTTCTGCTATTTCCCAGACCCCCGCCTCTCACCATGTCTGTCCTGCTATCAGTGTCACCACACCCCTCTGTTATTGTCGCAATGCTCTACTCTTCTACTCTACTCTACTCTACTCTACTGTGCTCTAATTTACGTTATTCTCACCACACCACTGTGTTAATGTCATTCTGCTCTGCTCTGTTATTGTCGTAATGCTCTGCTCTACTCTACTTTACTGTACTCTACTCTACTCTACTCCAATTTCACAATGCTCTCTAATTTACGTTGCTCTCACCACACCACACACTTCTGCTATTTCCCAGACCCCCGCCTCTCACCATGTCTGTCCTGCTATCAGTGTCACCACACCCCTCTGTTATTGTCGCAATGCTCTACTCTTCTACTCTACTCTACTCTACTCTACTCTACGGTAATTTCACAATGCTCTAGTGTACGTTACTCTCCTCACAACCATCCCTCTGTTATTTGACCTTGCTTGACTCTATTCTCACTTCCTCTCTATTCTCACATTGCTTGACTCTCTATTCTCACTTCCTATATATTCTCACCTTGCTTTACTCTCTATTCTCACTTCCTCTCTATTTCACATTGCTCGCCTCTCTACTCTCATATCTGTCTTTATTCTCACATCGCCTATATTCTCAATTTGCTTACCCTCTCTATTCTCACCCCGTCTCTACTCTCACCTGTGCTCTACTCTATTCTACTCTACTGTGCCCTGCTCTAATTTATGTTCCTCTCAGTCTCATCACACCCACCCCTCTACTATATCCCAGTCCCCCGCCTCTCGCCATGTCTGTCCTGTTATCAGTGTCACCCATCCCTCTGCTATAGCCCAGTCCCCCGCCTCTCCCCATGTCTGTCCTGCTATCAGTGTCACCACACCCCTCTGCTATAGCCCAGTCCCCTGCCTCTCCCCATGTCTGTCCTGCTATCAGTGTCACCCATCCCTCTGCTATATCCCAGTCCCCCACCTCTCCCCATATCTGTCCTGCTATCAGTGTCACCCATCCCTCTGCTATATCCCAGTCCCCCGCCTCTCCCCATGTCTGTCCTGCTATCAGTGTCACCCATCCCTCTGCTATATCCCAGTCCCCCGCCTCTCGCCATGTCTGTCCTGTTATCAGTGTCACCCATCCCTCTGCTATATCCCAGTCCCCCGCCTCTCCCCATGTCTGTCCTGTTATCAGTGTCACCCATCCCTCTGCTATATCCCAGTCCCCCGCCTCTCCCCATGCCTGTCCTGCTATCAGTGTCACCACACCCCTCTGTTTTTCTCGGGGGACTGCTTCCCGGAGTCCCTTCTGTCAACACGTCCATCTGCTTTCCCAGGTGCCCCATCCTGATATGACCTTAGGTTTTGCCAGGACGTAAAACTCCAACAACCAACCAACCAAGCTTTCGCCAATAAGTCCGACTGCTCTGCGATTCCAGACTTCTCTATTCTCACTACACTTCCCCGCTCTCTATTCTCACAAACCTCTATCACTTCGCCCTGCTTCTTTACTCCCAGCCACTGTTTAAAGTCTCACTCAACCTCTATATTCTCAGTTTGCTTGCCTCTATTCTCACACACCTTTATTATCACTTCGCCTCTCTATTATCACCCAGCTTCTCTGCTCTCAGCCACCTCTATATTCTCACTGCCTTGCTTGACTCTCTATTCTCACTTCCTCTATATGCTCACCTTGCTTGACTCTCTATTCTCACTTCCTCTATATTCTCACCTTGCTTGACTCTCTATTCTCACTTCCTCTATATTCTCACCTTGCTGGACTCTATATTCTCACCTTGCTTGACTCTATTCTCACTTCTTTAAAACAATTTTTTTTTTTATTGAGGCTGTATTTATACTGTCCATAGCATATAAGCCCGGGTACCCAGGCTTGTTTTCAATGCTGACCAGTTGTAGTGTTGGTGTTATCTTACCACACAGTGGCTGCTGATAAGGTATTTGATTGCCTGCATTTCAGTAGCAGATAGATAATTGGTTGATATGGTTAATAGCCTATGTTAGTTTTTATTGGATTTTCTTGGCATATATGTATTTATTTTTTCTACTCTTATTACTAGACTAGCCTACTCCTATTTACATATCATAGGCTTGTACGTAGCTGTGTGGTGTGTTATCTGGCTACTTTTGGCACCCCTCCCCTCACTCGACCGGCGCTGCTCCCCCGCCCGGACCGCACTTCCCCACTCTTCTTCCTCTCTATTCTCACCTTGCTTGACTCTCTATTCTCACTTCCTCTCTATTCTCACATTGATTGACTCTCTATTCTCACTTCCTCTATATTCTCACCTTGCTTGACTCTCTATTCTCACTTCCTCTATATTTCACATTGCTCGCCTCTCTACTCTCATATCTGTCTTTATTCGCACATCGCCTATATTCTCAATTTGCTTACCTTCTCTATTCTCACCCCGTCTCTATTCTTACATTGATTTCCTCTCTACTATCATCTATATTTTCACATTCAATACCTCTCTATTCTCACATTGCTCGACTCTACTCTCTTACATCTCTATTGTAACCATACTTGCCTCTCGATCCTCACCTTGCTTGCCTCTCTATTCTCACATTGCCTGCCTCTCTACTCCCTTACATCTCTATTGTCACCTTATTTGCCTCTCGATCCTGACATTACTTGCCTCTCTATTTTCACCTTATTTGCCTCTCTATTCTCACATCGCCTCTATTCTTACATTGCCTGCCTCTCTACTCCCTTACATCTCTATTGTCACCTTATTTGCCAACCAGATGGGATGGCCGAATGAGTTAGAGCGTCCGTCTCCCCTGTTGGTAGATCGTGGGTTCGAACCCTAGTCGAGTCAAACCAATGACTTAAAAATTGATACTTGTCGCTTCCTAGCCAGGGGCTCGACATTATTAGGATAGGGCAAGGACTGGTTGGCTCAGTGTCAGGATAATGTGACTGAGTGGGATATCAGGTCATGGTGCTGGTGGCCTGGTCTCTCAGTGGGGCAGCACTCGGTACCCATCCTGATATGACCTTAGATGTTGCCGGGACGTAAAACAACAACAAACAAACCTTATTTGCCTCTCGATCCTGACATTACTTGCCCCTCTATTCTCACCTTGCTTGCCTCTCTTCTCACCTCGCCTTTTTATTCTCACATCCACTCATTCACTTCCGCTGTGCCCCTGTCTTCCGCTGCTGTTGCCCTCCCACCGACCGTGCCCAGGCCTATAACCACCCCGTCTGCGTATACACATTGACATCACGGGCATACATCATCGGGCTGCTCGGCGCTGTGGTTTGGGTGGGTTTAGTGCTGGCCTGTCGGCCGGCACGCGCTGTCCCGCCCCCGCTCCCTGCCCCGCCCCGCTCCCTTCCCCGCCCCGCCCGCTCCCCGCCAGGCCTGGGCTGCCACCGCCGCCTCCCCGCCCGGACCGCGCTGCCATCCCACCCCAACACGCACTTATTAACACCCCACCCCAACACCCACCCCTCCCCTCGCTCGGCCGGCGCTGCTCCACCCCCCCCTCCTCCCCACCCTCCCGCGCCCGGCCCGCACTTCCCCGCTCCCTCTGCCCATCCGTGGCGGCAGATTAATGCGCCCAAAGGGGGGGTCGGCGCCCGCTGAGTGGTGTCCCCCGTCCCCGCTTAAGCTCCCCGTGCCTGCCCCGTGCAGGAAGCGCTGAGGCCCTTGCGCCGCGCCGGGGTGGGGTGGGGTGGGGTGGGGTGGGGTGGGGTGGGTGGTGGGGGGTCGAGGTGCTGATTATAGTTATGCAGAGAGCGTCGGAATGAAATGGGATGTGATGGGGAAGGGTGGAGAACGATGTGAGATCTCTCTCTCTCTCTCTCTCTCTCTCTCTCTCTCTCTCTCTCTCTCTCTCTCCATCTCTCCATCTCTCCATCTCCCACCCTCTCCATCCCTCACTCTCATCTCCTGCCCTCCCCCCCGCCCCTTCTCCTTCACCCTCCTCCACTCCCTGTTTCTCTTCCTTCGCCTCTTCCTCCCCTTTCCCCTCTCAGCCTTCCTATTACTCCCCTTCTCTCGCTCTCTCTCGGTCCTGCCTCTCTCTCCCCCACCCTCTCTATCCCCACTCTCCCCATCCTGTTCCTCTCTCCATCCTGCCTCTCTATCCCCTCTTTCCCCCACTCTCTCACTCTTTGTCAACCACTCCCTATTTCCGTCCCTCCGCCTCTCTGTCTCACCATCACCCTATCATTCTCCCTATTGCGCGTTATTTCCCTCGCGCTCTTGATCTTCTCTCTCCTCCCTCTCTCTCGATCCTGCCCCTCTCTTTCCCCCATTTCCCTCACCGTTTCCTTTCCTCGCGCTCTTTCGATCCCGCCTCTTCCGATCCCGCCTCTTCCCCGCCCCTCTCTTCACCATCTCTCTCACCCCTCCTGTCTCCCTCGACCCTGCCCATCTCTGTACTCATCCTCCCCCCCCCCCCCCCCACCCCCCTTATATAACATCTGCTGATATAGCAATACCTCAGGGAGTTTGACGCCCCTGCCCTGCAGAGTTGTAAACCACTGCCTTGTGGTACAGGTTCTTGACAGAACCGAAGGCTAAGGGAGCAAACCCTAAACAGAAAACCATGTCACTGTGGCAGCATTAAGGGCGGTTGATGTATGGAACTCCCAATATCTCCCGACCAGCCACTGCAGGGTCAAATAGTTTTGCGCCTGTCTTGACATGTTCTTGCCAGTGTGAAACCTCTATTTGCTCCCCGAGAGAGTGCCGCTGGTAACTTGCAAAAGCCAGCAGCACTTCAACACTTTTGCAGGCAGCTTTCATAAAATGTAGGGTGCCCTCGTCTCCGGTTCAAGGATACCATCAAGAGAAACCTGAAGCTGAGAGCCATTAAGACCGACTCATGGACACAACTCTCACAGCAGAGAGCTAAATGGAGAGCGGCAGTCAAGTAATGAAAGCAGTCTTTGTCGCATCGCGACCAACAGCATGATGATGATGCTATATTAAATTATACCGCAGCAGGCAGTCAGGGTTATGTCTTCCCCTACAGTGTGCCACAGTTATTATACCCTGTAAATCTGCTGGCGGTGTATAATGCACGAGTATGGCATCTCCTGGTGATCATTTACTTTAAAGTTGCATAGTCCGATGAAGCATCAACTTTTCAAAACCAAAACACTTACCTAGATTTGATTCTACATATTTATCTTAGATACTGGTACAGTTGTTAAGCATTTGTTGTCACATAGAAGGGCATGGGGAGTCAAGTTACTGCATAAGCCTATGACATCAGAGTGTTGGCGTGCTTGCCAAAATTAATTTGGCATGTTGTCACTTCAAATATCTCCAAAGTTAGCCATTTAAACTAAAAGTTACTTCAGCCTAAAGTAAAGTAGATTATAATGATCAATTTAATGTATTTATCTCAGAAAATGACAGAAACTAAATCTATCGGACTATGCAACTTTAATCAATAATAACCTGGGTTTGGTGGGCAACATATTGAACTCACGAGCCTCCACACTATAGGTGACAGTGGTGGTGAACCCTAATGCTATTATTGTTTTGCAATGATTAAATTTGCAGTCAGATGGCTCTGTGTTTCTCCAATATTCTTTTAGATAAAAAAAACAAAACACTAACACCCGAGTGAGCTCTATATATGTTCCTTTCTTTAATGTTTCATAGTCCGATGGTTTTGAGGTTTTGTTATTTTCTGAGATAAATATATTAGATCACTCGATATAATCTACTTTACTTTAGTTCACAATAATTTTCAATTTACATGGCTAACTTTTTAGATATTTGGAGTGCAAGAATGCCAGAAATAATTTTGGCAAGCATGCCAAAATTTAAACCCCTTTCCTTCATCAGTAATGTGTTCTATGAAATTTACTTAGTAGGCCCTTCTGTGAAGCAACAACTACATATTAAGTGGATGAGTATCTAAGTTAGATATATGTACAATCAATTGTAGATAAGTGTTTTGCTTTTGAAAAGTTTATGCTTATGTGATTATGGTTTGGCGGTGGTGAGGAAACCTCACTAGATGGCGCTCAGTCATATCGTCTCTCCCAATTACCGTTGAGAAGTGGTCAGAGGAGAAAGCTGTAACTGTAACCCCCGGAGACCCGTCAAGATATGACCTTAGATGTTGCCAGGACGTAAAACTAGAACAACCAAGCAACCCCCATAGCACACACTGTGCTGTGTTGTACTGGGGGGTTAGGGACCCCGGTTAGTTAGTGACGGGCGGCGGTGTTGGGCGGCTAGGGTGCCGGGTGGACCCGGGCGGCTAGGGTTCCAGGATGGGAAATATACGCCGGTGTCGCAGTTTCAGCGCCCGGTCAGTTTCAGCGCCCGGTCAGTTTCATGCGCATGCGTCAAAATCTAACATCATCGTCACTAACCTTATAAATTTAATATAATGTTTTTGGTAAAGATGTTTTCTACAAGTGTACAAAGCGATTTTTTTCTAGGTGGTGTGCTTTTAGAGATATATCACTTTTCCTGTATTTTCTGTATGAAGATTGCTAGCGACCATTGACAATGCCTTGAGTTTGACGGTACGCGCAGTGCAAAACCTTAGTTTTATTCAAAATTAATACAAATTAAGAACCCTAACCTTATAAATTTAATACAGTCTTTTTGGTACAGATGTTTTCTATATGTGTACCAAGTGATCGGTTAATAGGTGGTGTAGTTTTAGAGATATTTCACTTTTGCTGTATTTTCTGTATGAAGATTGCTCACGACCATTGACAATGCCTTGAGTTTGAGTCTATACGGGCCGTTGAAACTGACCGGGCGCTGAAACTGCGACACCGGGCGCGCCGGACACTGACCTCGCTGATCTGTACACCGGATGTGGAAATCAGGTGCGCCTCGGGTGAAGGTCACGCTGGGCTCTGTTGCGCATGCGTGGAAGGGAGCGATGGGTGAGGGAATGACGTAGGCGGGCAAGGCGGAGATGTGTGGTGCGAATGATGGTGGTGGGTGGTGGGAGTGGAAGGTGGTGTGGGATCTTGTCTTTGAGCGGCTACAAGTATGCCAAGTCATCTTCGGGATATCAATCAACACATCGTACTATGTGTGTGTGCATGCATACGTACATACATACATACATACATACATACATACATACATACATACATACATACATACATACATACATACATACATACATACATACATACATACATACATACATACATACATACATACATACATACATACATACATACATACATGTGTGTGCATAGATACATAAATACATACACATATACAGTGACCAGTGTGTAAAGTCGACGGCTGGCATCTGTGGTTGTGTAGGCAGGCTATAGGAAATCAATACAGGCAAGAAGAGAAAGGAAGAGTATAAAGAATGAAAGTAGAGTGAGAGCTTGCACCCTCAGGTTTATTATTATATAGTGGTACATCGATCTGGTATGGCATACCACCTGACCATTATCTCCAATCAGCAACAAGCATTTATAGTTCCACCAATGAACAGTAAGCATTCTTGGGTCACCATGGCTACTGTGATCTGCCCACCACCACCATGCGGTGTGGCTGCTTGGCCTCCACCTGCCTAAGCTGTGTATGTGGTGACTAACAGCTGGGGTGGGTGGGGGGGGGGGGGGTAGTGAGTAGAGCTCTTGAGGCTCCTTACACACTATCACTAGTGCCTCCTTCACACTATCTACCTAATACACAATGCCTATTGACCATAAGTAAAGGATCACCAGCAACTACATAAATACATTCATGCACCTGGCCCTATATATCATTTACATTAATAGACCATTTGTACTCCATTATAGACCATCTGCATTCCCCACCAATGCGTTTTATCGGAATATTTTACAAGTGTATTCAGTGACCACACTCAGATGCACTGTTCTGCTGCTTGTGACTTAGAAAAACATAGCTACATATTTTAAGAGGAGGAGAGAGGTGGGCAATTAGGTGATTTATCAATATATTATTTTCACTATTATTATTATTGTTATTATTATTATTATTATTTTTACGAGTAGATAGCCACGATCCCTTATCCGAAATCACTGGGACCAGTTTTTGGAATTCAGAATAAAGGTATGCATCGCATACATACACACATATACACATACATATACACATATAGATACATATATACACACACACACACATACACATACACACACACACACACACACACACACACACACACACACACACACACACACACACACACACACACACATGCCTCAGACCTCAGTGGAATAGGTCTTTTTTCGTCATTTCATTTTGTTATTGCAATTTTTCATTGGCCATCACTTCCGAGTTTTCAGTATGGCTTTTAACCGACCAAAAAGCGTCAAATACAAACTTGTATCGGATTCTCAAAATAGTGTTGGGTGTGTCGGCGGTCTAATGGATGGAATTTGACCTTGGCCTTTCTCGTCTGACCTTCAACGCTCGTCTCCGGTCCGCGCTATTGTGTCACACTACGGCTTAAAGGCTATCTAAGGTGTTTAGAAAACCACCTCGCACGCACGCACGCACACGCACACACACACACACACACACACACACACACACACACACACACACACACACACACACACACACACACACACACACACACACACACGCACACACGGCCACGAGATGGGATGGCCGAATGAGTTGAGCGTCCGTCTCCTGTTTTGGGGGATCGGGAGATCCGAAACCATGAGTTTGTGGGTTCGAACCCTGGTCGAGTCAAAGCAATGACTTAAAAATGTATACTTGTTGCTTCCTAGTCTGGCGCTCGGTATTAATAGGATATTGCAAGGACTGGTTTGGCTCAGTGTCAGGATAATGTGACTGAGTGGGATATCAGGTCATGGTGCTGGTGGCCTGGTCTCCCAGTGGGGCAGCACTATAAAGTCACCATAGGTGTGCAGTCACAAGTCGGTGTCCGTCCTGATATGACCTTACATTTTGCTAGGAAATAAAACAACAACAAACAAACACACAAATGTGGGACTTCTTTTATGCATCATGTGGCGAATTAGTTTCTGAATTCTTCAATGTGCACGTTAAATAATATTAATTAAATTCATAAATGCTGTTGATAACACGTCTCTATGGTGATATCAGTTGCAATGCTCGCCGACCTATTCAGACCCGAGGCAACTGATATTGGACTTTCCCAGTCTGATATAACTTTCTCTTGGTTTTAACCCGTTACAGGGTTCATCAGGGTCCTTGAAACAATGAAAGTTGTCGAATTTGATCATTCAGGATTCCAGGCCTGGAAAATCCTGAATTTGGTAATTCAGGATTGAAGGCCTGGAAAGTCATGACATTTTTCTAGAGATGCTTGAATATCATGGAAAATACTGAACTCATTCGGCAATCCCTTCTACTGCTTCTCTAAGAAAGACAACATGGAAACAAACCCAGACAAATAAAAGAGCGCTAAACTGGTTCCCGGGGTCTCTTGAAATATCTTTTTATGTTGGTAAAGCCCCAGTCACACATCACCGGATTGGGGGAAACGGACAGAAACCAAACAAAGTCCGTTTTGTGTCCGTACAAGTTTTGAACATGCACAAAACTAGGAACGGATGCCGCCGGACTGATGTCTATGGTTCTTGTCCGTTTTGAGTTTGTTTCATCCGCTGGCTATCCGTTCATGTCCGTTTCATATCCGTTCGTTCAGTGGCCTTTGACCCGATATCTGAACATTTTGACACATTTTAATACATTTAAGTACTTATGACGGCCAGACTAGACAATTCTGTCCGTTGCTCAATCCGGTGATGTGTGACTGGGGCTTAGGAGACCCCAAGAAATCAAAGCCATCTAAATTGGCGTTGTCGTTCGGCTCTGTATTCAAAACTCAGGTAATTAGTCAAGTTCCTCTCGACACTCTGGTCCATGGCATTTACTTGATGTGTTAACAAAATTATTAAAGAAAAAGAAAAGAAGGAAAAAATAGTGCGAGTCAGAGAAAGAAAGGTTGTGGGGTCGGTGGAGCTCATTCTTTTCACACCACACGTCACAATTGACAAATGGCTGGTGTGGGCGATCCAAAATATGTCCGCGACCACTGAGAGCACTCCTTCGGATGAGTATGTATGACGTCAGACGCCACCATCACAGAACACTGAACCACAACACCATTTTTATTTTTTAGCCACACCTACTCCAGGAACACCAGTATAACTTCATTCACTGTGTGTATTTCACTGTGTGATCGCATTTCTAGTCAAACTCAATCTCATGTACCGGGCGCGGTGGCCTAATCGGTAGAGCGCGGGTCGGGAGTTCGGTTCCCGGTCGAGTCAAACCATTGTCGTTAAAATGTTATACTTGTCGCTTCCTAGCCTGGCGCTCGGCATTAATAGGATAGGGCAAGGACTGGTTGGCTCAGTGTCAGGATAATGTGACTGTGGAATATCGGGTCATGGTGCCAGTAGCCTGATTTCCCAGTGGGGCAGCACTATAAAGTCACCATGAGTGCACACTGTCACAAGTCGGTACCTGTCCTGATATGACCTTGGTAGGATGTAAAACAACAAACAAACACACAAACACACAAACAAAAGATCAACCTCGTGTGAAGTCCTACTAGCTCGGTGTAAAACCAAAGCAAAGCCAGTCTGATTGAAGTTGGTTGGAGGAAGAGGGGTACAAACAAAAAGCGAGACACAGGTAGCCAGCCACAAGCTCTGACATTCTCAGAATGAGGGGAGGGGAGCGGAGGCGTTCAGATTTTACCATTTTAGCCGGTGGTTACGTGCAGGTAGCTCCTGAAATATTTACACTCACCGATAGATGAGGTGATAGACGATCTTGGTTGACCAGACGCGATGGCCAAATGAGATGAGCGTCCGTCTGTCATTTTGGTAGATCGTGAGGTTGGTCGAGTTCAACAAATGACTTTAGATTTGATACTTGTCGCTTCCTAGCCAGGCGCTCTGCATCATTAGGATAGGACAAGGACTGGTTGGCTACGTGTCAGGACAATGTGACCGAGTGGGCTCTCAGGTCATGCTGCTGGAGGCCTCCTCTCCCACTCCTCTCTTAATCCAGTCCCTCTCAATCCTTGCCCCCTTTCACACCTCCCCTTCTAATCCAACCCCACCCCTCTCTCCCTGACCCCCCTCTCCCTGACCCCCCTCTCCCATTTCATCTCATAATCCAGCTTCCTCTCTCCCTGTCTTGCTCCCCCTTTCCCATCTCCTGTTCTAACCCATCCCCACACCCTCTTTCCATATCCTGCCCCCCCCCCCCCTCTCTCTGTGCTCGCCTGACAATGCCATTAATTTTTTCTTTTTAAAGCAAAAAAAGATGGGAACAGTGTTATAGTTGCGTTCTTCTAAAATAAACCATACATTACCCGACAACTATGATGCCACCATCATGGTGTTGTGCGCAGGCGCGTTGATAGGCGCATTTATCATCTATTTGACGATGCTGCAACTCCGACGATGTGGGCCCTAGCGCCTTTCTGTTTGTATGTCATGTATTGTGGGACAGGCTGTGAATGTTGATCCACTGTGGACAATCCGCCTTCAGAGGCCGAGACAGTAGAATCGTGAGAGTGACATTAAAGCTGCATATGTCCGATGAGGCATCACATTTCAAAGCCAAAGAAATTCTCTAGATTTGATTCTACATATCTAACTTAGCTACTGATGCACATGTTATAGTTGCTTTATTCTTAAATACACCGTCCATTGTCCAACAGTCATGATGCCGCCATCATGGTGGTGTGCGCAGGTGCGTTGATAGGTGCACTCATCATTTAATTGACAATGCTGCAGCTCTGACAATGTAGGCCTTAGTGGCCCGCTGATTGGATGTCGTGTATTGTTGATCCACTGCAGATAAACCATCTTCATAGGCCATTCCCGTCCTGATATGACCTTAGATGTTGCTAGGACGTAAAACAAACAAACAAATCACAGGCCATGACAGTAGAATCGTGAGTGTGACATTAAAGCTGCATAGTCCAATGAAAACATCACATTTTCAAAACCAGAACAATTATCAAGATTTGATTCTACATATGTGATATACTGATACACCTTTTAACTTAAGCTAATCATTTCTTGCCACATAGAAGGGAATATTGAGCCAATTTAATAGAACCTGTTACTGCGGAAGCCTATGGTGTCAGAATTTGGGCATGCTTGCCAAATTAATTTTCCATATTTGCACTTCAAATATCTCAAACGTTAGCCATTTTAAATCAAGGTTACTTCAAGCTAATGTAAATAGATTATAACGATCAGGCTAATATGTTTATCTCAGAAAATGACAGAAACTCAAAACCATCGGACTATGCAACTTTAAATATTGTTGGTATCCTACCAGCTTGTCGACAGCACTGCCTAGTCCACTTGGCGAGTATGTATCAGTACTAGGACGTAAAACAACAACAAACAAATGTATCAGTATCATGTTGTGAATGGTCTCTGGTCGTTGAAATCTGGTGGGAATTGTATTATGTATCAGTCAGACATCATATCTCACGTCAGAGGTCTACTGATGCCCCAGAAAAGTCCCTTTGTGGGTTTCTGGGAACCAAAGGTAAATGGCGGCAATTTATTGTTCGGGGTGAAATATCACAGCAGTTGCTCCTACTCAATTTCTAAAATCTGGACACACACAAGTGCCAAATGCAGTAGTTGCTCTTACTCTTATTTCTAAAATCTGGACTCACAAGAACCAACTGCAGTAGTTTTCTTAGTCTATTTCTAAAAATCTGGACAGTAGTTGCTATTACTCTATCTCTAAAGTCTGGACACACACTAGAACCAACTGCAGTAGTTGCTCTTACTCTGTCTCTAAATTCTGGACACACACTAGAACCAACTGCAGTAGTTGCTCTTACGCTATCTCTAAAGTCTCGACACATATTAGAACAACTGCAGTAGTTGCTCTTACGCTATCTCTAAAGTCTGGACACACACTAGAACCAACTGCAGTAGTTGCTCTTACTCTGTCTCTAAACTCTGGACACACACTAGAACCAACTGCAGTAGTTGCTCCTACACTATTTCTAAAAGTCTGGACACACACTAGAACCAACTGCAGTAGTTGCTCTTACGCTATCTCTAAAGTCTGGACACACACTAGAACCAACTGCAGTAGTTGCTCTTACTCTATCTCTAAAGTCTGGACACATACTAGAACAACTGCAGTAGTTGCTCTTACGCTATCTGTAAAGTCTGGACACACACTCTAAGAACCAACTGCAGTAGTTGATCTTACTCTATCTCTAAAGTCTGGACACACACTCTAAGAACCAACTGCAGTAGTTGATCTTACTTTATCTCTAAAGCCTGGACACACACTCTAAGAACCAACTGCAGTAGTTGATCTTACTCTATCTCTAAAGTCTGGACACACACTCTAAGAACCAACTGCAGTAGTTGATCTTACTCTATCTCTAAAGTCTGGACACACACTCTAAGAACCAACTGCAGTAGTTGATCTTACTCTATCTCTAAAGTCTGGACACACACTCTAAGAACCAACTGCAGTAGTTGATCTTACTCTATCTCTAAAGTCTGGACACACACTCTAAGAACCAACTGCAGTAGTTTGAGCTTACTCTAATCTCTAAAGTCTGGACACACACTCTAAGAACCAACTGCAGTAGTTGATCTTACTCTATCTCTAAAGTCTGGACACACACTCTAAGAACCAACTGCAGTAGTTGATCTTACTCTATCTCTAAAGTCTGGACACACACTCTAAGAACCAACTGCAGTAGTTGATCTTACTCTATCTCTAAAGTCTGGACACACACTCTAAGAACCAACTGCAGTAGTTGATCTTACTCTATCTCTAAAGTCTGGACACACACTCTAAGAACCAACTGCAGCAGTTACTCTTACTCTAGCTCTAACATCTGGACTCCTAAATCTAGATTGAAACAGTGCTAAATGTGCAGACATGAACTTGGTACAAAGTCATTGATTTTGGTGTGGAACACTGCCATTTAGCAACATAAAAACAACTTTTAATGCACATATCAAATGTGATCACACCTCGTATGTATGGTGTATTTTACCGTCTTTAAACACCAATTGAATTTAATAATAATAATAATAATATGGCGATTTATATAGAATCACCCAAATGGGAGGAGTGCTATAACAGAGAATAGGTGCCTGGGTATATTTATAGATATAGTTAAAACATTAACCAAATACATGCATATTTTAGTGTGATTACACAATTGAATCTCGGGGGTGAGTGCCAAATTTGAACATTTTCCGATCGTGACATCACCCCCCCCCCCCCCTACACTGCACCACCACTAGGGCATTGTATGTAGTAGTCTGCACTGACCTCTCAGGGAAAGAGCCACATATACAGGTGGGCGTGGATAGGGTGATGACATCAGGGAACCTTTGTGGTGTAATGGTTAGCACACTGACCTGGAATGTAGCAGATGTGGGTTCGATTCCCACCCTAAGCGCAATATTTCCCATTTTCATCACCCCCCCCCCCCCACGACAGTACCATCATCATCACCACCCATAGTTATTGGTGTTTGATTTTTAAAGTTTAAAGGGACATAACCATGTTCTCATCATTGTGATTATTGTTGATTGTACTAATTCAGGTATTTACTCTGTATGTGTATGTTGTACTCCCTATATGTATATGGGACTGTCTCAAAAGGTACTAAGCAATATGGGACAAAACTTTGTCCATAGTAACGATCAACACACTATCCACTTATGGATTTGCTCAGGATAAACTGATTTGTTTTTTACATGGTGTTTAATAATCCCAATAGAATACATATTGATTTGAAGCAAATGTCCTTGTGTTTTCAGTGTAACCGTTTCTGTGCTGTTTTGTGTCAATCGTTACTAATACTATGGACAAAAAAACAAAGAGCTAGCACCTTTTCAGACAGGCTCATATGTGTGTGATTGTATATGTGTATCTGAATGATTGAGTGTGTGGGAGGATGTGTGATTGCATGAGTGTGTGTATGACTATATGTATGTATGTGTGTGTGTGGGGGGGGGGGGTAAAATTGTAGCGCAGCTTTGGTGATTTTGATGTGTGATCTGTGAGTAAAACAATAAGGTTTATTGGAGTGAGTGAAAGTGTGAGGTGTTGAAGGCAAAGGCAGCTGGCCTTTCTCACCGAGGGGCCCCACCCTCTGTGCTTTGTCTCGGGTCTGCACTGTGTTCACTTCTACTTCCATCCTCCTAGTCCCCCCCCCCCACCCCACCCCCCCGCCCCCCAAGTATGGAACTAACTACCCCCACCCCTACATGCACTCCCAACACCCAACTATGGAACTAACTACCCGTACCCCGACATGCACCCACCCACCATGCCTCTCAACTAACTCACTCACTCACTCACTAACGAACTAACTACCTAACTAACTAACGAACTAACTAACTCACTATCTATCTAACTCACTAACTAACTCACTCACTCACTAACTAACTAACTAACTAACTATGACCTCAGTCACACTACCAACTTACACATACTTTATGACCAAAAAGGTGGTGACTTCCTTGCGACCAAAGCAAATAAAAACGGCAGGAAAAACAATGGTTGGTGATCGGTCGACGACCGTTTTGGTCACAAGGAGGTTTTTGGTGCAGCACCTGCAACCTCCTTGCAACCAAAATGGTCGCTGACTAATCGCCCACCACCTTTTGACCACTCCTTTTTGGTGTTCGCAAAGTGGTCGCAAGCGATCAAAAGCTGGGTATAACTAACTAACTGACTACTTTGGACCCAAAAAAATGGTCACTGATTTTCGGGTGACAATTTTGGGCACAAGGAGGTTTTTAGTGCAGCAGTTGCAACGTCTTTGCGACCAACCCTTTTTTTTCATGTTCGCAAGCAGTAGTGTGACTGTGGTATAACTAACTAACGACCCTCACCTCCTCCCACGCGCACGACCCACTCCAAGCTGCACCCACTCAATCCCTTCAGGTCATTGCGGTCACCCCATACCCCAGCACCATGACCCGCTATACATAGATCAAAGTAAGTGTCCTCTGGGCATCTTGGTCTGTAATCTACAGACAGGTAGCTATCTACCAACCACCTTCACCTTCTCGCTAAGGTCACTGTAGTTGAGATTTCTATATTAGTAGTAGTAGTAGTGGTGGTCGTGGTCATAGTAGTAGGTAAAGTAGTAGTAATAGTAAGGAATAGGTGTCAGTTTGGTGTAGTAGTAGTATTTATTGTTGTTGTTGTAGTAGTATTAGTAATAGTAGTAGTAGTAGGACTAGTAGTTAGGAATAGGTGTCAGTTTGGTGTAGTAGTAGTAGTAGTAGTAGTAGTAGTAGTAGTAGTAGTAGTAGTAGTAGTAGTAGTAGTAGTAGTAGTAGTAGTAGTAGTAAGGAATATGTGTCAGTTTGGTGTAGTAGTAATAGTAGTAGTATTTGTTGTAGTATTAGTAATAGTATTAGTAGTATTAGTAGTAGTAGTAGTAGTAGTAGTAGTAGTAGTAGTAGTGGTAGTAGTATTAGTAGCAGTAGCAGTAGCAGCAGCAGCAGTAGTAGTGTCAGCTTTTACATTCAGTGGCTCGTTATATTGAACTTACAATACTATTGGCTTGGATATTGATGTTATGCTTTAGGAAGAATGAGAATATTAACATTAGGGAGAAATGAAAAGGGAGCGGAGAGTTGGGAGGGGCAAATGTAGCTAAGTGTTGTGTTGGAGACTTGCCGAGATAGTAAATTCAGGTACATAATTTATTGCACATGCTGGTTTTGAACGTCTTATAATATCCATATGTGCAACTGCCTATAATTGGTTTGAAATAAAAGAGACAACTTCTTCTGAATTACACACACGCACACACACACACACACTCACTCACTCACTCACTCACTCACTCACTCACTCACTCACTCACTCACTCACTCACTCACTCACTCACTCACTCACTCACACACACTCACACTCACTCACTCACTCACTCACTCACTCACTCACTCACTCACTCACTCACTCACACACTCACACAAACCACACAAACCACAAGCACACACACAGGACGTGACGGTCGAATCGGTAGAACGCAGGCTTCCCATGTGGAAGGTCGGGATTTTGAATCCTGGCTGAGTCAAACTCAATGACTTGCTAAATGTATACTTGTTGTTACCTAGCCTGGCCTTTGGCATTACTAGGATAGGGCAAGTACTGGTTTACTCAGTATCAGGATAATGTGACTGAGAGGGATGTCAGGTCATGGTGCTGGCAACCTGGTCTCCCAGTGTGGCAGCTCTATAAAGTCACCATGAGTGTGCACTGTCGTAAGTCTGTACCCATCCTGGTATGACCGTATATGTTGCTAGGATGTAAAACCCCAACAAACACGCGTTCAAATGTGGCAGTGGGTAGCAGCGGATCCACGGGTTGGCGGCGGCGTTGTCAGACGAGTTTAATTTGGAAGCAGCTGTGGCTGCACACCTCAGGCTATTAGTCCGGAGATTATCCTTACTCCTTTCCTTCCCCCACCCCCCTTACACACACACACACAGCTGACCTTATCCAAGGTCATTTCCACTCCACTCCACTCCACTCCACTTCACTCCACTCCACCCCACCCCACTCCACTCCACTCCACTCCACTCCACCCCACTCCACTCCACCCCACTCCACCCACCCCACTCCACTCCACCCACTCCACCCCACCCACTCCACCCACTCCACTCCACCCACTCCACTCACTCCACCCACCCACTCCACTCCACTCCACTCCACCTCTCCTCTCTCCACTCCACTCCACTCCACCCCACTCCACTCCACCCCACTCCACCCCACTCCACTGTTTGTGTGCAGT
This sequence comes from Branchipolynoe longqiensis, assembly GCA_030323885.1. Classification (NCBI taxonomy): domain Eukaryota; kingdom Metazoa; phylum Annelida; class Polychaeta; order Phyllodocida; family Polynoidae; genus Branchipolynoe; species Branchipolynoe longqiensis. Next base: position 37,632,166 of record CM059200.1, read on the forward strand.
CTGTGCATACATCAGTGGGATAATATCACATTCACACACATCACAACTGCCACCCTCCCATCAAATACAGCCACACAACACACACACACACTACACACATCGGCGTATCAGGATAACTTGACTGAATGGGATATCGGATCATGGTGCTTGCTTGTGGCATGGTCTCCTAATAGGGCCGGGCGAGTCAAACCAATGACTTATAAAATTGATACTTGTCGCTTCCTAACCTGTCGCTCTGCATTAATTGTATAGGGTAAGGACTTATTCGCTGAGTGTAAAGATAATGAGACTGAGTGCGATATTGGGTCATGGTGCTGACGGCCTGATTTCCCAGTGGGGCAGCACTATAAAGTCGCCATGAGTGTGCATTGTCACAAGTCGGTACCCGTCCTGATATGACCTTAGATGTTGCCATGATGTAAAACTCCAACAACCAACCTAGTGGGCAGCACTATAAAGTCGCCATGAGTGTGCATTGTCACAAGTCGGTACCGTCCTGATATGACCTTAGATGTTGCCAGGATGTAAAACTCCAACAGCCAACCAACCTAGTGGGGCCGCACTATAGAGTTATCATAATCATGGATGCGCAGTCACAAGTCGGTACTCATCCTGATATGACCTTAGATGCTGCTAGGATGTAAACCCCCCCGCCCCCATACAGTGACTGGGTCAGGTATCAGGTCATTGTGCCGGTGGTGTGGTCTCCTAGTGTGGCAGCACTGTAGTTCGTTTGTTGGGGTTTTACGTCCTAGCAACATATATGGTCATATCAGGACGGGACCGGCAGCACTATAAAGTCACCATGGATGTGCAATGTCACAAATTGATGCCTATCCTGACATGACCCTTGATGTTCGTGGGATGTAAAACCTTATCACACACCTAAGCATATCAAGATAATGTGACTGAATGGAATATCAGACCATGGTGCTGGTGGTATATATGCCTACCCGTAGAGCAGCACTATAGGATTGCTATGTGTGCACACTGTCGGTACCCATCCTGATATTACCGTAGATATTGCTAAGACGTAAACCCCCCCCCCCCCCCCAACACACAGTGACTGGATGAGGTATCAGGTCATGGTGCCGATTATATGGTCTTCCAGTGTGGCAGCACTGTAAAGTCGCCATGGATGCGCACTGTCACAAGTCGATATCCATCCTCATGTGACCTTAGATGTGGCTAGGATGTAGTCCCCTCTCTCTCTACACACCCACACACACACACACACGCACACGCACATACCCACACACACACAATCAATCAATCAATCAAAATGCGCTATGAGGGTTCATTGTATTCTGGTTTTGAACGCACATTGCAATTATCTCCTCCAATTGTGGACTTCTTCGCTCCCCCACTCCACCAACCCCACTCCACCCCATGCATCTGCACACTGCTGGCGTATAGTTGTTGAACGATAGAGCTCTATGGTTACTCGCCCGTTGACCTACATTAGAGAAGGAACTCGTCTGTGACTCATGTCACCCTGAGGTGCGTGTGTGATGTGCAGCTCGTGCACAAACTGCTGCCATCGACTCCCTTTATTCCTCGCCGAGATTATTATTAACGCTGCATACTCCGATGCTTACATTTATACTTATCCTTTCTGTTAATATATATATATCTAAATTTACCTACATACAAACAAGGGAGAGAAGCATACTTGATATGTGATGGACAATCTTTATTGCTCGTCTTGGCTAGCAATAGATGCTTACCGGTTAAAGTTCAAAATCAGGGCCAACACTGGTGAAATATGGCGCCCAGGCGGCGGAAGCCGGCGCTGGCGCCACTATCGAGTAGTCCCGGGCTCGCAGGCACCGGCCAGTGATTGGACCTTATTAGATATTACAAAATATATATATGCTCTTGGAGAATATATTTATTATTACATGTTTACTCCAGCACTTTATATACGTATAATATTATTATACTCCATATATATAAATCTGGCTACATGAACAAACAAGGAAAAGCGTAAGGTAGATGGGGTTGACATGCATACTTTAATGCAGTCTTGGCTAGCATTAAGGTGCTAATAACAATAACATGGAAATATTCAACTCATTTATATACACATAACCGGCTATGTTTTCTATAATAGCAGGCCTGTGCACCTTCTGGATAGCAAGGTAAATACAGAAATACGGCTTCTTGGCCTTTGTTCCGGAAATTGGTGTATTTTTATCACACTAAGAGTTACTGATCGCATCTGTACAAATACTGAGAGTATTACTATTACTGAAAGTCTCTGAAAAAAACAACTGAAAATGACCTTCAGAATACTGATAGTGTTTTCCCCGGGCGCACACATTTGTAATATGCTTGTATATCTTTCATTGTAAATGTGTTACTGAAAGTCATTCAAGAATACGGAAAATAGCTTAGACAATATGGATCGGGTGCACAGGTCTGTAATACTAATAGCCTAATTCGGCTTGTCTATATATATGACCTGTCATAATTATAGTGGTCATGCGGCAAGGACTGACTACACGGATACCTACTCCAAAATTTGTTGAGTCTGTTTTTCAATGCATTTTTAGTAATGGAGCTTAGACTATTTCGGGTGGAAACCTTCTTACATGTGTTTACTGCTCTATCAAGGAGAACGTTTTTCCTGACTCACTTGTTTCTTTTTTGTTGTTGGATTTTTGAGGTTCTGTCATTTCCTGAGAGAAATTTGATGTTTTCATCGGACTATGCAGCTTTAAACCGACGCGGCTCCATTGGCACATGCGCACCGGCGCGGCGCACACGTGACCTGGTGCGGTGCGCGCGCAGCCTGCCCGCTGCCTGATCTGCTAGTGTACGGGCGCTGGTGCTGGGTAGGGGTGCATTGTGTGTATTTGGGGAGGCTGTCGGTATAATGCCTGCCGTACACTCAGCGAGAATGCCCCGTATAGTCTGGTTATGTGGTTAGTTATAGGCGCGCGCAGGGTATGTTGTACTAACAACAACAAAAGTAGATTTATAGCTGCGCGCTGGGTATGTTGTACTAACAAAAATGGTAGATGTATAGGCGCGCACGCGGTGTGTTGTACTAACAAAAAAAAGTAGATTTATAGGCGCGCGCTGGGTATGTTGTACTAACAAAAATGGTAGATGTATAGGTGCGCACGGGGTGTGTTGTACTAACAAAAAAGTAGATTTATAGGCGCGCATGCAGGGTATGTTGTACTAACAAAAATGGTAGATTTATAGGTGCACACAGGGTGTTGTACTAACTAACAAAAAAAGTAGATTTATGTTGTACTTAAAAAAATGGTAGATTTATAGCTGTGCGCTGGGGAGTATGTTGTAAAATATTCCGATTTAATGCATTGGTGGGGGAATGCAAATGTTCTATTATTGATCGGGTTTACATGACCAGGTGCATGTATGTGTATATGTAGGTGCTGGTGGTGCTTGATTGAGATGTAAATAGACAGTGGTGCTGGCAGGACTGTGTGTAAGGGGCACTCATAGCCTACCCCCTCCCCCCTCTGCTAGTCAGGATCAGCACACTCAGGCTCAATGCAGGTGGTGGCCAGGGGAGCCACACAGCTTGGTGGTGGTGGGCAGATCACTGGTAACCATGGGGACTAGGAATGCTGGATCCCTATTTGGTAGAGCTAAGAATGCTTGTTTCCCATTGGGGGAATAGGGTGGGGTGATATTCTCCACTGATTCCATGTACCATATAAATAATAAACCAGAGGGCTTGACTCTCTCTCTTCTTTCACACTTTATACTCTTCCTTTCTCTTTGTCTGTATTGATTTCATCATAGCCTCCCTACACAACCACAGATTCGAGCCGTAGGCTTTACATTCTGGTGACCACAACGAGTGGTCAATCTATTAGTTGGAGGAAGGATTCAACTTTACTTTATGGAGACCTAGTCTTTACACTAAGATATGGCAAAGGGACAGTTGAATGAGGAAGATCCAATTGTATGTGATTATATATAGGCAAAGCTAGCAAACAAGTGTCAAAGCCTATGACTAGTGGCTCCAGTGTGGTCGAATCTGCAGTTGAGTCTATATGAATGGTATCTAATGATAGAGCAAACTGAAGAGTTTGTGTCCTTGTTTATATTCCCATAATTATAGATTAGAGAGCATTATATATATGATGTAGACCGTCTTCGTCCATAATGGCGCGCCCACATGTTTACTCGTGCCGGGGATATAAATTATATAATAATATATATATAAGTGTCGGAGAAGAAGTCGTTTCAAGGTTGTATGAGTTCGGACCATAGAAGCGAGCATGCGCCTGGGTCCGCCCACAAGCGCCAGTGGCGCCGCCGCCACCGCCAATATATGCTCAATGTCTGCGCCAGTTTGCGCCACTTCTTCACCGATTGAAAAATGCTACTGTACCCTATTATATCGAGTTACGTTGCCTCCTTGTCAATGCATGCTTCCCTTGCTACTACATCATAACACCCTATCCTATTTAAGCTCATGAATGATGCTAGAAGCAGCTGTATCAGTGTTGGCTCCCCACCCCCTTCCAACCCCAGCCTACAACACCACGGGGGAATGGATGGGGGTGGGGGGGGGGGGGGGGGATTGCCGGTGTCAGCGTCTCACCTCCCACAAGTCTGGTTCTCCACAAGAAATATGTTTAACTCCAATACATTCTTTAATATATGCGTCAATATTCTAAAAGTCAGAGAATATTGTTCTCCACAAGCAATACGTATTCTCCTGTATTCTTGGGTTTAAACTCATAAGAATAACCGCTAAAAAACAGATAGTGATAATCAGGTCGAACAAGCGACCAGAAGTAAACACGGCGATGTCACCGAATCGGTTTTTTCGCCAATAACTTCTTTAATATATTCACCAATATTCTCAAACTCGTAGAGAATATTGTTGTACACGTTTCCTCCAGTATTATTGGGTTTAAAGTCATAAAGCCAACCAAAGTTTGCATTCGTCACTCGAATCCGCGCATACGCAGAAGCGATATTTGGGAAATGAGACTTGTGGGAAATAAGACGCTGACACCGGGCCTCAGCAGGCCTGGTCGCCGGCCTATTGAGGCGGGAGCTGTCGGCCTATTTAGGCCGGCCTTTCAACCTGCATCCTGGACATAATGGGCGTTTGGATACTTTTGATGTATTTGTTGTATGCAAATCCTAATAACAATTTTGACTGAACAGGATAAGTGAAGCATATCAAAAGGGTCATAAAATTAGAATTTCTGGTTTGAGAGGTCTGAAAAAAAAGCTTTAAAATTGGTTACTGTGTGTGAAACCTTATGTAGTTTTCTTTCAGTCATTTACTTTCAAGCCCTGTCATTTTTTATATTTTTTTGTGTAAAACAGTTTATTCGTCAGACTATAAATTTTTTCAGTGCCACGGCACTGGTCTTCCGGCCGTTTACATTACATTGTAAAAAGGTAGATGTTAGTAGATTGTGAAGGGGCTTAGTGTGTTAGCCATAATAAGTTCAGTGTTATGGGCTAATAATATAAGAGGGTGGGTCGCTGCAAAAACTGTGCTGCTATTACAGTATAGCTGAGGTAAGTAATTGAGTGAGGAGAGGGGCGAGGACAAGGAGGGAGGGGGGGGAGCAAGACAAGGGCACAGGATCCATGATATGATGCTTGTTCAAGGGCCTGGCCAGTGAGATGCATTCTGACCAGTGACGTAAAGCCTTCGTAGGAAGGTGCACTTCTCATTGCAGATGGTAGTTTGTTCCACATGTTGCCCCCTTTAAGTATTGGTGCCTTAGCTAGTTTGTTTGTGCTTGGTCTAGGCATTCTGAGGAGTGGTCCATATCCCATTCTTGTCTGTCTATTAAGTGGATCTCTGTATTGTGGTTCTTTTGATCTTTTATACATAAGTGACAACAGATAAATGTCCCACCACTGGGCTAGGGTTTCAAGATTTGCTTCCATGTGTATGTCCTGTACACTCAATATTTTACCCTTAAACACAGTTCTAAGTGCTCCATTCTGGACTTTTTGCAGCTTTTCCTATTGTTTTGTTGCCAGGCTATAAGTTATGTTGTTATAGTCAAAGAGGGGCAGAATTGTGGTCTTGTAGGAGCAGTGCAGCATTCTTACTAATGTAGTCTCTCATTTGTCTGAAACTAGTTAATTTGAGGGCTAGGTGTTGGTTGAACCTGCAGATTTGTTGTCTTATATTTAGTGAGCCTGCAGATTTGTTGTCTTATATTTAGTGTAGAGTCAATTGTGGTGCCCAAGTATTTGTAGGAGTCAACTTCCTTAAGCTTGACTCCCTCTATTTGTAGTTAAATCTTTTGTGTCTTTTTTTTTTTTTTTTTACTTGTGCCATAGACCATATACATCTTAGATGTGTTCAGTGTTAATTTATTTCCCGGCACCACTCACTAGTACTTTTCAGTGCCACCCCTACCAAGTCAGCTCCCAGCCTGACATCTCTACTGCGCACCACAAGTGCTGTATCATCAACAAATAATGTGATCAATGCTGACTCTGAGATCATGGGCAGTTCATTTATAAATATCAGGAATAGGAGTGGCCCTAGGGTTGAGCCATGTGGCACTCCAGTCTTGACTCCTCTAGGGGGTGACTCCATTCCCATTATTCTATCAGTTCGATAGATAATTTGCAAGAAATGCTTGAGTTCTAGGAGCTAGGCCAGCTCTTTCTGTCTTGTAGTAGTATTTGATGGTCTATGGTATCAAATGCTTTCTTAAAGTTAAGAAACACCACAATAGCCAGCTCGTCCATATCTATGCATATCAATAGTTCATTCAATAACGTAGCCAGGGCCTTGGCAGTAGATTTGTCCTTTCTAAATCCATTCTGGTGGCTCCGTAGGTAGTTTGTAACCTCATGGAATGATTTAATCTGGTCATGCACAATCTGCTCTATGACTTTCCCAGGCTGGGGTAGGATTGGGATTGGCGCAGCTCACTGCATGACTAAGGTTATTGGACTTTGGTATGGGGATGACGATGGCCACCTTCCATGGGTCAGGAAAGACACCAGTAGCCAATATTTGGTTGTAGAGATGAGTGAACTCAGATATTAGTGCAACCATTGCTCCTTTAATAAATAAGGTGCTGATGTTCTGGATGCCTGATAACTTATATGCTGATAGTTTCTCAAGTTTGGAAAGTACCTCTTCTTGGCTTGTTTCATCTAGGTCAAAATGCTCAGGGCTTTCATGTGCCATGAATATTTTTGTTTAGCTTCATCCACATGCTTGATTTTATCTGCCAAGTCTTCCCCAATATCTACAAAATAGTCATTGATTGCCTCGGCCAGCCTCTCTTCTGGTATCCTGTTCTGGTATCCTCAAAGAACAGTCTGCCTATTTCTGGTTTAGCTACCGGGTTGATTTTTGATAATATGCGCCAGCACTTCTTTGGGTTTTGTCTGTGTCTGATTATTTGATCTCTGTAATATCTTGATTTTGGCTTCCCGAACTCAGATCTGGCCTTCCTAACCATGCATTGTGCAATAAAACCATCACCAGGATCTTTTGTGTTCTCATATTTCTGAACAAAGTAGTTTCGATCTTGAATGAGATCTAGAAGCATTGTTCAGGGATGAAAGATCTCTGCGATTCCGCGGATTTGCTGGATTTGTCAATCACGCAGCACCACCAGTGTATCCTATGTGGTACAGACGCCGCAGCACGATCAGCGTATACTACTAATAAATGCTCCAAACAGTGCAGTACTATCAGCGTATACTGCTAATACATGCTTCAAATGGCACAGCAATATCATTGTATACCAATATATATGAAACCTGACTTCCTGAAATTTTACGTGATTCCCTGACAATGCTAAGCCTATGGGAGAATATTCACATTTCCACTTGTTTTCCCGGAGACCACTTTCATCGCTGATTGTTTAGATACTTTGCTGTGTTTACCCCAACATCCATTTTGGTCCATATGTTGTATGATCCGATGGTTTTGAGTTTCTACCATATTTATTTGGGTTGTGTTGATATTTATATACTCTATGCACTTTAGTTTAAAGTTGCTTTTATTTATTATTTTAAAGGATTAACTTTGCAACTATTTGAAGTGAGACCATATAAAATTAATTATGGTGTGCACATTGATTGAATGAATGACATAAGCCTCAGCAGTAATATGTCATATTAAATTAAATTAGTATTCCTTCTATGCTGCAATAAAGGCTTAATATGTGCACCAGTATCTAAGCTGGATGTATAGGATTAAATGTAGGACAGTGTTTTGGTTTTTAGAAAGAAATGAATAATTTAAATGGGCCTATGCAGCTTTAAATTAAAGCTGCATAGTCTGATGAAAACAACATTTTCAAAACCAAAGCAAATATCTAAATTTGATTCTTCATATTTAACTTAGATACTGGTGCAATTATTAAACATTTGTCGCCACACAGAAGGGAATACTGAGGCAATTGAATACAACCTGCTACCGCAGAAGCATATGGGGTTTTGGCGTGCTTGCCAAAATTAATTTTTTATGGTTGCACTTCAAATATCTCGGTTAGCCACTTAAAATATAAGTTACTCTAAGCTAACGTAAGGTGCATTAGAACGATCAACCTAATGTGTTTATCTCAGAAAATATTAGAAACTCAAAAACCATGGAACTATGCAACTTAAATTTTACAGATCAACTCCAATCACTGTGCACTCACCCCATGTTTCCTTTTTGTTTTTCAGGTAAGTGTCCTTCGCGTGTGACCAGACCTAACGGGGTAGCATGTGACTGGAAGTATACTATTTTTCATTTCCTTGAATTTTCATGGGTCCTTTTCATGTGTGATTGACGTGGTTGGAAGCCCTCTAGGGGTTGAAGATAGGAATTGAAATCCTGACAGCTCTTATGATGTGATACTCTGGTGGGTTGGGCGATGTGAGTGAGTTTGTTTTACGTCCTAGCAACATCTAAGGTCATATAAGGACGGGTACCGACTTGTGACAGTGCGCACTCATGGCGACTTTATAGTGCTGCCCCACTGGGAGACCAGGCCACCAGCACCATGACCTGATATCCCACTCAGTCACATTATCCTGACACTGAGCCAACCAATCCTTGCCCTATCCTAATAATGCAGAGCGCCTGGCTAGGGAGCAACAAGTACACATTTTTAAGTCATTGGTTTGACTTCACCAGGGTTCGAACCCACGATCCCATGGCCTACCAACATGGGAGACGGACACTCTAACTCATTCGGCCATCCCGTCTGGTCCCATGTGAGTGAATGACTGGGGTTTTAAGTCCCAGTAATATATGATGTCATACCAGGTCGCAATTATTCTGAAAAAATTAGAAATATGGTGCAATATGATAATTATATATATAGTTCTAATAAATATATATATACCTGTATATATATTGTACTATATTAAAACTGTATATAATTATAAAATTACAGAATTTAGTAGAAAGTTTTAATGTCACAGAATAACATGCATATATTTATGTATATATATACACATAAATGCATACATATATGTGTATGTATATATTACAGAGAAAGATATTTATCTTCTTAATATTTAATATATATTATATATATTGTTCATGTGTGCATATTGTACACATACATACAAAACAGAATATAATATAAGAATAGATATTAGAGAACAATATATAAATATACCTTGTTCTGTAATATTACTAAGCAAGATGTACAGTTACATATATTTATGCCGAACACATTTTCTCAGAGAACTGAACAAAGCCTTTCAAAATCAATGAACCGGCACCTTTCCGTTCCTTTCTATGTAGATAATCTATTATATAATATATACAATATAAAGTATATAAGAATAAATATTACAGAAGAAAACATGTATATATTCTAATATTACTGAAAAAGATGTCTATATATCTCCTGTAGAGCCACATAGACAGGTAGGGGTGGATGGGGTGGTATCTTGTTCTGTAATATTTACTCTTATATTATATTCTTATATCATCTCTGGGCAGCTGCGTGGGACATGGACCAGTAAGGAGCGCCAGCGTGTGCACAAAGCGGAATGGGCGTTTTACGGCAGTCAACATGGTTAACCCTTGGCAATGACTGGAGAGGGGCGGGGATGGAAGTGAAAGGACGGATGGCAGATGTGCTGGGCGCAGAAAGGGCGGGTGGGTGGGTAGGGGGATATTTTGTGCGCAACAACCGCCACGAAAAATTGCAGGGATGACAATTTCCCACAGAATCACAGTTTCCCAGGTTTTCGGGTTTGACTTGTTCTCATCCCCGGCTATATAAAGGGATGAGAATTTCCTGCCGGGCAGTGGTTTCCCGACTTTTGGGTAATAACCCTTCTTTTAAGGTTTGACCTGGTCTCATCCCCTGCTATATACAGGCATGAGAATTGTCTGTCGATCGGTGGTTTCCCGACTTTTGGGTAATGACCCTTCTTTTAAGGTTTGACCTGGTCTCATCCCAGGCTATATACATGGATGAGAATTTCCGGCCGATCGGTGGTTTCCCAAACCTTTGGGCAATGACCCTCCTTTTTAGGTCTGACATTTTCTCATCCCTGAAATACGCACAACATGGTGTCAGAATTGTGTGGTTCGATACTGACTCGCCTACAGTAAAATCAGATCATTCACCCCCCCCCCCCTCCCCTCCCCTCCTCTCCTCTCCTTCTGGCAGCTGGAGAAAATTATTGAGAGTAAAGCTTGATATTTCAGGGCTCTTTGCAATTAAATTGTCAAAATGTTTTGAAGTAAGGGAAGGGTTGATGACCTATCTGGCGCAACTTAGTACTCTTTTGGAAACCATTTCCACGATTTAGAATAACAACAAAACACATTTCTATTTAGCTTAATCTCCGGGGATGACATTGTTTGACGTATTTGCTTTTTCCCGCATACATTAAATTAATTTGTTATTGTTTTTTAATTTTTAATAATTTTTTAGATCTTTTCTGAATGTTGAACATTGTTTATTATTAGGTACTCCAAAGTGGGCATATACGGTGTCCGCAGCGCAAAATTTGACATATTTTAACCCTTTTTAAAACACTTCAATCTCCACTAATTCTGCTTCGTTTGAAATAAAAATTATATGAAGTTAAAGCTTATTCGTTTGTCTTTTAGGGTATCTGATTTTTAGTTAGCATTATGAAATAAATTAGAGTCAATGGAAACTTGTTTGGGGGTACCATCGGCAGCTCTGTGCATGCTCGCCGAGTTTGTTTTCATCCAGTCTGAGCTACTTCCTTCCCTAAAATTGATACCTTGGTGAGCACAGTGACTTGAGCTAAAAATAACCACCAATGAAAGACAGAGAAGAAACTCGGCTTCATTAGCATATCAAGTGTGGCTGTTTTTAAGTGGGAAATTTGATTGAACTGAAGGAGTGAAAACATTAAGACATCAATCCTCCTTGAAAATAGATCAGGATCGTGCTGAAAATGATATCATCAGAAAGCTCAAGTCTTCCTCTACCTAAGCAGAACAATATTTGGTTGAGATTTATATCATGCTCATCAAGGTTGGTCTGAGAAGTGACTGTGTATTCCCATCTCTGCACTGGAGCAACGAATATTGCATTGATTCAAGCTACTGTGTTGACAGAAAATATGTACAATCATATAGAGCTTTTGATTTCGATTATTTTAAAATAAAAATTAGAGTGATAGTGTAAGTAGAACATAAGTTATGATGTTTTCAAGAATTTATCATTGACCCTGATGATATTCAGTAGAAATTAAGAAATTTAGCAAGTTTAGTATGAAATATATGAAAGAATAACAAAGATAATGGTCTGGGAAAAATTGAGCCTGCTATTTGTGCTATAGAGAGTGAGATTCTTTAATATTAGACAAATTATATGAAACATAGCTTCTGGGCCGGGGCCTTAAAAACCTAGATTTACCTAATTTGGAAATGTGCACAAATAAGTGCAAGAAAATGAATGTTTAAAACCTCATAATTTCAGAACTTATCAAGAGATCTATGTAAATTGTATATATATCTGGAATCGGATTTAAAAGATCTATACAGCTATATAATTTTAAACACTGAAACATTAAAATAAAAAATCACTTTGGAGTACCGATTATTATGGAGCCTACTTGATGGTCTGTTTTCTTTCTTTTAATCTGATGTGAATGCCGCACATTGTTTATTATCGAGTCGACTTGATGATCCTTTGGCATGTGAGCTGTGTGAACTGTTTGTTACAAACCATGTTCAGCCATGCAATGTGTGTGCATCAGTGCATGTCGTATCTTGTTTGTTGTTTATTGCTGTTTTTCATCCTCACGACATTATAAAGTCATATCAGGATGGGTACCGACTTGTCACAGTGCATACTCATGATTACTTTATAGTGCTGTCCCACTGGGAGACCAGGCTGTTGGCACCATGACCCGATATCCCACATAGTCACATTATCCTGATGCTGTGCGAACCAGTTCTTGTCCTATCCTATTTAATGCCGAGTGCCAGGCTAGGTTGTGACAAGTATCAATTTTTTTAGTCATTGCTTTGACTTGGCTGGGATTCGAACTCCCAACCTTCCGCATGAGAAAACTGGTTGCAAAGTCATCTGTGATGCCCCAATGACCCTCGTGGTTAAAGTTATATAGTCCGATGGTTTTGAGTTTTTGTTTTTTTCTGGGATCGATATATTAGGTCGATCATTATGATCTATCTTACTTTAGGTTGAAGTAACTTTCATTTTAAATGGCTAACTTTTGAGATATTTGAGGTGCAAACATGCCAAATTAATTTGAGCAATCATGCCAAAACTCTGACACCATAGGCTTCAGCAGTAACCACAACCATTAAACTGTGTCAGTCTTCCCTTCTATGTGGCAACAGATGTTTAATACTTGCATCAGTATCTAAGTACACATGTAGAATCGACTCTAGATAATTGTTTTGGTTTTGAAAATTTGGTGCTTCATTGGACTATGCTACTTTATGGTGTAGTCACATTGTGGTGACGCTTCTCGCCAGCGCGCGTCGACGTATGTGATTTTTTTTTTTTGCGCAACGTCGGGATACATCAGGAAGCGTTAGGCGCGTGGTGGTAGTCATTGATGGACTTCGACTAGGGTCGGCGGCGCGCGTCATCACATGTCGAAAGCTTTGTGCTTGCACAAGACATTCGACGTGCGACGGCACGCGGGTGCCAACATTATGGTGACGTTAGGGGATGTCGAGATACGTTTACACGCGCTGGAATAACGTTATGCGAACAGTAGGCACATGCCGCGTGCACGTGAGGGTCGTTCCCACACATTGCGTTGCTTTGTTTGTCTGTTGTTGTTTTACATCCTAGCAACATCTAAGGTCATATCAGGACGGTGAGCCAAACCTTTTTTTCTTCTCACAACGTCGGCCGCACGCTACCAATACGTTGCGCTGACGCCGATAAGTCTGACGTGTCTCGACAATTAAAAGTGATTATGATGATGATAATGATTCACCATACACTCACCTCACTCTCACGTGACCCTACACTCGCCTGGTCTGTGAGTGAGTACATTTGATTGAGTCAGACCACCTTGGTGGTCTAGCGGTTTCAACCCTTATCCCGGAATGACATGAATGTTTGTGGAGCCTGCTGCGCGTGCCATGATCTTACTTGTGAGCAGACAGCGGAGCTTTGTGTCACGTGGTGATAACAGACCGGAAGTTCCGGTCTGGGTGACTTAGCAACAGTACGCGCACCGGACAATGGCAACACTAGGGTAATCCACATGGGTCTCTCACTAAGGTGACCAGACGGGATGGCCGAATGAGTTGAGCGTCCGTCTCCCATTTTGGTAGATCGTGGGGTTTGAACCAATGGTTTTGAACCCTGGTCGAGTGAAACCAATGACTTAAAAATGTATACTTGTCGCTGTCGCTTCCTAGCCAGGCACTCTGCATTATTAGGATAGGGCAAGGACTCGTTGTCTCAGTCTCATAGTGCTGGTGGCCTGGTCTCCCAGTGGAGCAGCACTGTAATGTCACCTTGAGTGCACACTGTCACAAGTCGGTACCTGTCCTGATATGACCTTAGATGTTGCTAGGACGTAAAACAACAAACAACGAACAAATATTAACCGGGCATTGTGTGTGAGTCTTTTCTTTGTTTTCGTTGGACTAATTTTGCTTTCTCAATATCGGAGTACTCGTCTTCCACCACATGTCATGGTGCTGGTGGTATGGTCTCCCACTGGGGCATCACTATTGAAGTCGCCATGAATGTGCACTGTTACAGGTCGGTCCCCATCATGATATGACCTTAGATGTTGCCCGGACGTAAAACTCCCAACAACTAATCGACTGGATGCAGTGACCGAATCAGTAAGAGTGCTGGCTTCCCGTGTGGAAGGTCGGGAGTTTGAATCCTTGACCAAGTCTAGGCAATGCTGTACAAAATTGATCCTTGTCGCTACATAACCTGGCACTTGGAATTACTAGGATAGGGGGCTCAGTATCAGGATAATGTGACTGAGTATGGGATATTGGGCCATGGTGCTGGTGCAGCACTGTAAAGTCGCCATGAGTGCACACTGTCACAAGTCGATACCCATCCAGATATGATCTTAGATGTTGTCAGGGCGTAAAACTCCAACAACGAACTGACTGGACACAGTGACCGAATCAGTAAGAGCGCAGGCTTCCCGTGTGGAAGGTCAAGAGTTTGAATCCTTGCTCGAGTTAAGGCAATGTCGTACAAAATTGATCATTGTCGCTACCTAACCTGCCGCTTGTAATTATTAGGATAGAACAAGGACTGGTTAGCTCAGAATCAGGATAATGTGACTCACATGGGTCATGGTGCTGGCAGTCTTGTCTCCCAGTGGGGGAGCACTATAAAGTTGTCATGAGTGCGCACTGTGTTGGGGCTAATTTAATAGAACCTGTTACTACTGAAGGCAATGGTGTCAGGGTTTGGACATGGTATGTTTTCACTACACTACAATTTTTTAAAGCAAAAGACCTACCTAGATTTTATCCTACGTATCCAACTTAGATAGTGGTGCACTCCTTACACATTTATCGCGGTTTAGTCTTCTGTGCTATGCTCAAAAATGCGTAAACAAAGCCGAGGTACTGTATTTTGGTGTAAGCAGCAAGATTATTCTATTTTTTTAAAGCTGGCATAAACTCAAAACCCATCGGATTGTGCAACTGTAACCTGAAGTATATGTACTAAAAAGAAATATTAAAACTTTATAATATTTCCTCCAGAGTGTGACGCGAGAGGGCGCCCGTCCGGCAATTTCCTGACAGTTGGGAGAGGGGGGGGGGGGGGCTCCACCAATGCACATGAGGAAATATAGGATGTACATGTTACCCTTGCCTATATACTTGCATAATGCATTATACATCACATAAATAGTATAGGTTGGTTTTACGTCGTGACATCTAAGGTCATAGCATAGATAGTATATATATTAGAGCAGCACCTAATGTTTTTCAAATATAAATATATTAATTAAAACAGAAACCAACAACAATAAAAACAGCATCATCGATTACAATGTTTTCTGGGCGATAATAGAGGGAGTAATGTCGACCTTAGTGCCTGGCGCCTAGCGGTAGCGATTTGCATCATTCTGTGGAGTAGGCGGGGAACCTGGTTGGGGATAGAAGACTGGAATTTACTATAGCCTCCCTTCAACAAAAAAACCCAACAACACACAAACACACACCAATACACACACCAATACACACACACACACGCACGCACACACGCACGCACACACACACACACACACACACACACAGTCCCATCATGCATTAGTGCACGGACAGGTCACGTGATTCGGCCGTTTGGAGGACATGCTGGGTGTGGGCGTTCATAGGGGGTGGTTAAAGAAGATAGGGGTGAGAGATGAGATCCCAGCAGTTTAAGGAGCATTGTTTGTTGGAGTTTTGCGTCCTGGCAACATCTAAGGTCATACCAAGACGGTTACTGACTTGTTACTGCGATATAAAGATGGTAATAAATAAAACGCTTATTATATCAATATATGACTCAAACCTGAGCCAATTTGAGTAAGATGTATATGTAAGTGGCATATATATTGTTTTCAATTTATTAATTTTCCACATTGATCCGGTGAGTGGTTGTGAGGCAGGCGGGCGCCTTGCCCGCTAGGTCATCCTACCCGGCAGTAGGCTGCCAGAGGTTGTTCTGTTCGGGTGGGCGAGGGGGGAGAGATGGCCTGTACTGGGGGAAGATTGGTACCTTGTGGAGGCAATGATGAATCCTCCTGGGTGTGGAGTAAAGCAGGGTTATCGCTCGGGTCGCGTCTACGATATCTCTAGCCTTCCATTGATGGCACCTGGGAGCATGTTGCCAACTGTTGGTGGCACCTGGGTATGTGTTGCCAATAGTTGGTTGTGAGTGTTGCCAACAGTTGGTGGCACCTAGGTACTACGTGTTACCAACAGGTGCATGTTGCCAACAGTTGGTGGCACCTGAACATGTGCTGCTAACAGTTGATGGTAGCTAGGCACATGTTGCCAACAGTTTATAGTACCTCAGCATGTGTTGCTGACAGTTGATGGAACCTAGGTGGATGTTGCCACCAGTTGGTGGCACCTGGGCACATGTTTCCAGCAGTTGGTGGCACCTGGGTACTACGTGTTTCCAACAGGTGCATGTCGCTGACAGTTGGTGGCACCTGGGCACATGTTGCCAACAGCTGGTGGCACCTGGGGGTGTGTTGCCAACAGTTGATGGCACCTGGGGGCGTGTTGACAAACGGGTATGTGTTTCCAACAGTTGATGGCACCTGGGGGTGTGTTGACAACAGGTACGGGTTGCCAACAATTGATGGAACATGGGAACGTGTTGCCAACATTTGGTGGCACCTGGGTGCATGTTGCCAAAAGTTAGTGGCACCTCGGCGCGTGTTCTCCCGTGCAGAAGGGCGGTAGTTTGAATCCCAGTCGAGTCAATCCAATGATATACAAAATTGATACTTATCGCTTCATAGCCTGGTGCTCAGCATTATTAGGATATGGCAAGGACTGGTCAGCTAAGTATCAGGATAATATGACTGAGTGTGACATCAGGACATGGTGCTCGCACCCTGGTCTCCTAGTGGAGCAGCACGATAAAATCACCATGAGTACACACTGTCACAAGTTGGTACCTGTCCTGATACGACCTTAAATGTTGCCAGGACATCAAACACAAACAACATCTGAGAAAAATGCCTGCTTTTCGAGTATCAAGGCTTCAAGCATATAAAACTCTTCACCCACTTCTCTTTGGTGGTCGGTGTAAGGATATGCCAACCTCACCTATTACGTTGTAAAAGCTGCGTTATGAGAGACTTGGCGGTTATATCTATGTGATGGACTGGTTTCTGCCCCGCCTGGGAAATAACAAGCTAACACTGCAGTTGCTTCAAACCTAAGAGTCCTCTGCTGGTTTATTCCCCTATGGTCGGTATAAAAGTGACCTGCCACGCCTACCCAGGTCGCACATAGCCTCTCATGGGGTGGTGGCCACTAGCCATGGGTGAACTGGTTCATCATAAGGACCGACCATGCTAGTATTCTGCCATCTGCCAATCCTTCAGTGAGGTCAAGACAGCATGGGAAGCACCAATTAGGGGACCAGGAGGAACAACATGGGAAGTACCAAGTAGGGAACACCTGGGGACCAGGAGGAGTATCATGGGAAGTACCAATTAGGGAGCACAAAGGGACCAGCAGGAACAGCATGGGAAGTACCAATTAGGGAACACCAGCGGAACAGGAGGAACAGCATGGGAACCACCATTTAGGGAAGACTAGGGGAACAGGAAGAACAGCATGGGAAGTACCAATTAGGGAACACCAGGGGACCAGGAGGAACAGCATGGGAAGTACCAATTGGGAACACCAGGGGACCAGGAGGAACAACATGGGAAGTACCAATTAGGGAACACCAGGGGACCAGGAGGAACAACATGGGAAGTACCAATTAGGGAACACCAGGGGACCAGGAGGAACAGCATGGGAAGTACCAATTAGGGAACACCAGGGGACCAGGAGGAACAGCATGGGAAGCACCAATTGGGAACACCAGGGGACCAGGAGGAACAACATGGGAAGTACCGATTAGGGAACACCAGGGGACCAGGAGGAACAGCATGGGAAGCACCAATTAGGGAACACCAAGGAACCAGGAGGAACAGCATGGGAAGTACCAATTTGGGAACACCAGGGCCAGGAGGAACAGCATGGGAAGTACCAATTTGGGAACACCAGGGGACCAGGAGGAACAGCATGGGAAGGTACTCGGTAATGATGTATTACAAACCTCATCTGCTTGAAATATTTGCCCAGTCTGCCTAAGGTGGTTTTGGGGGGTGGCGGGGGGGGGGGGGTCGGGCTTTAGGGGTCTTATGCCAAGAAATATCTTACTCACGTAAATAGGATACATAAACCTCTTCCTAACAGTAACACCAATTGACGAGATAGTGGAGTGGTTAGAGCGCCGTGTCGAGGTATCTATTAATCCACTACCGAGTCAAATCAAAGACTTAGAAAAATATATACTTGGTGCTACCTGGCCTGGTGCTTGGGGTTACTAGGATAGGACTGGTTTGCTGAATGTCAGGATAATGCAAAGGACTGCGATCATGGTCCCCTGTGGCAGGGTATCCAAGTGTGGCAGCACGGTTATGCTTATGCTACCGTGAATATTCCCTCTTGTAAGTCGGCACCAATCTTGGTATTGTTACATAGTGTGAAACGCCAACCACCCAATCCATCACCCAGGCACCAATCGAGTGAAAGAAATGCTGCAGCCCATACTCGAACCTAATGACCAGACGGGATGGCAGAATGAATTGAGCGCCCACTTCCTGTGAGGCGCGAACCCTGGCCGAGCCAAACTAATGACTTTAGTTTTTGTTCGTTTTAGGTTTTATGTCCTAGCAACATTTATGGTCATATCAGGATGTGTACCGCCTTGTGACAGTGCGCACTCATGGTGACTTTATAGTGCTGCCCCACTGGGAGACCAGGCTGTCAGCACCATGACCTGATTTCCCACCCAGTCACATTATCCTGCCACTGAGCTAACTAGTCCTTGCCCTATCCTAGTAATATCGATCACCAGACTAGGTAGCGACAAGTATCAATTTTGTATGTCATTGGTTTGACTTGGCCGGGATTCAAACTCCCAACTTTTCAAACAGGAAACCTGCGCTCTTGCCAATTCAGCCACCGCATGTGGTAACCAATGACTTTTAAAATGTATACTTGTCGCTACCTAGAGTGACACTTAGCGTTACTTATTAATGCTGTTGAATGAGGAACATCAATTGTTCATGATTGAAATTTCCCTTGCTTCATCATTGAATGTCTTCATGATTGTTTTTTTGCGGAGTGACTATTGCCTTGGTACCATATCCCTAGTGCGAAATTCTGTAGTCACAGTACCGTGATGGCAGTAGATTATTCTACAATCACCGTTCCGCTCAGGGTTAGGCTTAGGGTTAAATATTTTGGGTAGGCATTGACTAGATTTTGGATCTAAAAGAACGGTACTGTGATGCTAGGCTGCCGATCTATATAAACGGTACCATGAAGGTAGACTACCGATCTATACCAATGGTACGGTGACAATAGAGGCGGTTTTTTAAACACCAACAAAACCATGTGCCAGTCTAATGGAATTGAGCCACTGTCTCCTGCTAGTTACCCTAGTGGGTTTCTGACTAGGAGCAATATGTATGTTCTGTGAACACTATTGATTACCCAGAATGCATCTAGCTGGTAGGTACTGACAAGTTGGCATGAACAGGAGCATTTATTTTACACTTGTGACTTATTCTTCGGTGTGTCTGGGTGTATGAAGGTTAGATAACTGAGTTAACTACTTAACCGAACTCGGTCATTTGCTGTCACATAGTGTATTGTTCTACTAATATAATAACACTGGGCGTGGTGGCCGAATTGGTAGAGCGCAGGCCTCTCTCCTGTGTGGGAGATCGGGAGTTCGATTCCCGGTCGAGTCAAACCCAATGGCTTATAAAAATTGATACTTGTCGTTTCCTAGCCTGGCACTCGGTATTCATAGGATAGGGCAATGACTGGTTAGCTCTGTGTCTGGATAATGGATGAATGAGTGGCATATCGGGTCATGGTGCTGGTAGTGGTAGCCTGATTTCCTAGTGGGGTAGCACTATAAAGTTGCCATGTGTGCACACCGTCACAAGTTGGTACCCATCCTGATATGAGCTTAGATGTTGCTAGGATGTAAAACTTCCACAACCAACCAACAAGGTACTGCCAAGTTGGCATGGGCAGGATCATTTATTAACTGCATTCATGACTTCTTCGGTGTTTGGGTGTATGACGGTTTGATAACTGGGTCAACTACTTTACCGAACTGGGTCATTTGCTGTCACACAGTGTATTGTTCTACTATTAATAACACATTAAAAAAAATTCTATTTATGTGTTTCTAGGGTTGAAAGGTCAGCACTTTGCTAGTGACACTTTGATTTTTTAATCAGATGAATACACTGGATAATTAAAAGTCCCTGCATGTTTATTTAACCTATGGTTTTGTTCATATGATTGTTGGGATTTCCCGTCGTAGCAACATCTAAGGTCAAATCAGGACAGGTACCAACTTGTGACAGTGTATGGTCATGGCGACTTTATAGTGCTGCTCCACAGGAAGACTGGGCCCATTTAAAACAAATTTTTGTTTAGTTGATTAAGGAAGGCAAATTTCAATCACGGACAATTAGTTTGACTTATTCCACTGCTCCTTTCCGTGTGCTAGTAATGATGAACACCATGCTTGGTAGCGACACGTATACATTTTTACGTCATTGGTTTAACTCAGCCATGGTTCGATCCCCATGGGTTTGAATCCCGCGACCTGCAGAAGCGAATAGTGGGCGCTCAACTCTTTCAGCCATCCCGTCAATGACTCGATATACTACTCAGTCACATTACCCTGATACTGATCAAGACAGTTCTTTCCTTATCCTATTAATGCTGAGCGCCAGGCTAAGTAGCAGCAAGTGTAAATTTTTATACATCTTTGGTCTGACTCATATGGGTTCCAAATCCATGAACTCATGAGAAGCCAGCCAGCGCTCTCACCAATTCAGCCACTGCTTCCGGTTTATTTATGGTACTGTCACACTACGACGTAATGACGTCAGCGTAGGGAGAACGTGAAGAACGTTGAACTTCTGGGCGTAGTATGCAAATTTGGGCACAAGTTGAACGTGGATGCAGCGTAGTGGACGAGAGCGTAACATCGGTAAAGCGTAGTGATACCGTCATTCAACAAGAGAGGTCAACGTCATTACGCTCACGGAACGTTATGAACGTTATTCCATCGCCAGAAGAACGTTACGCGACGTTATCTACGCCATGAGACGTTGAACGTACGTTGAATGCATGTTCTCCTGACTTTCCCATTACGCCACGTGGGCATTTGCACTCGGTTTAATGTGGGTCAACTTAGTGGAACGTAGTTGAACGTAGTGAGCAGCGTTGGAAAAACGTCCGTTTAACGTCATTGACGTTCACTAAACGTGAACAGAACGTACGGCGAACGTAAACCCTTACGTTCGAGCTACGTCAGCATTTTTGAACATGTCCAAAACCTCGACGTAACACGACGTAATGTGACGTAGCTCGACGTCATTCTGACGTCATCATGACGTAACCCAACGTAATGACGAAAAATGACCACGTTAGGCTCACGTTGGCTCGTTACATCGTAGTGTGACAGGGGTATAAGGCTGTGGGGCACCGGTTTACTAGTAAACCATGGCCCCATTGGAAGCACCTGCCCTGTATATGGGGGGTATAGTGTGGGCTGTCATGGCGAATGGTAGCTAAATAAAGCGACATCTGTACAACAAATGTGTAAATGGGGGTGGGTGGGGGGTTGGTTGTTGGAGTTTTACGTCCTGGCAACATCTATGGTCATATCAGGACAGGTACCGACTTGTGACAGGGAGCACTCATGGCAACTTTATAGTGCTGCCCGACTGGGAAATTAGGCTATCAGCACCATGACCTGATATCCCACTCAGTCACATTATCCTGACACTGAGCTAACCAGTCCTTGCCCAGTCCTATTAATGCCGAGCACCAATCTAGGAAGTGACAAGTATCAATTTTGTAAGTCATTGGTTTAACTCAAACGCGAATTGAACTCCCGACCTCGCGCATGGGAGGCCTGCGTTCTACCAATCGGTGGGTGGGGGTGGAAGTCCCAACTTGAAAATCAAATGAATTATTTATGTATCGAGGACTGCTACATGGAAGCATGGTGGTGGTGTGTGTTGTACAACATTTGTGCTCTAGTCACGTGACAGGTGTGTTGGTGGTAAATAATTGAACCGATGACTCACGTCGCCACAGTGATTTAATTAATCATTTAATTACTATGGGGGAGTGGAGGGGGGGGTCGAACAAATCAAACGTCTTGGGAATTTTAATTACCTGCACCTAAAATGTTGGGCCATGTGTACCCTTAACGTCTCTGCTTCTCTTTCTCTTTCTTTACCACCCTCTCTCCCCCTCCCCTAGATAAAGGATTCACCCGGTACTCGCAGTACACGGGTGAATACCAACCCGATATAAAAACGGTCGAAAATGCAGGGAAATGAAATGAGAGCCTAATTTCACAATCTAAGAACCAACAGTTATTCTTTACATATGTCTTATTACTTCCTCGCTACCTTTGAGTTGAAAAATATAATAAAATAGCTAGTTTAATACGATTTAAAAGTGAAATCGACGGCGTTCTATCGCCGCCATCTTGTATTTTTGCATTCTCTCCCATTTCATCAAATCTGTGCCAATATATGTAGCCATTTGATCATGGAACCACAGTTTCTACTTCCTGTTCCATACTAAAGCTATTTTCACCCGTATTTACACTACTACATTGTCGTCCACCCGTGTACTACAAGTACCGGATGAATCTTTTATCTACCCCTACCCCTCCCCCTGCCTCTCCCCTGCCTCCCCATCCCCCTCCCTCTCCCTCTCCCTCTCCCTCTCCCTCTCCCTCTCCTTCTTCCTCCAGACAGGGTGGCCGGATGAATAGAGCGTTCATCTCCTGTTTTGGGAGATCGGGATATCCGAGCCCATGAGTTTTGTGGGTTCGAATCCTGGTTGAGTCAAACCAATGACTTAAAAATTAATACTTGTCGCTTCCTAGGTCAGCATTAATAGGATAGGGCAATGACTGGTTAGCTCAGTGTCAGGATAATGTGACTTGAGTGGGATATCAGCTCATGGTGCTGGTGGCCTGGTTTCCCAGTGGGGCAGCACTATAAAGTCGCCATGAGTGCACACTGTCACAAGTCGGTACCCATCCTGATATGACCTTAGATGTTGCTAGGACTTAAACAACAAGACACAAACTGTCTTCCTTCTCCCTCTCTCGCTCCCTCTCCCTCCCGTTGCCTCTCCCTCTTCCTCTTACTGTCTTCCCTACTTAATCTATCGCTCTCTTTTATTTCTTCCTCATTGCCTCTCCCTCGTGATTAGATCTATATATATTTACATACACATACACACATATGCTATGTGGATATATACTTACATATATGCCTATAAACACAGACATATATAGATGATGTTTAAGAATTATACAAGTATAAACTTATGGAAGTAATTATCAGGCTGTTATTGCTGTCTTATTCCCCTATTCTACTGCTTGTGGTGCCGCCATTTGGCTCCCCTCTACACTAGAATCCGTGCGTGTATTTATTAAACATAATATATATATTATATTGGGCATTTGCCTAGAGTGAAACCCTATTTTCACACAATCATTGGGGTCCATAAAATGTCATTGAAAAAACTGGGTTATGCTAAATTGGGGTTGTTTACAGAATTACCTTTGCATAAAAAAAATGAACGGTCCATTGTTTCATTGGGTTATATCCGAATTTGTGCACTATATCTAAGGTGTGTAAAATATGGGCACATCAAATTTAGGCGGGTAAAATCTTGGTTTTGCTGTACCAACATGCCATGTACTTTTACTAACAATCCGATAAACTCATGAATAGTCGGTGTGTTAAAGCTGCATAGTCCGATGAAATATCAAATTTTCAAAACCAAACCAATTATCTAGAATTGATTTTACATATCTAACTTACATACTGATTCACTTATTAAGCATTTGTTTCTGCATAGAAGGCAATACTGAGTCTATTTAACAGAACCTGTTACTGCAGAAGTCTATGGTGTCAGAGTTTTGGCAAGCCTGCCAAAACTAATTTTCCACTGGTTTGTACTCAAAATATCTAAAAAGTTTACCATTTAAAATAAAAGTAACTTTGAACTAATGTAAAGTAGATACTAGTGATCGATCTAATGTATTTATCTCAGAAAAAATACAAAAATTCAAAACCATCAGACTATGCAACTGTAAACATAGTGCACGGCAGGTTTGTGATTTTTTCTTCTGTACAAGCTTGCTTCCCTCCTATGATAGATGAGCAGCCTAGTCTGGTCCGGCGGTAATGTATGGTCAGGTGGCAACTACTGGACCCAGTTCGCAGCCACCTAGACAATCTGGTAACTAGGGTAATTAGCGTAATTTGATTCACCAGGTGGCAGCACCATGAGCACAGTCTATGTCTTAAGACCAGCTCTGGAACCTGATGAAACGAGTGGTCTACAACTGGTTTATCAAAGGCTATGGTATGCGCTCTTCTCTCTGTGGGAAAGTGTATATAAAAGACCCAATGCTGCTTATCGGAAAGAGTAGGCTATGTGGCGGCAATGGGATTCCTCCAAGGAAATATGTCAGAATGACCAAATATTTTACGTCCAATAGCTGTTGATAAAAATCAATGTGCTCTAGAGGCGTCGTTAAATATAACAAACTTTCCTTTGGAACCTGATGCAGTGTTACTTGGAGCCACCAGGTGACAGCACCTTATTGTGTGTAGATCCAGAGAGACACGACTGTATTGCCTGTAGTTCCACATGGTTACACACCGCAATGTATTTTAATTTTGAAAATGGATAAGTGTGTGCAGTGGAAGATGTATCAATTTGAACCATTTTAGTGCCAGTCAATAACTTTCAGGTTGGTGCTAGCTGCCAGACCCAATTAGTAAGCAAGCTCCGAAAACTAAGCTAATTGGGAGACAGGCCTTTCCACGTGCACCCACCCCCCACCCCTCACCCCCTCACTCCCTCGCCGTTACATGTGTGTTCTTGCTGCTATCATTCAATCTATTCTCATCCAAATAGAATTGGACTGTTGACATTACCCCTCCCTTCAAAAAAAAAAAAGTAAGACCCAAAACACAGAAAGGAAGGAGTAAAGAACTTTAAAGCCAGAAAGGAAGAGGGGAAATGGAGAGAAAGAAACGAAGAGTAATAAAAGAAAGAACAAAAGAAAGAAAGAGAGAAGGCCGATATGTAAGCTGCAATGCATTCTCTGTTTTAATTCTAGTCAATATGGCTGAATTCAGGTGAAGGTTTGTTAATAAAACCAGCTATATGCCGGTCGGTACCCGGCGGGCGCACTGCGAAACTGAATCACGCTGGCAACCAGCTCACGGCAGAACAGGCCGCCATTACACCGCAGCGATTTATAGGAAGGCCCCATAGGTGGCGCACCCTTTCACCCTCACCATCAACTTCAACATCAACATCAACATCACGGTCACCGTCACCGTCACCCACAAACATCCACCACTACCCAACATCAACACCACCGCCACCAACATCAACGCCAACATCACCAACACCAACACCCCACCAACATCATCATCCACCAATATCACCACCCAGCAACATCTGACACCAACACCACCACCACCACCGTCAACATCACCACCACCGTCAACATCACCAATATCAACACCAACACCAAAACCACCAACAACGCCCTCAACCGAGTCAAACCAATGACTTACAAAATTGATACTTATCGCTACCTAGCCCAGTGCTTGGCATTACCAGGATAGGATGGTTTTCTCAGTATCGGGATAATGCGACTACCAAAATTAATTTTGCATGGTTGCACTTAAAGTAACTCAAAAGTTAGCCACTTAAAATAAAAGTTACTTAAAGGTAAAGTAAGGTCCATTGTAACCATCAACCTAATGTATTTATCTCAGAAAATGTCAGAAACTCAAAACCATCGGACTGTGCAACTTTAACCAGATGGGATGGCCAAATGAATTGAGCACCACCGCCTCCTGTTTTAGCAGGTCGTGGGATTCGAAACCCCAGGTTTTGAACCCTGTGTAAACGTGCCGGCTGGTGGTGTGGGTGGTGTAAATAGGTCAAATGAAAGCACTACAGGTAATGAAGGAAACAGGGTTAGAGTGAAAGTAAGAGAATGAGACTCTTCAATTTATTGGCTTATATAGGTTTTCTCAAGATCCAAGATGGCCGTAGTCACATGATTCCATCCATCAATCACAGTACAATGCAGTGGTCACATGACTTAATCCTCCAATTAGAATACAATGCAGTGGTCAATGATCATAACAATACCATGTGGGGGGGGGGGGAGGGGGCATGTGAGGTGACTCTTCCAAAGACTGTTCTTAGTCAAACTTGGAAGTGACACTCCCTCTAAAGACTATTCAATTATACAAATTCTATACCTAATGAATAATAGTTTACCAATTTCACACATCCCTCATATGCCTTTGGGTTTTTATATTTTAACTCTTATCATTATATAGACAGTTTGCAATTTATTATAGTAATTTCACCTCGGTTCACATGTATTATATCGGACAATTTTACACCTGGTTGAGTCAAACCAATTGTAAAAATATACAGATTTTCGGTTCGGATTGATATATTAGCAAAGAGCATTACCATTCTCAGGCGACGGAGTGGGGACCAGGATTATGTAACAGAAGCAATGGGTGCCCGACTTACTTTGTGACATAAGCGCCTATGTGGAAATGTGATAACACATAGCGACCGAGATTGTGATGTGATGTTCATACTTAAGAGATGGTTAATGATTATTGAAGTGTCCCATCCATGCACCAGAAAGAATGCAAGTGGAGGGGAAGGCCATTTTAATATATATGTTTATTGTAACTGTCTGCAACTACCTGTTACCACAGGGCCGATGGGCAAGCACACCCAGCCATCCTGCATACATTATGGACACCACCTGTAGCTGGGGGTTGAGTGACAGCTGCCCCCTATTAGGGCATTGCCACCCAGGCTGTAGAGGGTGTCTCATTGGCTGGCTGTGGGAGCCCAGTCACCTGCATTCCTTATACCTGACACACAGACCCCACTATAGGCACTCTTGGCTAGGCTCTCTAGCCAGAGACAACTCCACTTTCTACACTCAAAACGAGCAACAGCTATTCCAAAGACACTGAGCTGTGTGAAACAACCATTGGACTCAGGTTCAATGGGCTGTAGGCACTGATTCTTATATACACCAGCAAGAGTCATGAGGATCTGTGTGGGCAGTTGGTAAGGAGTGAGGGTGATAGGTCGCCGGTAGGTGAACAGGAGCTGATGCCAATAAAGCACAACTTCTTCACTTTCAATCTTGCGCGACTTGTCTTCCTTTCTTCCTTATGAGACTGTTGATAGTAACGCCAGGTGGGAACTGACAGACAGTTGTCAGAACACACCTGGGGGAGACTAGTGATACTTGGGGCTCAGACGGCAGAGTTCTCAAGATATTACACAATGACTTTAAAAATTGATACTTATCGCTACCTAGTCTGGCGTTCAGCATTG
This sequence comes from Branchipolynoe longqiensis, assembly GCA_030323885.1. Classification (NCBI taxonomy): domain Eukaryota; kingdom Metazoa; phylum Annelida; class Polychaeta; order Phyllodocida; family Polynoidae; genus Branchipolynoe; species Branchipolynoe longqiensis. The sequence goes on from CM059200.1 coordinate 37,659,827, forward strand.
CTATTGTAGTAGTCTGCACTGACCTCTCACTCTCAGGCAAGGAGCCGCATAGACAGGTAGGCGTGGCTCGTGTGGTGACATCAGGGAGCCTAGGTGGTGTAATGGTTAGAACACTGGCCCGGAATATATACAGATGTGGGTTCGAGTCCTGCTCTCGCCGCAATATTTCCCATTTTCATCACCCCCCCCCCCACCCCCCCACACGCCACTATGATAGGGCAAGGAGCAGTGGATGAGGAAGACCGATTGTTCGTGATTGAAATTTTTCCTGCTAAATCAACTGGCTGTACGGAAAAACTTGTTAATAAAATATATGCGCATAATGCTTATAATATATATACATTACCGATATAAATTATCCCTACCGAACCCCCACCCAACCAACCACTAGGGGGCCTACACTGGTCCCGCTCACCAGCCTGCCAGGGCGGAGTAGTGGCGGGGACCGGGGATACGCTGTACGGTGTGCTTTATTGATGTAGATAAATGCCAAGGTAGAGCCCCGGACAGTCCATGAAGCTGGTGGTCGATGCTATGATAGATACACTGGCACCATTCTGAGCAGGTTGAAGTATAACAGATCCGCGACTCCGAAAAAGAAATCAAGCCCCCACATCCAAGTAGGGTAATTGGTTGCGTTGGGTGGTCTACTGGGTTGGTTGTTGGAGTTTTAGGTCCTGGCAATGTCTCTCGTAACAGTGCACACTCATGGCGAGTTAATAGTGTTGCCCCACTGGGAAACAAGGCCACCAGCACCATGACCTGATATCGCACTCAGTCACATTATCCTGACACTGAGCCTACCAGTCCTTGTCCTATCCTAATAATGCCGAGCGCCTGGCTAGGAAGTGACATGTATACATTTTTAAGTTATCGGTTTAACTCGACCAGGGTTCAGAATCCCATGATCTACCAAGACGGGAAATGACGCTCAACGCTTTCAGCTATCCCATCTGGGTCCACCGGGATACCAATTTGCTAGCAGAATATGGCCCTATAATATCTCACTCAGTCACATTATCCTGGCATTGAGCCAATCAGTCCTTGCCGAGTTACTCCCGCAGCACTGTATCCAGGGCTGGGATTTCTAAACAGGCGCATTAGAAAAAGTGCCGGAAGGCTTGGTTATTTTAATTTAAATTTTGTGTGTGATTGTTTGTTTATGCTGCTCATACTGGTTAAGTGCATGGACTTCTTTTCGCACTGTGCAGTAGTGATCATAATCCATATGGACTGATTTCCTTGAAGCTATAATTTCTGAAATAACCGCATGATTTTGCAATTTAATTTGGTAAATATATCGTTCAAATACTTATCTATTAATAGCCTGCCACTTTTGGGGTGAATAAATGATGTCATGTAGATTACAAGATTTTACAAGTCAAATTGAGAGCTTTCTGTGGTCGCCATCTTGTTTTTTTTCTTGTTCTCCTAGTTACTCAACTTTACATCAATATCCACTGCGTGCTGGAACAATCACCGCCACCACAACTTGTTTAGTCAATTCCCACTGAAACAGTTTTTGCTTGGATTTAGACAGGATAGGGGTGAATCTTTTATCTAGTCCTTGCCCTATCCTAGCAATGCTGAGCACCAGGCGAGGTAGGCAACAAGTTACAATTTTGTAAGTCTTTGGGTTTGACTCTGGGTTTAGATTAGAAAATGTTATACTTTCATCGGACTATGTGACTTTAATTTGAACCTATATATTACACACCTACTAATATTAATAACCAAACTTGGTCGGGTTCTTGCCATGCATTTGTTTCTAATGTAGATTGCAGTGAAATTACCCGAGCAAATATTTTACATTAGATCAAATACCACTTCTTGTATGCGTATTCACCACCTCCCTACCTTCCGCCGTCTTAAACTTTAGCTGTGACCCAATAGGCGTAATCGATTAATGAACTCGGGTCACCCGAGCCACTCTTTGGCGCATGCGCACATCCTACAGACTCGGGTTGAATAAACGAATACGCTCGGGTTGGACAAAATGGTGGCTTAATCTAAAACTTATTTTTTTTCAATAACCGATATATGTACAGCAAAATAGGATTTAAAGTATTTTATGATTGTAGAAGCTGACAATCTGGGTTATTAAAAAAAAGAGCATTAAAACACGTCAGAGTTGTACTGGTAGCTGTTATCCTACAGGTACCAGCACAGATGTAACGTCATCGCTCCTAGCAAACCCCAGCCAAGAGGTGGGTTACTGGGGTCGGGTTGTTTTGCACACGGCACGTGTATTTCTCGACTCCACTCGCGGTGTTCGATTTGAAATTCTGACGATTCGGGTGACCCGAGTCGCCCGGGTCGTGTTAATCGATTACGGCCATTATGTTGGGTCTTAGCCGCATTCCTCCATGAGGGATCACCAGAACTCGGAAAAGCCACCATTCTGACTTCAATTCAATCCAAGACTATCAATTCAATCCTGATTTATGGATGGTGTCTTTTCTTTGTTTCTTTTTTAATTCTGATTTTGTGTGTGTGTGGGGGGGGGGGGGGGGCACTGTGAGACTACCTTAAAATTGTTGAGGACACCATCTGGTTGGTTGATTGTTGGAGTTTTACATCCTGGCAACATCTAAAGTCATATCAGGTTGGGTACCGACTCATGACAGTGTACACTCATGGTGACTTTATAGTGCTGCCCCACTGGGAGACCAGGCCCACCAGCACATTGACCTGATATCCCACTCAGTCACATTAGCCTAGCACTGAGCCAACCAGTCCCCACCCTATCCTAATAATGCCGAATGCCTGGCTAGGAAGTGACAAGTATAAATTTGTACATCATTGGTTTGACTCGACCAGGATACAAACCCATGGGTTCGAATCCCACGATCTACCAAAGCGGTGGATGGGGGCTCAAGTCATTCGGCAATCGCATCTGATAACATTTAGTGAAATGGTGCCAAGTGATTGAGGGTATACTGTACCATAACCACCCTCTGTGACTGATGTAATTGTGAATCTGGGCAAGTAACCCCAGGCATAAAGAGCCTCATGATTAACTCAGCCCACATGACAGGACTGACTATTCTCTAGTGACTAAATAGATAGCATGCAGAGTCTGGCTTTTTTAGATTTTACTTAAAATACCCGCTATAGAATCAGTGGCTTTCGCTACTGGCTTTACGGTAGTGATGAGGCTGCAGTCTTAATCTTTATCCGTATTGAATAGGAGATGCCCAAAACGATCCATTAACCCATGGGGGGGATGGCGGCTTTTATGTGAAACTACCCTATGGTATTATATGCAATTTTCTATTATACGCCCAGTGATGTCAGATGTACACACTGCCACATTGCTGTCTGGTGGCTTATATTTATGTCTAATTACAGTGAAACCGGGTTATAACGCAATTGTTGGCGTCCATGAAATGTCGTTGTGCCAAATCGGGTTTCAATTTACTGAATTAGCTTTGAATTAAGGAATTCTGGGTCCAATTAATTATCGCATCATATCTGAATTTGCATTAACTCAGGGTAAGTTAAAACAGGGTTTCACTGTACAAGAGTGTGGTGCTCTGGGATGGGATGGGAGTATTATGTCTATTATGCTAGACTTAACACAACCTACTGATCCAGACATGGGTGAATTCAGTCTGTATGAGAGAGGTTGGAGTCCAGTCTGTCTAAAATGCTGGACTTTAACACGACTGACAACACTAGTCTTGTGTAAATTCAGTCCGGCTGAGTTCAGTCTGTCTGAAATTCTGGACTTGCAAATTACTGCACCAGACTTGTTTAATTCCAGTCTGGTTGAGAGTGGTTCGGTCGCGTCTGTTTATAATGCTCCACTTTACCACAGCCGATTGTGCCAGACCTGGCTAAATCCAGTTCGTCCAAGATTAGTTAAACCCAGCCATCAGACTTTTGGTAAATTCAGACTGGCTGTAATGCTGGACTTTAACGCGACTGACTACAACAGTCTTATGTAAATCCAGTCTGGCTGACATTGGTTTAGTCCAATCTGTCTATAATGCTAGAATTTTAATTAATGCAACTGACTGCATCAGCCCTGGGTAAATCCAGTCTGGCTGACAGTGGTTGAGTCCATTATGAATGACTGAGTGTGCAGATCCATTTGGGCAAGTGGGTGATTAGGCAAATATTTACTGTTGGATTCATCATCATCATCATCATCATGCTGTCAGTCGCGATGCGACAAAGGCTGCTTTCAGTACTTGACTGCCGCTCTCCATTTAGCTCTCTGCTGTGAGAGTTGCGTCCATGACGAGTCTTAATCTCTCTCGGCTTCAGGTTTCTCTTGATGGTATCCTTGAACCGGAGACGGGGGCACCCTCTCTTGCTGACAGAAGATAGTTGAGAATAGAGGATCTGCTTTGGTAGCCTGTCTGATGACATCCTGATGAGGTGTCCAGTCCACCGGAGATTCTTTTTGATCAGAATTCCATAGAGGGCAGCCCCGTCCGTTCGAGTATTTCCTTATTTGTCACTTTGTCCTTCCAGGTTAGCCTCATGATTGAACACAGATGTCGCATCATGAAGGCATGCAGCTTTTCACATTTCATGAAAACTGCCTGCAAAAGTGTTGAAGTGCTGCTGGTTTTTGCAAGTTACCAGCGGCACTCTCTCGGGGAGCAAATAGAGGTTTCACACCGGCAAGAACATGTCAAGACAGGCCCAAAACTATTTGTCCCTGCAGTGGCTGGTCGGGAGATGTTGGGAGTTCCATACATCAACCACCCTTAATGCTGCCAGAGTGACATGTTTTTCTGTTTAGGGTTTGATCCCTTAGCAAAGATCATTGTTGGATTAGACCACATCAATAAACTGCATATATTATGTATTGATTTCTCACATCGTGTTGATAACACACTCTATATAATAATACCCGCCGTAATGCCTGGCAGCCTAAAAGAGAGGGTGAATGTGCAGTAGTGCCACGTTACTTATGTAGGTGGCGCCAGTGGTGTAAAACCTGGAGGTACCTAAAAACAATAAATGTGTGTTTTGAATCTTATTTGTATTCACATAATAGTAGGTGTAATATATGCTAATGAGATGCATAATGGGATCCAGGCATTGAGAGAGAACAAAGGAATATGTTAATGAGATGACGTCATGGAAAGTTTAGAGGGTGGTTCAAAGCCCTGGACGGTGAATAAAGCATTCAGTATCCAGAAGTCAAAGTGTTCAGACGTTGTACTTTTACAGTAGGTACCGGCAGCAAAATTAAAAAATATGCATATGGTTCAATATTTTTATTCCTTCCTGTAGACGTTGAAATTACAATCCCAAATCCAAAAACAGTTAGGCTATATATGTTATTGTTCTTCAGATAATAATTTTTCCAGATTAAATTTACAAAATGTATTAATTTTGAATTAAAAGTGGAACTTTGACCAAATATAATAAAAAGTGGAAGGATGTGAGGGGAGTTCTGCTAACCAATTTCCATTCTACATATATAAAGGAATTTAAATTGTCAATTGCTAAATAAATGACTCAAGCAGATTTTTAATAAGACAAAGTCATTCTGATTTGGCCAAATAGCCATTTTCAAAGCATGTATCTTCTTGGAAAAATGCAACAAGACTGAATAAATGTTAAATAGTTCACCTATTCATAACAGTGTAACACCCTATAAATTTTCAATCTTTGAAAGCTCATTGCAGCAAAACAATCTTTTGAATCTTCCTCATATTTGGCACAGTATAACAATAACCATTCTCTAAGATTAATATATATCGTTCATAACAATATTATATTAAAAAATATGGAAAATATTGAATTTTGATTGAACATATAAAGACAAATTGTCGGAAAAGCAAATATATAAATTTTATGAATCTTTAAATGCTCATTGTAGCTTAACCAATTGGTTAAGCTTCCTTTAAATTGAGAGTGCACATTATTCAGAGCTAATACACATTATTGTATTAATATTCTGTCTAGAAATACGAAAAGTGCATTTTGATTGTACATACAAAAGAAAAGTGTACAAAATAAAAAATAAAAATCTGTTTGTCATGCTTTGAACACTCACTGTGGCTCATCCAATATGTGAATCTTCTTCAAATTTTGCACATACAAATACAAATTAAAAGTATCTGAAGCCAAAAATATTGATTTAAGTCAATCTTTAAATATTCACTGTGCCTAGAGCAATGGTTGGATCCTCCCAATATTAGATTATGTATTCTGTAATATATCTCAATAAACATAAATGTCATAGACATGTTTCTACATGGGTGTTACCATTGTGACACTAGTGTGGTCAGCAACGGTCCAAACAAGTTAGTGTCAATATTTTTCTGCCTCGTCTCTTCATTACAGCTCCTTGCACTAACTAGCACTATAGTAAGATCAGTATCACTGGAAAGGGAATCCAATTGTCTATCTATCCATACCAAATCTTATTAGGTTTTAAATATTTTTTAATTCACTAAATGGGTTTTAAACTTTCAAAATAATATAAATTGCAGAATTTGACCTGATTGACTTTTTTGATCAATGGCAACCTATATATGGATAGAAAGCTGGGGCGATTGCGCTTATTTTGGTCCCATCCATGACTTTCTACGATGTAGTGCAATGAAGCGCGAGACCATTGAAGAGACCCTGTTTTCATAGTCGTTTTCATTCACACCAGTAATGATTGAATATTGACTAAATACACTCATCCTACAAATGGATTTTACTTAAATACAAACTTACCATATATTCAATCCAACAAGCACATCGGATAGAAAATATGTTAATCTTCTAGGTGATGTAATTTCATCAAAATCAAATACATACAGAAATAGTTACAAGCATGTGAATATTGATTTTGAGAAAAAGCACCATTCCTGGACTTTTTCATGCCGCTGCCGATACCTAATAATAGATTGAAATATTTCCATAGAAGACTGAGTCTATTATGTAAATAGCATTCAAAACACATTCATATGATGTATATATGGTATATGTTGAGGTCTATATATGTTATATATATGATGTATAACGTATTATGCGAGTATAAAGGCGTGGAAGAGAACTACTTCAATACCGTTGCTTCTATGTCCATCTATATGTTCATGCGCATGCGGCAATAAAATAAAGTTAGCATTGTTATAATTTATTAATGGAATACTAGTTTTCAGCATCCATTCATGCGCAATGTACATCTAAATTCTAGATCTATCCCACTCCGATTGCTCGCCTCCCAATCCTCTGGTGTAATGCTGGGTGAAATTGTAACGTGGCAAAGTGATGAAGCCTTATCTATTGGTTGGTTGGTTGGTTGTGGGAGTTGGACGTCCTGGCAACATCTACCGTCATATCAGGATGGGTACTGGTGACTTTATAGTGCTGCCCCACGGGGAAACCAGGCCGCCAGCACCATGACCTGATAGTGATACTCCACTCAGTCACATTATCCTGACACTGAACTAACCAGTCCTTGCCCTATCCTAATTATGGCGAGCACCTGGCTAGGAAGTGACAAGTATCAATTAGGCAGGGTTCAAACCTGTGGCTTCGAATCCCACAATCTACCAAAACGGGAGACGGATGCTCAACTCTATATATAATATGCATACATACATACATACATACATACATACATACATACATACATACATACATACAAACATACATACATACATACATACATACTTACATACATACATACATACGTACATACATACATACATACATACATACATACATACATACATACATACATACACACATACACACACATACACACATACATACATACATGTTTGTTGTTGGCTCTAGCAATAAACTGGCTCTAAATATATGCATCTCTATATTCCTACATATATTTAGAGTTAACAATACACAGGCACGTGTGTATATATGTATTTATTTATTATATCTAGACCTGTTTATTGCTGGATCTAAATATGTGTATATATAGCTGGCTATAAATATATGTATATGTGAAAATAAATATATGTATTCATTGATATATGTCTGAATATTGATATATATGTATATGTATGTATATAAATCCTTATATATATATATATATATATAGAGAGAGAGAGAGAGAGAGAGAGAGAGAGAGAGAGAGAGAGAGAGAGAGAGAGAGAGAGAGTCAGCCTCACGAAAATGGGCCAATTGGTTGTTTATTTAAGATGTCAGTGTCGCAATTCTTAAAGTGTAGCGCATTTCTTTGTTTTATAATAAATTATCCTAGAAACAAATAAGGTTGTATTTTCTCTAACTTTACATTCAGGATAAATTTAAGGACGTTGCAACACCTCTGTCAATGCTAAACTATAAGTATGCCGATAGACTCCGACATACAATGATCGACGCCGACAACTTTAACAGATGTCGCCATCACAATTCTTAAAGTGTTGTGCATTTCTTTGTTTTATATTAGATTATCCTAGAAACAAATAAGGTGTTTTCTCCACCTTTACATTCAGGATAAATTTAATGACTTTCCAATACCTCTGTCAATGCTAAACTATAATTATACTTTTCGATGCTGACAACTTCCCCCAATTGGCCTCTTTTCGTGATCCTGACTCAGATATATATATATTGATATATACAGACCTGTTTATTCCATCAGGAACCCATGCCACTGGAGGAGCTCTCCTTCTGTATGCATCATCAGCATACTTATCCGCAAGGCCTCCACTGCTGCCGCATAATTCCCCCACTGCCACCCAGTGTATTCACGAGTCTATTGTTCGTGGCAGCCTGCCAACGCATTAAAAACTCCGTGAGGACAATTTCGAAATAGGGAATAGGAATGTGAATCGCAAATGAATATTACTTCTGGAATATGGAAATTGGCAGTACGTGCCGTATATTCGATGCTCCTGCTGGTTTTGTTTATATTTTTTAGGGGTCGGGGTTTTATGTCCCAGCAACACTATTAGTTATAAGTGGTAGTAGTAGGATGGGGTGAAAGGAGGTGAGTCTGTTGGCTCTACTGTGTGCATTTCATATTATAGCTATCTTCAGAGTATATTGAGAACCTGGTTTGTTCAGGTTATATATGTGCTTATTTTGCAGTATGAATGTCATATATGTGCTATGTAATTTATTATGTGGATATAAATAAATAACATGTTTTGTTGTATTAATTCCATTTTCATCGATCAATATTTATATCCATAGATATAACATTACAGTGTAGGGCGCACACTTCGTGTGCTGTAGGTCATGAGATCAATACTCAACCAAATCAAACCAAATGCAAAGTCACCTCGCCTGACCGTCGGTAATTGCTGAGGACTAAGAATAGGGCAAGGACCGGTTGGTTAGCTCAGTGTCAGGATTTGACTGAGTGAGGATTCTGGTCATGCTGCTAGCGGCACGGTACCCAACTGGAGCAGCACTATAAAGCCACCATCAAGTCACTATTGCAATGTTGCAAACAAATAAAGGTCGGTAGCAGTCCCTATATGCACTTAGATGCTGCTAGGACATGAAACGCAAAAATAAATCCGCCCAATATAATATATATGTGATGTGTGTGTGTGTGTGTATGTGTGTGTATGTGTGTGTATGTGTGTATGCTGCACTACACCCGATAAGTTCACGGTCTATCACACACACCCACACCCACACACACACAGTTCGATGCAAAGCTAAACAGTTTGAAAAGCAAGGCAATTTTCTAGATTTGATTCTGTATATCTAACTTAGATATTGGTGCCCTTATTAAGCATCTGTTGCCACACAGCATGGAATAACGAGTTAATTTAATAGAACCTGCTACAGCCTATAGTCTCAGAGATTTGACATGCTTGCTAAAAATTAATTTGGCATGTTTGCACTTCAAATATCTCAAAAGTTAGCCTTTTATAATAAGTTACTTCGAAACTAATGTAAAGTAGATTATAATTTATAACCATCAACTTAATATATTTATATACTCGGGCTATGCAATTATTAAGTGCAACCAGAAATAATTGTTTATTTTTGGGGGTTGACGTCACATCAGGACGGTCACTCAGAAATAAATCGGGTACGGCGGTTAAACTATGTAAGAGATTTACCTGATATCCCACTCAGTCACATTATCCTGACACTGAGCCGACCAGTCATTGCCCTATCCTACTAATGCCGAGCGCATGGCTAGGAAGCGACCAGTATCATTTTTTAAGTCATTGATTTGACTCGACCGTGAACCGAACTCCCGACCTTCCGCACGTGAGGCCCGTGCTGGTACTGGTAGGTTGTGTGGGTATTAGGTCTGATTGACTATTATCTCAGGACAGTTTAGTTGTCTGCACTTTACTGACTAAGTTGTATTGTGTGAGACTGCTGATACCGTTGTGTTTTGCTATGTATGTACGCCTCCATCTCGAGACTGCGCAAACATCTGCCCTGGTGTGCGGTTTACTAGTTGCTCACTAATCATTCACATAAACTTTTTTTTTTTACTAAATGTATTTTATTCAGCGAATAATGTCTTTTGTCAGCACCAGAGCACTTCATTACAATTTGTCGGTACATAAATGACAATACCAGTTGCAATAATAACCACATGAAAATCCTGTTCAATAATAGAAGCATAATATAAATTGACTATTAGTTGTAATAGTAACTGCATACAATTCCAGTTCAAAATATGTATTATGCACTTGGTGAACATGCATCACATGGTATTGCATGATTATAGAATTGTCTTTAAACACTCCCTTTGCTTTCTCTCTTCTGTTTTCCAATACACATATATATATTATATACTTAACTTTATAACTTAAAGTTACATAGTCCGATGGTTTTGAGTTTCTGTCATTTTCTGAGATAAACATATCAGGTTGGTCATTATGATGTAATTTACTTTAGTTTGATGGAAATACTAACTTAGGAGCTAATTGAAGTGTAAACATGCAATATTAATTTTGGCATTCATGTGATAGGGGTGATGAAAGTGGGAAATATTGCGCCGAGAGCGGGGAATCGAACCTACATCTCTTGCATTTCCGGCCAGTGTGCTAACCATTACACCACCTTGGCTGCTTGATGTCACCACCCGATCCACGCCCACCTGTAAATGTTGCTCCTGCTCTGAGAGGTCAGTGCAGAATACTAGTACACGAGGTAAACCGAGGTAGTACACGAGGTAAACCGTGAACATGGCCTTTGCCGAGGACACGGCGTAAATCAACCACCAATCAATTAATCAAACTTCTGCTGCTGCTGCTGCAGCTGCAGCTGCAGCTGCGGCTGCGGCTGCGGCTGCTGCTGCTATTACTACTACTTCTACCTCTCTCGCCGTGAATATGGCCTATGCTGCCGACACGGCGTAAAGCAACCATCAATCAATCAATATACTACTTCTTCTGCTTCTACTTCGTCTACTTCTTCTGCTTCTTCTACTTCTTCTACTACTTCTTCTTCTTGGTTGTCCATCGGTGACGATGATGACACCAACTCATCATTTTTTGTGAACTCGTCGATGACTGATGAGTTAAATTTATGCTCGTAATGTGCGGTGGCACGTTGGATGTGTGTGTTTAGCGACAGTCAAAAGTCTGATAGGTGATGGAGAGGATCTTTCCTCTGCTGACACTCTTGTTTAGTTTAAGATATGCAGTCAGTTTCCAACTGGGCTGTGCCTTTGTGAATAGAATCACACGATGAACTCCTCTCCTTGGTGACTGTTTCCCAGGTTTCAATGTTGGATTAAGTTCATGCTACTCCAAGTAGACCTACTACTCTACTATCACCAACACTAACATCATCGCCACCATCATCATCATCACCATCACCATCACTATGACTAGTGCTAGTACTACTAACTGCGACTTTTGAAAGTCTTTGGTTTGACTCGAACGGGAATTGATCGCACGTCCTCCACCGAGTTACCAGAAGGGATGGCCGAATGCTTTGAGCGTCCGTCTCCCTTTCTGGTAAGTTGTGGCATTCAAACCCATGAGAGTTTCAAACCCTGGTCGCGTCAGACCAATGACTTAAAAATGTAACTACTTGTCACTTCCTAGCCATGCATTAAGCATTATTAGGATAGGGCAACGACTGGTTGGCTCAGTGTCAGGATATAATGTGACTGAGTGGGATATCAGGTCATGGTGCTGGTGGCCTGGTCTCCCAGTGGGGCAACACTAAAAAGTCACCATGAGTCAATACCTGTCCTGATATGACCTTAGATGTTGCCAGGATGTAAAACTCCCAACAACGAACCAACTACTACTATTACTACTATTTCTACTACCACCACCACCACCACCACTACCACGACTTCTGAAAGTCTTTGGTTTGACTCGGCCGAGAATTGATCCTGCATCCTCCTCGATCTGCCGCCCCTGTTGGTGGTGCTGATATTGTTAGTTAAGCGGCCCTCCTCCCTCCCCCCCCCCCACCCCACCCCCACCTTTCCGCTGGTTGCTGGTGGTCCTGAGTGTTTCTGGCCGTTCGCTGGCGGTCAATATGCTGCTGGAGGTTACACGTGACTTCCCGATGGAAGGGTGAGCCACCCGAAGAAAACAAGAAACTTAAAGCTGCATAGTCCGATGAAGCATCAGATTTTCAAAACCAAAACAATTATCTAGAATTGATTCTACATATCTAACTTAGAGACTGATGCACTTATTAAGTAAGCATTTGTTACCTTATTTTTCAGTGATGAATTTATTTACCCTACTCATAATGGATATGTTAAGGCCCTGTCACACTACGACGTAACGACGTCAGCGTAGGGAGAACGTGAAAAACGTTGAACTTCTCGGCGTAGTATGCAAATTTTGGCACACGTTGAACGTGGATGCAGCTTAGTTGACGAGACCGTAATGTCGGTAAAGCGTAGTGATAGCGTCATTCAACGAGAGAGGACAACGTAATGATGCTCACCGAATGTTATGAACGTTATTCCATCGCCAGAATTACGTTGCTTTACGTCACCTTACGTTACTTACGTCATTAAACGTTGGCGAAACGCTGAACATATGTTCTCCTGACGTTCCCATTACGCCGCGTGGACGTTTCCACCGCTTTAATGTAGGTCGATTTAGTGACGTAGTGGAACGTAGTGAGCAGCGTTTGACTAACGTCCGTTTAACGTCATTGACGTTCGCCAAACGTGTACAGAACGTACGGCAAACGTAAACCCTTACGTTCGAGTTACGTCAAAAGTTTTGAACAGGTTCAAAACCTTGACCCGCGCCGACGTAACACAACGTAACGTGATGTAGCTCGACGTCAGTCTAACGTCATTCTGACGTCATCATAGCATAACCCAACGTATGTCAACGTAATGATGAAACGTGACCATGTCAGGCTTACGTTGGCTCGTTACGTCGTAGTGTGACAGGGGTATTAGGTGATCCTATTGCCTGTTTGTGATGTAATTTAATAGAACCTTTTACTGTTAAAGCCTATGGTGTAAGAGTTTTGGCGTGCATGCCAAAAATAATTTTACAGGTTTGCACTTCAAATATCTCAAAACTTCAAACATTTGAAATAAAATTCCTTCAAATTGAAGTAATAAGATTATTACAATCAATTTAATATAATTATCTCAGAAAAATGAGAGAAACTCAAAACTATCGGACTATGCAACTTTAATTGAATGGCAGGCAATTATACGGTTCGCCGTTTGTCTATTCAGCAAGACGCAGCCTCGTTTTCATTACCTGAGAAATTGGGTTGACCCTAAAACCTGAAAATAAAACCATTAATAAAAAGTAAAAAGAGTAAAAAGAATGCCTCTCGTCTCCCAAATAGATTACATATTAAAAAAAGCATGACTGTTACTGTTGGGCATTAAACTGAGCCACGTTGAATAAACGCAGTCGAATTTCGCTGATTTCATGTTAAAGTAAACAATTTAATTACATTGCTCATTCTTACTTCTATTTCCTAGCGCAGCAATGTTTATGCACCATAAATCCTTATACTCCTCCTTCCCTCCTCTTCCTCCTCCTCTTCCTCCTCTTCCCATTCCTCCCTCTCTCCTCTTCACTCCCTCCTCCCACCCTCCTTCCAACCAGACGGGGTGGCCGAAAGAGTAGAGCGTCCGTCTCATGTTTTAGGAGATCAGGAGATCCGAACCCATGAGTTTGTGGGGCCGAATCCTAGTCGAGTCAAACCATTGACTTAAAAATGTATACTTGTCGCTTCCTGGCCTGGCGCTCGGCATTATTAGGATAGGGCAAAGACTGGTTGGCTCAGTGTCAGGATAATGTGACTGAGTGGCATATCAGGTCATGGTGCTGGCGGTCTGGTTTCCCAGTGGGGCAGCACTATAAAGTCGCCATGAGTGCGCACTGTCACAATTCGGTATCCCTCCTGATATGACCGTAGATGTTTCTAGGACGTAAACCAACAAACAAAACAAACCCACCCTCCTTCCTCCTACCCCCGTCCTGATATGACCTTAGGTGTTGCTAGGACATAAAACAAACACAAACATCCTCCTCCTCCCCCTCCCCTCCTCCTCCCCCCTCCCCTCCTCCTCCTCCTCCTCCTCCTCCTCCTCCTCCTCCTCCTCCTCCTCCTCCCCCACCGCGTCCTCCTACCCTCCCTCCCTCCCTCCCTCCCTCCCTCCCTCCCTCCCTCCCTCCCTCCCTCCCTCCCTCCCCCTTCTCCACCCCTCTCCTCCCTCTCCTCCTCCTAAGCCATCTCCGTCCCCCTCTCCTATTTACATATTAACCGTATTGATGGCACCGCCTCAATGCATATCGATATTGGTTTTAAGTCAAGAAAATAGAATAGTTGGACTAAGCTATTTATGTTGCCTGTTCAATGCAGCACTGGGAAGATGAATTGAGCATCAAACTGTATCATGTCTCTTCTTAATGCAGGCATGTCATTTTCTTTACACAATAATATATTGCTGACTTCCCGGTAACAGGGTCGCCAACCCTTATCGTTTTGCCATAAGATGTACAATATTTTGTGTCCCCAACAGACCCTTACACCGATCTCCTGGTTTTTCATTTAACGATGTTAGCAACCCTGCAATACCATTATTATAGTAATATTATATCAATCTTACGGATTATTGTGTCCAAAATGCACCACAGAGCATCTATGATTTAAACAATTTTCCAGGGGAGTACCCGACCCCTCAATATGGTTATTCATTTTCCAATGTTGGCAACCCTGCAGTAAGAACAGTTGGCTTGGTTATTAAATATGGCTTCACACACCTCACCCAGCAGAGTAACAGCAGGCAGCACGCTCCCATGGCGGGAAGGGTAAAGGGGCTGTCACATTATGACCCATCGCGCAAATGTACGCTGACGTAAGTGATTTTTGGTCGCTACGTCGGGATTCGTCGTAATGCGTTATGCATACGTCAAGGTACGTCGATCTACGTTGACATATGTCGACGCACGTTAGGGGGTCGCGAAAGTTTTGTGCATGCACAAGACTTTTGACGTACGACAACGTATGGGTGTTACGTCGGTCATACGTTATGTATATGTTAGGCGTACGTTGATGTACGTGCAACATACATTAGACATACGTTGTTCACTATATTGCACTATGTTGACCTACGTTAAAGACAGTGGAAATGTACAGTCCGCTTACTGACAACGTATGGATAATTTACGTTTAGCGATTTTACACCGTGTCTTGACATATGAGACGTAATGTATATAACATTCACTGGCGTTCTGCGAATGTGCCGTGAACATAATTCAAGCGTTTTTCGCCGGGAGACACATTATCCATACGTTGGCCATATGCTATGTATATGTCCAACTGTGTGTGGCGCATCTTGACGTAAAAAAGTGATTGCGAAATGCGTCGTAATGTGACAGCCGACAGCCCTTTAGTTGCTGGTTGTCGGGGCGGGGAGGAGGGGCTGGTTGTCGGTAAACCTTCCAAATTGGTTGTCTCTTCTGGGTGCGGACAGACATACATCTGCCTGCCCTGAGGAACGCCAGGATCAGTGGATGGCAGACATTCCCGGAGTTCCACCCAATCTCCCACGGTCTCCCCGATCACCAATCTTCATAGAACACTCTATATCTCCGCCTCCGCCGCCGCCGTCTCCTCCTCTTCTTCTTCTTCTTCTTCTTCTTCTTCTTCTTCTTCTTCTGCTTTTTCTTTTTCTTCTCTTTCTCTTCTTTTTCTTTTTCTTGTTCTTCTTGTTGGTCGACCTTTTCTTCTTCCCCTCTTCCTCCCCCTCCCTCATCCTGATATGACCTTAGACGTTGCTAGGACGTAAAACAACAACAAACAAAGCCTCCTCCTCCCACTCCTCCCTCCTCCAATCCTCTTCCTTATTCTCCACCACCTCCTCATTCCTTTCTCGATCTCCCTCCCCCTACCCCCTCCTCCTCCCTCCCTCCCCTTCTTGCCTCCTTCTCCACATCATCCTCCTCCCCCTCCCTCCCTCCTCCTCCTCCTCCTCCTCCCTCCCTCCTCTTCCTCCTCCCTCCCTCCTCTTCTTGCCTCCTTCTCCACATCCTCCTCCCCCCTCCCTCCCTCCTCCCTCCCTCCTCTTCTTGCCTCCTTCTCCACATCCTCCTCCTCCTCCCCCCTCCCTCCTCTTCTTGCCTCCTTCTCCACATCCTCCTCCTCCCCCCTCCCTCCTCTTCTTGCCTCCGTCTCCACATCCTCCGCCCCCTCCTCCTCCTCTCCCCTCCTCCTCCTCTCCCCTTGCCCCCCCCCCCCCCCTCCCTCTCCTCATCCCCCATTTCGCCTCCACCCCCTCAACACCCACTGCCTGCCTACAACTTTACATCGGCACTCAATCATCATTTTCACTTTTCACACTCACACCATCTCCTTTAGCCACAATACACCCACATCAAAGAAAGCCCCCCCCCCCACCCCCTCCAGACCCACACCCACATCCACCCCCTCACCCCCAACCCCCATGTTGTCCGTCCACCTGCATGCCATAGTCGGACTGGGACATCCCCCCCCCCCCCCCCCCCCCCATTATCGCCCCTCCCAAACAGCCGTCACCTCCCCTCTCACCATACTGGGTGGCTGAATGAGTAGAGCGTCCGTCTCGTATTTTGGTAGATCGGGAGATCTGAACCCATGAGTTTGTGGGTTCGAATCCTGGTCGAGTCAAACGAATGACTTAAAAATTTATACTTGTCACTTCCTAGCCTGGCGCTCGGCATTATTAGGATAGGGCAAGGACTGGTTGGCTCAGTGTCAGGATAATGTGACTGAGTGAGATATCAGGTCATGGTGCTGGTGGCCTGGTTTCCCAGAGGGGCAGCACTATAAAGTCGACCTGAGTGTGCACGGTCACAAGTCGGGACCCGTCCTGATATGACCTTAGATGTTGCTAGGACGTAAAACAACAAACAAACCTCCCGTCTCCTACCGTCACCTACCCTCTCCTGCCGTCACCTGCCGTCACCTGCCGTCACCTGTGGGCCTGTGAATAAGTGGGCGGTGCCCGCCCCCCCCCCCCCCCCCCCCCCCCCCCCCCCCCCTTCATACCCCTATTCCCCGTACTTGCCAGTTGACCCCGCATCTTACAACCGTCACCGGAAACCAGACACGTCGTCCTGTCACGGCCAGACGCGCGCACACGTTCTGTGTCGCCCACAGACGCGCACTCACACACAGGTGCACATACTCAAACATGCACACACACACACAGGCTCACACACTCAAACACACACTCACACTCTCATACTCTCACGTGCACACTCACAAACAATCACACATACTCACTCACACTCACACACAGGTACACTCACTCACACACACACAGCTACACACACACAGGTACACTCACTCACACTCACTCACACTCACTCACACACACTCACATACAGGTACACACACTCACACACAGACACACATACTCAAACATACACTCATAAACACTCACACACCGGTACACACATGTTCACACACTCACATATACTCACACGTACTCACACGTACTCACACGTACTCACAAACACTCACACATACTCTCACTCATACTCACAGCCACACTCACATACATGTACATACACGGGCACACACATACTTATACCACACCGGCACAAACACACACATGTATACACACACACACACACCAACACACACACACACACACACACACATCAACACACACACATACTTTACTGGCCATACACCCGGCAGTTTTTCTTAACCACTCGCCCAAACTCAAATCTAACTACCTAGTGACCATCAAGGCCTACTAATACTATGACAGCCATGACAATTAATTAACACGCCTCATTTAACTAGTTTCCAACCATTATATTACCTCTTTGTTTGAATTCTAAATGTTCTTCTGTGACACCTCTTCTTCACCAAGCGCATTCTCTATCTTTAGGCACTAGACGGGATGGCCAAATGAGTTGAGCGTCCATCTCCAGTTTTGGTCGATCGTGGGATTCGAACCCTGGGCCCATATTCATGACGCGGTGTTAGTGAGCCAAAACTGGTTTTGGTCAGGGTTTCCAGTTTACCGGCGAAAAGTCAGTATGCAAGGAGCGGTGTTATGCTAACACAGCGAGTTTAAGACCGGGTAGACTAACACCACACCATAGCAGGTTTAAGGGCGGTGTTAGCTACATCGGCGCCGTGCGGTGTGTACATTCCAGCCCTGCTGTGTGTGTATGTGGGTGTGGGTGTGGGTATCTCTGTGTGTATGTTTATGTTTGTGTGTGGTTGTGTGTGTATGTGTCTGTCTGTGTGTGTTTCTGTGTCTGTGTTTTTTTCTTGAAGATTTATACTGCCTATCATGGATAAGCCTGAATACACTTGTTTTCACCATTAGACAATTTCTTGATAGAAAGCCCGAGCCTACACTTTTACCGACCGAAGGGATTTTTAACCTCCCACACCAAATAGACATGGTATGAGAGCAACTGGCCTTTATACACAGCGGTGGAAATCCAAATTGGCAGAGGTGGGGGCACTGGCAATTGAACCACTGACCTTCAGATTAGGAGTCCGACCTAGAAAAAAGTCAGACACTCTAACCACTCTGCCACAGAGAACACCGCTCGGTGTGTGTCTGTGTGTTTCCTGACCTGACTTTACAGAGACAGAGACAGACATACACACAGACAGACACACACAGACAGGCATACATAACAATTTTATTATATTTGCCGATACGCGAAGTCCAACACTTCAATGTTATTGAAAGTTAATAGAAATACAGAACAACACACATCCAAAGAAAGACACACATACACAGACATACACAGACACACAACCACACACAGACAGA
This sequence comes from Branchipolynoe longqiensis, assembly GCA_030323885.1. Taxonomy (NCBI): domain Eukaryota; kingdom Metazoa; phylum Annelida; class Polychaeta; order Phyllodocida; family Polynoidae; genus Branchipolynoe; species Branchipolynoe longqiensis. The sequence continues at coordinate 37,678,977 of CM059200.1, forward strand.
CACACAACCACACACAGACAGACACACATACACACACAAAGACAGACACACTCACCCACAGACATACACACACATACAAAGACAGACACACTCACCCACAGACATACACACACATACAAAGACAGACACACTCACCCACAGACATACACACACTCACAGACATACACATAGACAGACACACATACACACACCCATACATACACCCATACATACACACACATACAGAGACATACACAGACACACATACATACACACAGACATACATGCACCAACATACACACGCACATACACAGACACACACAAACACATACAGACACACATAGACAGACACACACAGGCACACAAACACACACAGACACACAAACACAGACACACACACAATAACAAGGCTTGCTGGTGCCCGGTGTGTGGAGATGGCAAGCCGCCCGGTACACGCCGGTACCAGTTAAGGGGGATACCCCAAATCTATAAATAACTGCCCGTTTAGCTACCATGAACGTTTTAGGCGCCCGTACATACGGCGTGACATACTTCGCGACCAACCAATTTACCATACAGCCATACACATTAATTAAACTGCCTCTTTTAACTAGTTGCCGACCATTGTATTACCTCTTCGTGTGAATTCAAAATGTTCTTCTGTGACACCTCTTCTTCACCAAGCGCATTCGCTATCTTTAGGTCCGGTTTCAGTCAGAAGTGTGTCTTCTTTTAGAGCCGAGTTTCCCATTGGGGATTTTATGTGAATTGGTCTCCAGATTATCGGAGCAGTGTCAAGTAATGAGATCCCAGTTTTGTTTTGTTTTAGAAAAAGAGTGTAACTGGGAGGTGATGGGGTGGAGAGGGGGGCGGAAAGACGATTCTGCAGCGTAGTCAATGGGCATCTTTTATTAGTTGATGACTGGCAGTTTCTGTTAAATAAACTGGTATATGCACGGCCTGTGAATACCACAACACATGCTGTGCTGTGTGTATATTACACGTAATAATTAATTTAAAACAGATATATCTGTTTGTAACTAAATATCTATTATAAACTGGTATATGCACAATGTGTGACTACCACAACATGAGTTGTGTTGTGTGTATATGACATAATACAGTATAACCTCGTTAAACCAATCGCGGTTAAACCAAATGATCAGTTAATCCAAACTTGTTTCGGCGGCCAGGAAAATACTACCATTTGTCATATAAAAAAGTTGATTAAGCCAAAGTTGGTTAATCCAAATTATCGGTTAATCCAAACAAAATTGTTGTACCCCAGGCCAGTCCGGTATGGTTAAACCAAACTTTCATGTGGTTATAAGGTCATCTGAGACCCCACTGACTTTTTTTATATGATAAATGCTAGTATTTCTTGCCGGGTCGCCGAAAAAGTTTGGATTAATCGATCATTTGGTTCAACCGACCTTGGTTTAACGGGGTTATTCTGTAGATACATACAAAACCAATAATCAAAGTGTCCACATACATTGTATATTACATCTGCAATACACGCTTACTCAAAGTCAAAGCCAAAGCTCGGTTAAACCAATGATCGGTTAATCCAAACAAATTTCTAGGGTTCCTTCAAGTTTGGTTTAACAGGGTTATACTGTAATTTGTTTAAAACAGATATATCTGTTTGAATACCATTTATCATATATAAAAAGTCAGTTAAACCAAAGTCGGTTAATCCAAATTATCGATTAATTCAAACAAAATTGTCTGGCCCCCAGGACACTTCCGGTATGGTTAAACCAAACTTTCATGTGGTTATAAGGTCATCTGAGACTTTTATATGATAAATGGTAGTATTTTGGTTTAACGGGGTTATACTGTATATACATACAAACAATAATCAAAGTGTCCACATACATTGTATATTACATTCATAATGCAACCGCATTTTTGCCAAAACCAAGTCAAAGTCGAAGCCAAAGCTAAATACCACAACATGCGCATTATAAACTGCCGCGTCACTTCCGCCATCAGTGTGACGTCATAGCGTCGACCGTTTCCGGTTTGCCCCACATCCGGTGGAGTCGGATGAATGAGGAAATGATAAAGAAAGTCACGTGCGCCTAAAAGGCAGATGGGACATCGCTTAGACTGGCGAGTCAATCGGATGGGGGTGAAGTTCACCCGCGCATGCTTATTAACTGCTTCCGGAAATCTGAGACTTTGATTCGTTGGCTTCCGTTGTGGAATGTGAATTTAACCAACAAAATTATATTCACCTTTTTTCCTGACAATGTGAGCCGTGGTTGTGTGGGTGGATGGTTATGCCTGTTTTGTGTGGATGTGTTTGTTATTCATATTTGCACAAGTCCTTATGTATATGTGTGTATGCACATGTGTATATACATATGTATGTCTATATAATATATATGTATGCATAAATATATACACATACATATACCTGTGTCATGTATGTTTTGTGTGTATGTGTTATTCATAATTACATAAGTCCTTATCTATATGTATGTATATATATTATATATATATATATTATATTATATATATATATATCATTTTAGATGGTGCTAGGACGTAAAGGAGAGGAGCCAGTGGGATGTGTGGGGGAGAGAGCAAGAGGGAGAAAGGGAGGGAGTGGGAGGAGAGAGAAATGGAGATTGTGAGGAGGGGAGGGAGATAGAATGGAAATTATGAGGAGAAAGAGGGGGACGGAGTGGGGAGCGAGAGAGAGGGAGATAGAGAGAGAGGTAGGGAAGGATGGGGCAGGAAGGAGAAATGGGGGTTGTGAGGGAAGGGAGGGGGTGAGAGAGACAACCGGAGAGGGGGAAGGAGGAGAGAAATGGTGAATGTGAGAGGAGGAAAAGGCAAGAGTGAGAGACAGTGAGCGGGAGTGACAGTGACGGGGGGTGAGAAGAGAGAAACGGGGGAAAGAGAGAAGAGTGAGGGAGACAGAGAAGCAGAGGGAGGGTGGTGCAAGGAGGGTGGTGCAGGGAGGGTGGTGCAGGGAGGGTGGTGCAGGGAGGGTGGTGGAGGGAGGGTGGTGCAGGGAGGGTGGTGCAAGGAGGGTGGTGCAGGGAGGGTGGTGCAGGGAGGGTGTTACAGGGAGGGTGGTGCAGGGAGGGTGGTGCAAGGAGGGTGGTGCAGGGAGGGTGGTGCAGGGAGTGTGGTGCAGGGAGGGTGTTACAGGGAGGGTGGTGCAGGGAGGGTGGTGCAGGGAGGGTGGTGCAGGGAGGGTGGTGCAGGGAGGGTGGTGCAGGGAGGGTGGTGCAGGGAGGGTGGTGCAGGGAGTGTGGTGCAGGGAGGGTGTTACAGGGAGGGTGGTGCAAGGAGGGTGGTGCAGGGAGGGTGGTGCAGGGAGCAGGGATGAAAGATCTCCGCGATTTCGCTGATTTCCGCGATTTTTCAATCCTGCAGCACCATGAGCGTATACTAATATGTAGTGCAGACGCCGCAACACTATCAACGTCGTCCTATACTACTAATACGTGCTTCAAACGGCGCAGCACTATCAGCGTATACCAATATATATGAAACCCGACTTCCGGAAATTTTCCGCGATAGCTGACAATGCTAATCCTATGGGAGAATATCAGCATTTCCGCTTTTTTTCCCGGAGACCACTTTCATCCCTGAGGGAGGGTGGTGCAAGGAGGGTGGTGCAGGGAGGGTGGTGCAAGGAGGGTGGTGCAGGGAGGGTGGTGCAAGGAGGGTGGTGCAGGGAGGGTGGTGCAGGGAGGGTGGTGCAAGGAGGGTGGTGCAAGGAGGGTGGTGCAGGGAGGGTGGGTCAGTGACGGGTTAAAGAGGGCGATGGAAGGAGAGGGATCTAAAATAACTGTTTCAGTAGTTGTTGTTGGAACGCGCAAATAGCTCCTCGTGACTGCCGTCTGTCCTGACCTAATTACGACAGCCTCTTTTGTTGAAACAATGACATTAGCACACTCACCGCAGCCTCCATTCATCTCCTCAGATGCTCTGACTAAATGTTGAATACCGCAAGTTAAAAGGCACTTCGGTTTTCTTAGCTAGAGGTGTCTATTCATTCCGTTTAAAAATAATAAATTTGTTATCTGTTTCACATTTGGAAATATTTTTATTTATCATTCAGTCAGACCAGACGGGATGGCCGAATGAGGACTGGTTGGCTCAGTTTCAGGGTAATGTGACTGAGTGGGATATCAGGTCATGGTGCTGGTGGACTGGTCTCCCATTGGGGCAGCACTATAAAGTCGCCATGAGTGTGCACCGTCATAAGGTGGTACCTGTCCTGATGTGACCTGATATGTTGCCAGGATGTACAACTCCAACAACCCTCATTTGGTCACTGAGGTTGCGTGTGTGTGTTTGGAATGTTGCGGCACATTGAAACACCGGCTTTTGTTTGACCACCAACGGTTACCAATGTTGAGCTTCATCAGTATTTTGATGGGTAGCTGACCGCCTGGGAACAGGTGGTGGCATGGACATTTCAAATAAGTAACTCATCATGAATATGATTTGTTATTGACATGGTGTTAAAGGACTATTGTCATCATCATCAACTTCTTTGAATGGAATCATTGTTGGTTCCTGGATTATTCAGCTGCATTTCAGCATTTGTTTGTGGTGTGGAAGGAAAGTAAAGCTTGTTTTATTTAACGACACCTCTAGAGCACCTTGATTTTTGCGTCATCGGCTATTGGACATCAAACATATGGTCATTCTGGCATATTTTCTTTGGAGGAAACCCGCTGCCACCACATAGGATACTCTTTCCGATAAGCAGCAAGGGGTCTTTTATATGCACTTTCCCACAGATAGGACAGCATATACCACAGCCTTTGATGAAACAGTTGTGGACCACTGGTTGGAACGGAAAATAGTCCAAACTGCAAATAGCTCCACTGAGCAGGATCGATCGGATGACCCACACCTTCACAGGTGGACACTCTACCACTTGAGCGACGTCCCACTCGCCCTAGTGTGGAAGGAAGAGAAATTACTTGATTGTCAAGATTTTAAGAGTATTTCTTTCTTAAGTTGATATATATTTATGCATATTTATGTGATGGATAAGCATTATGCGAGTATAAAGGCATGGAAGGAGATTATTTATAATATTATACTGCTATTGATATATCCATTTCGTGCGGAGCATCCCCACCCCACGTGACCTTGTGGAAGGTTGGGAGTTCGATTCCCGGCCAAGTCAAAGCAATGACTTACAAAATTTAAGCTTGTTGCTTCCTGACCCTGGTGATCTGCATTATTAGGAGAGGGCGAGGACTGGTTGGCTCAGTGTCAGGCTATGACTGAGTGGGATATCAGGTCATGGTGTTGGTGGCATTGTCTTCCAAGGGGGCAACACTATAAATCACCATGAGTGCGGACTGTCACAAGTCGGTGCCCGGCCTGATATGACTTTAGATGTTGCCAGGACCTAAAACTCCAACTCACAAACAAACCTTAAGAGGGGGGGGGGGGGAAGTGTAGCTACAGTACATTCGAAAGATGGTGACAGCAAATTCTTTCTGCAACATGTTCCTTATTGAGTGGTCTCAGACTTTAGCGACCTTTCTGGTTTAGCGTGAAGATGAAATACCAGGCTTTTCCTGGCTCGCTTTCATCTCAGCGGCAAGCACTTATTGTGAGCAGTGTCAGCCTATAAATATGCGGACATTCTCTTCTCAATCATTGCTTTCATTCATTCATACATTCATTCGTTCATTGAATCAGTTCTTTTATTTATTCTATTCTTTCAGTTTGTTCATTCATTCTGTTCTTTTATTCATTCATTCACCCACTTTGTTCATTCATTCACTCAGTTTGTTCATTCATTCAGGTTGTTTATTCACCCACTTTGTTCATTCATTCACTCAGTTTGTTAATTCATTCTGTTCTTTTATTCATTCATTCACCCACTTTGTTCATTCATTTACTCAGTTTGTTCATTCATTCAGGTTGTTCATTCACTCACTTTGTTCATTCATTCACTCAGTTTGTTCATTCATTCAGGCTGTTCATTCACTCAGTTTGTTCATTCATTCAGGTTGTTCATTCATTCAGGTTGTTCATTCACCCAATTTGTTCATTCATTCAGGTTGTTCATTCATTCAGGTTGTTCATTCACTCAGTTTGTTCATTCATTCAGGTTGTTCATTCACTCAGTTTGTTCATTCATTCAGGTTGTTCATTCACCCAGTTTGTTCATTCATTCAGTTTATTCATTCAATTTGTTCATTAATTAATTCATTCAGTTCGTTCATTCATTCATCTATTCATTCAGGGAATTTATTCAGTTCATGCATTCATTCAGTTCCTTCCTTCGTGTACTCATTCATCCCACTCATTAGTTGATTGTCATTCGTTGATGCAGTTAATTATAGCTAGTTATAGTAATTATTTACAGTGATTCAATCATCTCCTTTTTAAATGTGAATAAAATACAAATATGTTTAGACTAATTACATGCATTAAAATATTATAGCTAACCTAATGTTCTCTTATGTTTTTCAGGTAAGTGTCCTTCACGTTTAACCAGACAGCCGGTTGGTGAGTCCGATGTGGATATAGCTATTTATTTTATTTTATTTCATTTATTTAATTGATTTATTGTTATTTATTTATTTATTTATTTATTTATTTATTTATTTATTTATTTATTTGAGGAGGTAGTGCATGGTTAAATCAAAGACCCAGATTCAATAAAAATCGTTTGACAAATGAGGTGATGGGATTTTAATGGGGCTGTGTAACAGATCAAAATAACTTTACTTATTCACAATTATTATGATAAAATTGAATAGTCATTAATATGTATAGCTTGAAACTTCCTATTCTTTAAGAGTTATTTGGTATGAGGGTCTCTGTGGTCAAGCTGTGCCTATTAGTGTAAATCAGCGTTAATGACTGTCCTCAGTGACTTAGACTTATAGACTTGGCAAGTAGTAGGACCGACAAATCCCAATAGAAGCACACACCCCCATTTCAAGATTGAAAGCACGCACAAATTTACAATCATATTCAGACTGAATGCACATAAAATAAGACAATCCCACTTTATTTCAGAGACACGACAAAAACAAATAAATTTACGATCATATTCAGACTGAATGCGCATAAAATACAAGACAATCCCACTTTATTTCAGAGGCACGACAAAAATAAATCCATTAAATTCTTTAACTTTGAATAGACGTGCATCCATGTGTCTGCACTCGCGCAGTGCATGTCTATTGGGACATATACGGTATGTAAGTACACACTTCCTTTCTATGTGTGATGTCATAGAACATTAGAGGAGCGGGACATAGCTCAGGCGGTAGAGTGTCCACCTGTGAAGGTGTGAGTCATCCGATCAATCCTGCTCAGTGGACCTATTTGTAGTTTGGGTTATTTTCCATTTCATTGTGGTATGTGCTGTCCTGTCTGTTGGAAAGTGAATATAAAAGACCCCTTGCTGCTTATCGGAAAGATTAGCCTATGTGGTGGCAGCAGGTTTCCTGCAACAAAATGTTTGTATGACGTTTGACGTCCAATAGCTGATGATAAAAATCAATGTGCTCGAGAGGCATCGTTAAATAGAACAAGCTTTTTTTGGAACATTCATAATAGTCAAAGGGTACTCGGATTCCCAGTCACTTCACACTGATTCGTAGCCCGTCAACGGCTTCTTGACATTTCACATACAGTAAAACCTCTTTAAATCACCCGAACATGGGACCGACTATAAATGGTCCATTTAGGGAGGTGATTGGTTAGGGAGTTTTTTTTATATCATTACAATGGTAAGCAGGTATTGCAGGTACTGCAATACCTCAGGGGGTTTGACGCCCCTGCCCTCAGAGCTGTAAACCACTGCCTTGTGGTACAGGTTGTTGACAGAACCAAAGGCTAAGGGAGCAAACCCTAAACAGAAAACCATGTCACTGTGGCAGCATCAAGGAACTCCCAACATCTCCCGACCAGCCACTGCATGGACAAATAGTTTTGCGCCTGTCTGGACATGGTCTTGCCAGTGTGAAACCTCTATTTGCTCCCCGAGAGAGTGCCGCTGGTAACTTGCAAAAGCCAGCAGCACTTCAACACTTTTGCAGGCAGCTTTCATGAAATGGAGAACTAAATGGAGAGCGGCAGTCAAGTAATGAAAGCAGTCTTTGTCACGACCGACAGCATGATGATGATGATGATGATGATGATGATGATGATGATGATTGTAATGGTGATGGGCAGATTAATTTCAACCTCCTGGGTTTGAACTCAAGTAGCCCATTCTAAGTGTGAGCTTTCATTAAGATACATACAATTGTCATGTAATGAATACATGATAACAACAATTAACATGACCAGTTCCTTTAAGATGTAATGATTTGAGGATTATTAGAGGAATGTGCCATTTCCAATACAAACAGTGAAAACTTGACCCATACATGGTAGATATTTGCATTTGCATGCCGCATATATGGAATCCTAGCTTGAAGCAATAAATGTTGAATTCTGTTGTGAGCTCAGACATGCTGATATACTGCACAGCTCCCTCATACTCTTGCGACCACTTTGTGACCACTCTGTGACCATTAAAAAGGGGAATCGCAAAGTAGTCTGCGATCTCTGGGAGACAGCCACTTAAAATAAAAGTTACTTTAAGCTAAAGTAAGGTACATAATAACGATCCACCTAATGTATTTATCTCAGACAATTTCAGAAACCCAGAATGATCGGACTATGCAACTTTAAATAAAGACACAAAATAATCAATTGAACTATGTGGAAGCCATAGGATTTTAGCAGAAACTCAATGGGGTAAGCCTGTGAAAATGACAGCCATAAGAATCCTAAATCTGCCTATGATATGATTCCCATTAAATATAAAATATTCAAGGCAGTCGCTTTCATCCCCAATTAGCTTAAAGTTGCATAGTCCGATGGTTTTGAATTTCTGTATTTTTTCTGAGATAAATATATTAGATCGATCACTAGTATCTACATTAGATTAGTTCAAAGTTACTTTTATTTTAAATGGTAAACTTTTGAGATATTTTGAGTGCAAACATGGAAAATTAGTTTTGGCAAGGTTGCCAAAACTCTGACACCATAGACTTCTGCAGTAACATGTTCTGTTAAATTGACTCAGTATTGCCTTCTATGCAGAAACAAATGCTTAATAAGTGCATCAATATCTAAGTTAGATATGTAAAATCAAATCTAGATAATTGGTTTGGTTTTGAAAATTTGCTATTTCATCGGACTATACAGCTTTAAGGACGAACGGCAGGAATCTAAACCAAGTTTATTGCGGACCGCAAGGGTGACGAATGGTGCTTTTATTGCGGAAATTCACAATTTGCTCTGCATTATGGCATTAAGTGTGTGTGTATGTGTGGGGGGGGGGGGGGGTCTGTCAGCCCACCGCCATTAACTGAGTTGGTGTTTTACGTCCTGGCAACATCTAGGGTCATATTAGGACAGTCATTAACTGAGTAAATGTACCACATCACTCAGAGTTAAGCAGGGATGAAAGATCTCAACGTTTTCGCGGATTTCCGCGATTTTTGATAGTCACCAATTAACATTCACAAAATGTCAATGTATGCCTATATGACAGCAATTGAGTAGTCTGAATCGTGTTCTTATATGACCTATAATGTTGCTAGAACATAAAGCTCAAACAAAAGAGTTTGGCATGAGCTATAAATAGTCACAACAAAGACAGTTGAAACCAGAATTCCGGCATTTTCTCACGATTCCCTGACAGTGCTAATCCTGTGTGAGAATATCCGCATTTTCGCGGAAATTCGACATTGGTTCTGCTGGAACCCATTACTTGTTACCAAGGTCTCGGCCTAATTTCCGCGGTTTTTATCAGAGACCACTTTCATGCCTGCTTAAGGGACAATCTACAGACCTTTTCCACTGGGCATGCGCAGAATTGATCATCGTAATACCTAATTGATGCAATTTCGTGACAGTTGACCGATGCCAGAGTGGCATTGTTTAGATGGTGTGGTTTGGTTTTTGTTGGAGTTTTACATCCTTGCAACATCTATGGTCATATCAGGATGGGTACAGCTTGTGATAGTGCGCACTCATGGTGACTTCATAGTGCTTCCCCACTGTGAAATCAGGCCACCAGCACCATGAGTCGATATCCCACTCAGTCACATTATCCTGACACTGACTTGTGGCCCTATCCTAATAATGCCGAGTGCCAGGCTAGGAAGTGACAAGTATCAATTTTATATGTCATTTGTTGAGATGAATTCATTTGATTGATTTGTTTGTTTGTTGGGGCTTAACGTCCTTGTAACATCTGAGGTCATATAAGGACGGGTACCCAGTTCATTTGAGTGCAGTCTAGACCAAGTAATCATGTCCTTTGAAATACTCGACCCCTGATCGACTGACCAGACCACCGACTTGTGATAGTGCGCACTCATCGTAACTTTATAGTGCTGTCCCACTGGGACACCAGGCCGCCGGCACCATGACCTAATTTCCCAACTCAGTCTCATTATCCTGAAACTTAGCTATCCAGTTCATTTGAGTGAAGTCTAGGCAAAGTAACCATGTCCTTTGAAATACTTGACTCTTGAAGAGAATTGGCGGTAAGTCGGGGTTAAAAAATCATATAGTTGCTTCATGCAGTCCCAAAACCGGAAGTGCATGTCGCCATCATGTTCCAAGTCTCTCGGGTATGCCCCGCAGGCACATAAGCATATTCAGCGCTATACGGAGCGACCCAACCAGCCACGGTTGAACTCGTTTCAGCCCATTTAAACTTGTTTCCGGTACAAAGGCTAGGGGACCAGGTTGGAAACTGAGCGATAATAGCTGAAACATAAGCATATTCAGTGCTATACGGAGCGACCCAACCAGCCACGGTTGCGACCCAACCAGCCACGGTTGAACTCATTCAATCATAAAATACTTTGCTGTAGTTATATCGGGCGGAAAATAAATGGATTAAAGTGTTTTAAGTATATTTGAAATTTATCTACATCAATTTCTGTTTAAATTACACAATATCAGTAATTACAGAATGGGAAACTATTCCTGCAAGGATATGCTCAATATGACCCAGTGGTCATGCGTTTTTGCGCCTTTCGTCGCTGTGGACCCTTCTCCGCAGGCAGGCACGGGTGCCGAGACGCTATTTTGAATGAGATGGGTGGCGCTCCCTGCGGGAATCGCCGTAATTAAGCATAATGACGCCCAGGTACACTGGTCCCGCTGGGTGCTGAACTGTAATATGGTTGGGGAGGGGGGTGTCTCTGTGGCCTGTCACTAATTACTCTGGGCACAGTGTCCTTGCACAATTAGGGAGGTAATATGCCTACAATCTCAGGTATGCTTTTAGATAAAAGATTCACCCCGTACTTCCAGTACAGGGGTGAATGACAACGTAGTCTAAGTATGGGCGAAAATAGCTTTAGTATGGAACAAGAGGTAGAATGCCTGGCACCAGTGTCAAATGGTTACTTATATCAGCACAGAGTTGGTGAAATGGGAGAGAATGCAAAAAGACAAGATGGCGGCCAGAGAACACCCGCGATCTCACTTTTAAATTGCATTAAAGTATATGTATTATTATATTTTCCAACTCAAACGTAGCGGGTAAATATGAAGACATATACAAAGAATAAATGTTGCTTATTACATTGTGAAATTAGGCTCTCATAAAGACTCATTTCATTAGCCCGATTTTTCGACCGTTTTTACATAAGGCTGGTCTTCACCTGTGTACTACAAGTACCGGGTGAATCTTTTATCTAGTGTGCCTTCTAGACAAGATTCCCACACTTGGAAATTAAATAACGGTCTACTACTTTTTCTAGACAAGACGGGATGGCTGAATGATTTGAGCGTCCGTCTCCGTTTTTGGCAGATCGTGGTCATGGTTATGGTGCTGGTGGCCTGGTCTCCCAGTGGGTCACATGCCATGGGTGTGCACTGTCACAAGTCGGTAGTCGTCCCGATATGACCTTAGATGTTGCCAGGACATAAAACTCCAACAACCAACCAACTACTTCTTCTAGTCTCATCTAATCTAGTCTGTTTCAGTCTAAATAGTCTAGTTTAGCCTAGCCTAATCTAATTTAGGCTAGTTTGGTTTAGCTTAGTTTAATATAATCTAGTCTAATGTAGTAAACTAATCCCGGCTAATGTAATCTAATATAGTTTAGCTCTTGATCGAATCTAATATAGTCTACTTCAGCCTAACCTCGTTTAGCCTGTAGTCTAATCCAGTTTAGCCTAGTTTAATTTAGTCTAGCCTAGTCTAATCTACTCTAGACTATTCTAATCTACTCCCGTCTAGCATTGCCTAGCCTATTTTAACCTAGTCTACTTATTCTAGTTTCAGCTTGTCTAATCTAATCTAGTTTAGTTTTGGCTCATCTAGTCTAGCCTTGTCCAGTTTAGGCTAATCTAATCTAGTTTAGCCTTGTCTAACCTAGTCTAGTTTAGGCTTGTCTCATCTGATCTATTCTAGTTTAGCCTCATCTAATCTCATCTAGTTTAAGCTAATCTAATCTAGTTTGGCCTAGGCTAATCGAGTCTAGGTGAGGCTCATCTAATCTAGTCTAATTTAACCTCGTCTAATTAGTCTAGTTTAGTCTAGCCTAGTCTGCCCTAGTCTTCCCTAGTCCAGATTAGCCTAGGCCTGTCTACTTGGGAGACATTCACCATCCCAGCTGAAGAGATGGTGATTTAGCGCCATGTCAGCAACAAAGGCAATCTTTGCAGCAAGCCCGTAAAGAAAATTCACATCCATTGCATATTTAATTAAAATTCTGATAGGATACCACGCATGGCTTATCAAGATTACTTAAAGGGCGCAAAGTTTCATTGAATATTGATTAGTTACGCCTCACTTCTCTCCTCCTTTTAGGCTCTTTAGAGACTTGTACGCGTAGATATTGTAGCAGCACATATGGGGTGATGCAAATGGGAAATATTGTGCTTAGAGCAAGATTTGGACACACTTCTTGCCATTCCAAGGCAAGTGGTATAACCATTAGACCATCTAGGTCCCCGATGCAATCACCCACCCTATCCTCACCTACCTGTCTATGTGGCTCCTTGCCTGAGAGGGCAACAATATACTATAATGTGGCCCCTTGTCTGAGAGGGCAACAATATACTATAATGTGGCCCCTTGTCTGAGAGGGCAACAATATACTATAATGTGGCCCCTTGTCTGAGAGGGCAACAATATACTATAATGTGGCCCCTTCTCTGAGAGGGCAACAATATACTATAATGTGGCCCCTTGTCTGAGAGGGCAACAATATGCTATAATGTGGCCCCTTGCCTTAGAGGGCAACAATATACTACAATATAGAAGCTCCAAAATAACATCTTTTAGAGATTTGTTTGTGGAGGTGTTATGTCCTGACAACATCTAAGGACGGTCGTGTAGAGATGAATATTCCGACTGGTGGATATCATAGGAACATATCTAGATGCGATCAGTAATTTGTCCGATGAAAGCATACAATTTTTTAAACCAAAATACTTAGCTAAATTTGATCTTTTTTCTTTAAGATTTATCCTGCCTATCATGGATAAGTTTGAACAGACTTGTTTTCACCATTAGACAGTTTGTCGATAGAAAGCCCGAGCCTACACTTTTACCGACCCAGGGGATTTTTAAGCTCTCACACCACATAGATATGGTATGAGAGCAACTGGCCTTTGATGACGCTGTAAGTTATAGACAGCGGAGGAAATCCAAATTGGCAGAGGTTTGGGGGGGCACAGGGAATAGAACCACCGACCTTCAGATTAGGAGTCTGACCTAGAAAAAAGTCAGACACTCTAACCTCTCCGCCACAGAGAACATCACGATCTGATATATCAAACCTAGATACTGGTGCACTTATTAAAGATGTCATGCTGCATAAAAGGGCACGATGAGGCAATTTAATCAAACCTGTTCGTGCTGAAGCCTATGCTGTCAGAATTTGTTCACGCTTGCTAAAACTAATTTGGTTGTGCTTTCACTTCAAATGTCTTGAAAGTTAATCATTTATAAAATAAAAGTTACTTCAAATTTAAGTAAGGTGGATTATAAAAAGCAACCTAATATATTTACCTAAGGATATTTCAGAAACTCAAAAACCATCGGACTATGCAATTTCAATGATTCATACCTAACCAGGCGCTCTGCATTACTAGGATAATGCATGGACTGGTTTACCCACTATCAGGATAATGTGACTGAGTTGGTAATATTGGGTCATAGTGCCAATGACCTGGTCCCCTCGGTGGGGCAGCAAAATAACAAGACTGGCTTCCAGTAGTGCCATACCATTACCTACAGATACTTCAGTTTAGTGTAAAGTTGTGTAGTCCGATACTTTTGAGTTTCTTATCATTTTTTTTAGATAAATATAACTGGAAATATATTAGGTTGATCGTAATAATCTACCTTATTTTAGTTTCAGGTAACCTTTATTTGAAATGGCTACCGTTTGAAATATTTGAAGTGTAACCATACAAAATTAATTTTGGCATGCACGCCAAAACCCTGACACCATAAGCTTCTACAGTAACAGGTTCTATTAAATTGGGTAACACCCTTCTGTGTTGCACTAGTACTAGTAGTAGATATTGTAGCAGCACATATGGGGTGATGCAAATGGGAAATATTGTGCGCAGAGGTGGGGACAGGGCGGGGTTGAATTGAGGTGAGGTGAGGCGAGGTAAGGTTGATCGGGGTGGGTTGTGTCACACAGTGTGACTTTTTTCTGGTCAGACTCCTAATCTGAGGGTCATTGGTTCGATTCCCCATGCCCCCCACCTCTGCCAATTTGGATTTCCACCACTGTGGATAACTTACAGCATCATCAAAGGCCAGTTGCTCTCATACCATGTCTATGTGGTGTGGGAGGTTAAAAATCCCTTGGGTCAGTAAAAGTGTAGGCTCGGGCTTTCTATCGCCAAACTGTCTAATGGTGAAAACAAGTCTAGTCAGACTTATCCATGACAGGCAGTATAAATCTTCAAGAAAAAAAAAGAAGAACAAAAAGGTGTGCGTGCTGATGGCGGTAATGAGTGAGGCCATGCAGCTTTAAAGGTAGCTTCATTTATAGGGCAGACCTCATTGTTGTAGTTTCTTTCTGTTGCTGCTGCTACCAGCTCGTTTCTTACCAGATTCGCACGACCGAACTAACGGGCTGCGCATGCGCACCAGAACCGGTCGGAATCGGAACCGCCTCGGGCCACGTTCTGTGTCGCGTTACTGTCACGGCTCTGTAGCTGTTTGCAAATGGCGGCTGATCAGACGGGATGGCCGAATGAGTTAGAGCGTCCGTCTCCCGATCGTGGAGTCGTGGGTTCGAGTCCTGGTCGAGTCAAACCAATGACCTTTAAAATTGATACTTGTCACTTCCTAGCCAGGTGCTCGGCATTATTAGGATAGGGCAAGGACAGGTGTGCTCAGTGGCAGGATAATGTGCCTGAGTGGGATACCAGGTCATTGTGCCAGCGGCCTGGTTTCCCAGTGGGACAGCACTATAAAGTCGCCATGAGTGTGCACTGTCACAAGTCGGTACCTGTCCTGATATGACCTTAGATGTTGCCAGGACGTAAAACAACAACAACAAACAAACAAGCAAATGGTGGCCCGCCATGTCCCGCTGTTCGGCACCCAGAGAGGGTGTGTGAGTGAGGGTGTGTGAGTGAGGGTGTGTGTGCGAGGGTGTGTGTATGTGAGGGTGTGTGTGTGAAGATGTAAAGTGTGTATGTGAGGGTGAGGGTGTGAAGATGTGGGTGTGTATGTGAGGGTGTGTGTGAGGGTGTGCGTGTGTGTGAGGGTGTCCTGTTGTAGTCCGCACATTAGCAGGACCCTGGGACCTGCTGGATGAAACCTAGATAAAAGATTCCCCCGCACTTGCAGTAGGGGTGAAAAGCAATCCATTAGAAAAAGTGGCAAAAAGCTGTGTATGGCTGGGTAAATGAAATGAGCAGATAAATTCTTAATTTAAGAAGCAAAGTATATTCTTAATATATGTCTTCGTATTTACCCACTACATTTAAGTTGAAAAATAAAATAAAACATGTAGTTTAATGAACTTTAAAAGTGAAATCGACAACATTCTATCATCGTCATCTTGTCTTTTTGCATTCTATCCCATTTCACCAATTCTGTGCTGATATAAGTACCCATTTGATATTGGAACCAGGGATTCCAGTTCATGTTCCACGAAGAAGCAATTTTTGCCCGTATTTAGACTATGTTGTCATTCACCCCTACTGAAAGTACGGGGGTGAATGTTTTATCTAGATGGAACCCCGCGTTAACCGGAAGTGATGTCAAACCCGTGGTGACGCGGCCCCCCTGCCGACCTGCCGCGCGGGCTGCTGGGGGGAACACGGCTATTAAAAAGGCAGTTCTCCTTTCAATGGCTCCAAGATGAAATTAGGCTTCTAGTCATTGCGGGCGGGGCGGACTGAAGAGTTGTGGGTTGAGGTGAGGTGAGGTGAGGTGAGGTGGAGTGAGGTGGGGTGAGGTGAGGGGGTGAGGTACGGTGAGGTGAGGTAAGGTGGGGTTGGGTTGGGTTTGGTTAGTTTAGGTTGGATGAGTCGAGGTGAGGTGAGGTGGGACAGGGCAGGGTTGGATTGAGGTGAGGCGAGGTAAGGGTAGGTTGAGTTTGGTTGGATGAGTCGAGGTGAGGTGAGGTGGGACAAGGTGGGGTTGGATTGGATTGAGGTGAGGCGAGGTAGGGTTGGGTTGGGTTGGGTTGGGTTGGGTTGGGTTGGGTTGGGTTGGATAGCTCGAGGTGAGGTGAGGTGGGACAGGGCGGGCTTGGATTGGATTGAGGTGAGGCGAGGTAGGGTTGGGTTGGGTTGAGTTGTGTTGGATGAGTCGAGGTGAGGTGAGGTGGGGACAGGGCGGGGTTGGATTGGATTGGATTGAGGTGAGGCGAGGTACGGTTGGGTTGGGTTGGGTTGGGTTGGGTTGGATGAGTCGAGGTGAGGTGAGGTGGGGACAGGGCGGGGTTGGATTGGATTGAGGTGAGGCGAGGTAAGGTTGATCAGGGCGGGTTGTGTCACACGGTGTGCCTGCTGATGGTGGTAATGAGTGAGGCCACTCTGTGAGTGGACCAGTCTGCGGGTTCCTTAATTCCGAATGTCAGCCCTTAAAAGCCACCATCCATCACAACTCACATTGAACCACCGTGTCCATGCGCACACGCATATATATATATACATCACACACACATAGATCACACAGATGCACACAGGCGCACAGACACGCACATGCGCATATACGTACATCACACACATACAATCACACACACGTTTTGGTAGATCGTGGTGATTCGAATCCATGGGTCGAGTCAAACTATTGACTGAAAAATTGATACTTGTCACTTCCTGGCCAGGTGTTCGGCATTTTTAGGATAAGGCAAGGACTGGTTGGCTCAGTGTCAGGATAATGTGACTGAGTGAGATATCAGGTCATGGTGCTGGCGGCCTGGTTTCCCAGTGGGGCAGCACTAAATGTAGTTGGACGCAGTTGCCGAAGCAGTAGAGCACAAGCTTCCCATGTGGTGGGTCGGCAATTCGATTCCCGGTCGAGTCAAGCCAATGACTTACAAAATTGATACTTGTCGCTAGCCTGGCGCTCGTTAGTTTGAGGATCTGGCAAGGACTGGTTAGCTCAGAATCAGGATAATATGACTGAGTGGGATATTGGGTCATGGTGCTGACAGTCTGGTTTCCTAGTGGGATAGCACTATAAAGTTGCAATGAGTGCACTGTAATAATTCGGTACCCGTCCTGATATGACCTTAGATGTTGCTAGGACATAAAACAACAAACACACTCGATGTAGTTACTCCCGCAGCCCAGATCCTGGCTGTTGAACAACCCATTTGAAAAAGTCTCGGAAGCCTGGGTAAAGGAAATTACCACCAAATTTATGTTATTAAGTAATGCGTTTATTCTGAGATACCCAGGTTATGACGTCACCGCCCTTTAGACAGAATGCTGACAGCGTTGTCCCGGCTGTGGAGCACACTGCACAGATCCAGAAAACTGGTGCAGTGTGCATACGGGGATCTGGCCTGTATGCATGGGTGGCTTTTGGTGTTACAGCCTGATACCGTTTAGCTATCACTGAGGTCAGGAAATATGTCAAGCGGTATGCAGGAGCGCGTAACACTTTGATTATAGCTAAACGTGAAGTTATTTATAGATTTGGGAAATCCCTCGATTTGACAATATGAATAGCGCTGCTAATGCGGTGGTGGCGTTAATATCAGTTCGAATTTAGGGAGCGGGCGCTGTACACCAAGTGACCCTGCGTGGCCCCACGTGATCTCATTGTGACGTCGTTATGTCGGTCACGTGAGGTATGGGGGTGAATTGAAAAGGGTGTATCGGGGCTGGCCTTCCCGGCCTCGGGCTTCCTCAGACGGGTTCGGGCCACCTCGGGCGGCCTCGGGCTCTCTTGGGTCACATTTAAGGAAAGGTAACCTTTTAAAACCATCTCACAGTGAAGTCTGCGTCGTCGCCGGCCACGATTGGAATCTTGCACAATTCAGAGTGTAGTGTGTGGTGGGTGGTTTTTTGTCAATAACATAGAAATTTATACAATTTTTGACTGAATGTGAATTTTTAATCTCTTATTTCGTCTTTTATTCAGAGCTGTTTCAAGACTTGCAGTCTTGATTACTAGTTTTGCGTTATTTTTAGCAAACAAAATAATTATTTTTCTGAATATGTCATCCGGACGCAGTAGAGCACATGCCTCCCATGCGGAAGGTGGGAGTTCGGTTCCCGGTCGAGTCAGACCAATGCCATATCAAATCGATGCTTTTTGCTTCCTAGCCAAGCACTCGCCATTATTTGGATAGGACAAGGACTGGTTGGCTCAGGGTCAGAATAATGTAACTTAATGGAATATCAGGTCATGGTGCTGTTGGCCTGGTCCCCCAGTGGGGCAGCGCTATAAAGTGGCCATGAGTGCGCACTGTCACAAGTCGCTACCCATCCTGATATGACCTTAAATGTTGCCAGGATGCAACAATGTAATAAACAGTTGCTGACTGGACAGGGTAGCCAAGTGGATAGAGCATCCACTTCCCATCCGGGATGCCATGGGATCAATTCCCGGCTGACTCAAACCAAAGACTTACAAAATGTATGCTTGCTGCAACCTTGCCTGGAACTCGGCATCAGGAGCAATGTCAAGATAATGTGTCTGAGTGGAATATCAGGTTATAGTGCCGGGCATGCAGCATCCCATAGGGGCAGCACTATAAAGCCACCACGAGCGCGCACAAATTCGTGCTCGTCCTGCTATGACATTAGCTGTTGTTTGTTGATGACCTAGTTATAGGACGCAGATAGTGAGAGGCCGTATTAAAGATAGTGTTTTGCGCAATACTTCCGGGATGCTTCGGCAATGTGTAACCAGTAGAGAAGTGCCACTGTGTCGTTTCCTTTGGTGGAAGTAAAGGGGACCAGAGTGGGAACGGGAACGGCCCAGGGGGCGTGCCAAGCGCCATATGCCCCTTTGACATTGGACCTAGAAATGATTTGAATGACCCTGAGTAGACCACCCTGTCCTCTGGGGAAAAGGGGAGGGCACAGTTTTAAAAGTCTTTATTCATTTTGGAACTACTTCCAAGCTGCCTGAATTATAGCACTTGAAGAGAGACGCTGACTATGCGGGTTCAAGGGAGCCTTCCTTTGTAAGCACATGAAAGACGCGAGACTGGCTTCGGCTGATTATCTGAATAGAATTGAGATACTGTATTTAACTGGAAAAGGTAGAGGCGCGGCGGGTTCGGTCTCTGGCCTGGGTAGAACAATTTGTTGCTGGTTGTGGTGGTGGTGGTGAGTGAAGGTGGTGATTGTGGTGGTGGTAGTGTTGTTGGGTGATTGTGGGTGGTGGTGGTGATGGTGGTGATATTAGTGGTGGTGGTGGTAGTAGAGATGGTGGTGGTGAAGTCGGTGATTGTGGTAGTGGTGGTGGTGGTAATTGTGGTGGCGGTAATGTTGTTGAGTGATTGTGGGTGGTGGTGATGATAGTAGTGGTGGTGGTGGTAGTAGAGATGGTGGTGGTGGTGGTGGTGAGTGGTGGCGGTGATTGTGGTGGTAGTGTTGTTCGGTGATTGTGGGTTGTGGTGGTGATAGTAGAGATGGGGGTGGGGGCGGGGGCGGTGATGGTGGTAGGGATGGTGCTGAAGGTGGTGGTTGTAGTGTTGGTGGAAGTGGTGGTGGTGGTGGTGGTGGTCGGGTTGTGAGTGGTGGTGGTGGTGGTAGTGCTGAATGTAGGTGGTGGTTTCATGCATGGATTGCTATGTGGGTTAATGCACTTGTGACAACTTAAAGTTGCATAGTCTGATGTCTTTGCATTTCTGTCATATCTGTTTCATAGTCAAATATATTAGGGTGATAAGCCCACTCTACTTTAGCTTACTTTAAACTAGTTTTTCTTTCAGAAGGTTAACTTTGGATATATATTTGAAGTGAAAACATGCAAAGTGAATTTTGCTCTGCCCACTGAAAGGCGTCAACACCGACACATTCTATTGAATTGAACTTGGCATTCCTTTTAAGTTCTATGCAACAATAAATGTCCAATGAGTACAGCAGTGGCTAAATTGGATATCTAGGATCAATTCTAGGTAAGTGTTTTGGTTTTGAACATGAGGTGTTCTCTATATCGGAGTGATTATAGTGCCCAACTTTTTTCAATGTCGGACTCCTAATCTGAAGGTTGGTGGTTTGATTCCCCATGCCCCAACCTCTGGCAATTTGGATTTCCACTGCTGTGTGATGCGCGGAAAGGAAGACAGAAGGCGGATATGGGAAACTGAGACCATAACTTACAGCACCATCAAAGGCTAGTTGCTCTCATACCATGTCTGTGGTGTGGGAGGTTAAAAATCCCTTTGGTCGGTAAAAGTGTAGGCTCGGGCTTTCTATCGACAAACTGTCTAATGGTGAAAACAAGACTATTCACACTTATCCATGATAGGCAGTATAAATCTTCAAGAAAAAATGTGATTGCTTTCATCGAACTATGCAGCTTTAACACTTTTGTTTTAATGCAGCTCAACTCCCAACCTACATAAATACACACTTACGCAAAAACATGACTGTCACATATAATAGCTACTCCAAACTGAATTTTTCTTTTCATGAAGTTAATTTGCAAATGGTAGAGTTGGAAAACTGTTATCATTCTGATTCCAAATATATATAATAATGGAAAATTGGTCTATTAGTCCCCTTAGTTATGGATTCTTTAATATTTATTTTGTTCCCTTAATTTTACACACATTTTTGATGATTCTGCAAATGCTTAAATCCTGATGTTTGAGCCTGCCTGCTGAAGGCAAATTACATTTTAATCACATCATTGTTCTTTTAACTTATTTTTTCTAGTACAGATTCTAATCTAAAAAAATTTCAGACCTTACAAATAAATGTTTGTTGAGCAATTTGACATCAACCATGGCAAATTGTGTGATTTTCACTAATCATCCTTGATCAAATCTTTAGAAATTTAATATCTCTGCTTCTATTTGAGATATTGACTTGATTTGTATATCAAAATGATCAGAATGCAAATATTTATAATGTGATCACATTGCCTTTAAGCTATATCCACATGTAAAAGAATCTCGAAAATTTGATTGCTCCAATTAACATACCCATCCTATGGTTGAGTCAAAACTGCTGAGAGTGAGTGCTAAATGGTGGTTACCAATCTACAGAGATTTGTAGAGGAAGAATTTCTCTATGTATATCTATCTATTTCATCAAATATATTTGGTAAAATCATATTTTATGATCGTTCCAATGTTTTCAAACCTCAATTCTTTTAATTTGTCCCGCCCGAAGTCAGTCGTAATGGATACAAAAGTAAAGCTAGTCATCTCTACTTTACTGTGAAAGTTTTTTTGTTTTTTCTTTAGCTCTGATGCACTCACTCACAGCAGACACCGTTCAAAGAGGGGTAGTGTGCTGAGAGCAAGCTTGCTATTTTTCCCAATGGCCAGTCAGCATCAGCAACCAGTCCTATGTTTGGAGTACCTACATATAACGGTCATTTCGATGCACAAGTAGAAATGTGTGGGATTGTCCATTTGTGCTGTTTACGATGGGACTGCCCCCTGGTGGCGATGACTGTACATTGAATAATTGACACCATGGATGATGTGTAGGCCTACACAACGCACCAATTGGGGACTGAGGAGTTAGGCACCCAACCGCAGGTGGCAGTTTGTGGCTTATAACATAGCATTAAAGTTGTATACTCCGCTGATTTAGGGTTTCTGCCATATATATATATATATATGACACTAATTTTCTTTAGTTTGAAGTAAGATAATATATATATATATATTATATATTATGCATATAATATATGTATTATATATGTATTTATTATATATAATATGTATATATATAAATTGTATGGCAATTTTTATGCATACATATAGATATATACATATATATTATATGTATATAAAGGTCACTGCGACAGAATGTAACAATTCATGAGTGAACTCTCTCTGGAGTCTTTCAAACTGTCACCTGTTTGTCGAGTTGAAGCATGCGTAGTTCTAGTCGAACTCATCTTCTTTCCTTTCCGTCCTTTTTTCTTGCATTTGTCTGTCTTGTGCGACGCACCACACAAATCACAATACATGACTGGCTCTCGACACACGTCTGCTTCAATTGAAATTCAGTGGAAAGTGAATCCAATATGGCGCAGTACAGGTGGCGCCCCATAGGCGCGCAGGCCGAGGGAGGTTGCCGCGCGACTCACATTAACAGTAACGAATGCGGACAGTAATAAATACAATACAACCTGCATGTGGGCTCCGTTATTTATATTATTATAATGGTATTATAATACACATATTATAGATATATAATAAATTACATATATATATATAAATTGTATTTCCTTCAAACTAAAGTAAAGTAAATTATAGGATTGTCAATAATGTATATATACACACACACAGATATGTATATATATATCATCATCATCATCATGATCATGCTGTCGGTCGCAATGCGACAAATACTGCTTTTATTTCTTAAGCGCCCCTATTTTGTGTGGTTGTGCATTTCATAAAAGCTGCTTGCAAAGTGTTGAAGTACTGCTGGCTTTTGCAAGTTACTAGCAGCACTCTCTCGGGGAGCAAATAGAGGTCTCACACCGGCAAGAACACGTCAAGACAGGCGCAAACTATTTGTCCCTGCAGTGGCTGGTCAGGAGATGTTGGCAGTTCCATTCATCACCGCCCTTAATGCTGCCACGGAAACATGGTTTTCTGTTAGGGTTTGCTCCCTTAGCCTTTGGTTCTATCAAGTACCTGTACACCACAAGGCAGTGGTTTAGAACTTTGCAAGGCAGGGGCGTCAAACTCCCTGAGGTATTTTAGCAGGTAGGTACTGCAATACCCGCATACCCATGGACATGGCATTACTTATGATTTTATACATACATGTGGCAAGAGTAAATTGCTTATTTACTAGGGTTTTAGGAAATAGCAATATATGAGTTCATAGGTACCCGCCCAGATCTGAAGATGTGACCTCATATATCGCTATTACCAAAACAAAAGCCTAGTAAATAAACAAGTTACTCTCGTCAACATGTATGTATAAAATGCAACGGTCCGATCGAGGGTTTTGAACTTCTGCCATAATTCTTTGAACAAATATATTACTTAATTAGGTTGATCGTTATATTCTAACTTCCTTTAGTTTGAAGTAACTTTTATTATAAATGACTAACTTTGGAGATTTTGAAGTGAAAATATGCCATATTAATGTTGGTATGTGCATCACAATCTGGATACTACAACAGTAACAAGTTCTATTAAATTGACTCATATAAAATTCCTCCAAGCGAGTGGAGGCTAGGCCCCGCGCAGGAGGCGGTGCGGTGCATTATGGGGGCCCATCCCCCACCCAGATAGGGGGGAGTGCAGGACACTACAGGCATTATCACACGGGATAAAGGGTTTATCACTATCCATATATTAGATACATATAGCACACTATTGTCGGTGTTGACATATCTGCATGCGATCCCTGGTTGCTGTCCCGTGTCTTGAAGTTGGTAGCCGCCGATGGTGGCTCGTCAAACAATGGGGGCGGGGCATTCGGAAACATGGCACCGTTAAGGCTCAATCACACCATACCGGATTGGGGTACCGGATAGAAAACGGACACTGTCCGGTGAAATACGTCAATGTCCGGTTTATATACGGTAGGCATCCAGCGTTTCCGTTCTCTGTCTGGTGGTGTCCGGCTTGTACGGTGGCAAGTTTTGAACATGCACAAAACTTGTACCGGACACCGCTGGACTGACGTGTATGGTTGGTGTCCGGTTTAAGTCCGTTTAGTTCATTTTGTCTGGTTCATGTCCATTACCCATCCGTTACGTCACCGGTTTGCTTCCTTAAAAGTCCATTGACGGTGTTGCGGGAATTCGGTGCGTCGGTTTTTTATATGTTTTCAACGCGTCTGAACAGTCCGGTTGATGTTCGGTCCATCCGTTTGACATTTGGTTGTCCGGTTATCGTCCGGTTATGATCCGGTTGTCGTCCAGTGGCTATTCATCAATGTACGTTCCTTGTCCATTTAGCATTCATTTTGTCTGTCGGCCTTTGACCCGATAGCGCAACATTTCGACACATTTCAGTACATTTTGATACCGAACACCACCAGACTAGAAATTTCTTTGTCCGGTTGTGTCCGGTGCTCAGTCCGGTACGGTGTGACAGGCACTTTAAGAAATGTGGAATATTGCAGGGCCTTATTATATGCTCAGTGTTAAGTGAACTACCCCAACTCCCGACGCACTAGACACCATGGAAAGGTGTACAGTCCGATGGTTTTGAATCTCTATAATTTTCTAAGATAAATGCATTAGAATAATGATTGTAATCTATTTTATTTGATGTTGAAGTAACTTTTATTTTAAATGGGTAACTTTGGAGATATTTGAAGCGTAAACATGCCAAGCACGTAACAATTCTGAGGCTAAAAGGCTTCTGTAGTATGGTTCTATTAAATTGACTCCGCATTCTCTGTTACGCAGAAACACATGCTTAATATGCTTAATAACTGCGCCGGTATCTAAGTTGGATATGTAGAAGGAAATCTAGATAATCTGTTTCGCATTAGAAAATTTGATACTTTCATCGGACTAAACAACTTTAATTTGCGGACTTTGGAAAAAAATTGATGTAAAAAACCGATGCTGGTGTCATTCATGAAATAGCATATCTATAAATAACCTACAGACTGTCGGTGATCAGAAACCCTGAAGGGTGCTTTGTGGGCATAAAGCGTGACTTGGGAATGGCTTGATGTGGGATAGCGGTGTCTGGGGTGTGGGTGTGGTGGTAGGGGGGCCTGAAGGGATGTATGGGCATCGGTCATTGGCCAGAAAGGTTGGTGGATGGTTGGGTAGTGTGTAGTTGGGGGGGTTGACCTTGTGTGGGTGGGGGTGGACTGAGGGGTGGGGTAGGGCATGTGAAAGAGTGGGCATGGTCCAAGATGGCGTATCGATCTGTGAGTCAGACCCGAAAGGTGTCTTAATGTGGGGCCGAACTGACACCCAGCAGGGTGTGAGTGATGTGGTGTTGTGTGAGTGATGAGGGGTTGTGTGAGTGATGTGGTGTTGTGTGAGTGATGGGGGTTGGGGTTTGTGTGAGTGATGTGGGGTTGTGTGAGTGATGTGCGGTTGTGTGAGTGTTGGGGGTTGTGTGAGTGTTGGGTGTTGTTTGAGTGATGGGTTGGTTGTTGGAGTTTTGCGTCCTGGTAACATCTAAGGTCATATCAGGATGGGTACTGACTTGTGACAGTGCACACTCATGGTGACTTTATAGTGCTGCGCCACTGGGAGAACAGGCCACTCAATCACATTAGCCCCATGAGGAACCGTGTTAGAATAGTTCCTCTGCACCCCCTTGCAGATCATAAAAGGCGACAAATGGGGTGACTCGTGTCGGTGGAGGAAGATATCCTGGAGCTTGAGGATGGTGAGCAGCAATTGCTCTCACTGATCCAACACTGCACTTTGGCCCCGACTTCACCTATACGAGGGGTTGGATTGGCCCGGTCCAATCAATCGGCTGGTCATGCCTTGCCCTAAGATAGTAAGCTAGAGCGCAAAAACACTCAACAAACCAAACCTGCTGTGATGAAAATGATTATTGCACAACCCGTGAACCTAAGCTATTCCTAGAAGGCGGTGGCTAATGGATCAATCAAGTAATGACTGCAGATTTCTTTGCCTCATTATTTGAGTATACGGTCCTTGTATCCCTATACCGCAGCTCTGCACATCCCCTCGTTGAACTCAGTGGTGGGTGGGGAGGAGAAAGGATGACAAAAATTTAGAAAACAAATATGGCAAACAACTATCCCCCAAACAAGAAAAGACAGATGGCTGACAACTCGAACTCCGAAAACGACTATCCCATGATCATAAATAATTGGCCCTGATTCATTGTGATTGCTTTCACTGACTCAGCTGCCAGGCCCTCTTGTTTTGCCATTGATAAGGGCATAAAATTAAGTCTGGTGATTTTCTGTTTGAATGCGCCAAGAAGGCCCAATCCGACAACCTGCAACATGCAAGCACGTCGGCAAGTGTCGGCATAAAGGCCTCTCCTCACCATACCCTCAACTCTAGTAGAGGAGTAATCCAAACTAGAGATCTAAGTGAGGTGACCAGACGGGATGGCCGAATGAGTTAGAGCGGCGATCTCCCGTGCTGGTAGATCATGGGGTCGAACCCTGGTCGAGTCAGACCAATGACTTTTAAATTGATACTTGTCGCTTCCTAGCCAGGCGCTCGGCATTATTAGGACAGAGCAAGGACTGGTGTGCTCAGTGTCAGGATAATGTGACTGAGTGGGATATCAGATCATGGTGCCGGCGGTCTGGTTTCCCAGTGGGACAGCACTATAAAGTCGCCATGAGTGTGCACTGTCACAAGTCAGTACCCGTCCTGATATGACCTTAGATGTTGCTAGGATGTAAAAGAACAACAAAAAAACAATCTAAGTGAGGTCAGTGAGGATGAGATCGCACTCGAGCTGAAACCATAAGGTGTACAAAACGTTCGAGGGATAACTATACGGAAAGAAGGTAAGGAAATAAAAACAAACACCTACAGCCTCACGTTTAGTACACCAGTGCCACCCAAGAAACTTAATGTTGGTTACCTCAGTGTTGGCGTGGATGCTTTCATCCCGAATCCTCTTCGCTATTTTAAATGCCAAAAGTACGGACACGGAAAGGATAACTGCAAACACGAGGTAACCTGCTTCTGATGCAGCCAGACGATTGTCAGAACCAGGCAAAATGTGCCAATTGCCTGGGTCCCCATATGACCATGTCCTGGATTGTCCTGTTTGGATGAAAGAAAAACAAATCACTAATACAATGGAACTGCCGAGGTTTTAGAGCAAACTTCAATGAAGTGCAATTGCTTTGTGAATAGGCTTGACCCTCTTGCCCTTTGCTTACAAGAAACATATATAAAGGCCACTGATCAGATTTCCCTAAAACTTTGCAATATGTGTCACTCTTATGCACCGAATGGGGAACAAGCCACTGGTGGCTCGTCCATTCTGGTGTGTGAAGACGTGATACACACCACCATCACCTTAAATACAACTTTTCAAGCAATAGCCATTCAAATAATTCTGGATAAAACCATTATTATATGCTCCATACATATTCCCCCATACTCAATTTTTTTCAACACAAGATTTAGAAACTTTAGCGGATCAGTTGCCTTCACCCTACATTTTAATGGGGGACTTCAATGCACACAACCCCCTACGGGGAAGTGCAAACATAAACCGCAGGGGCAGGGGGGTTGAGAATTTCCTAATCAATCGCGCTTTAAGCCTTCTGAATGATGGGTCCCACACTTATGTTCATCCTGGGTA
Organism: Branchipolynoe longqiensis; assembly: GCA_030323885.1. Lineage (NCBI taxonomy): Eukaryota > Metazoa > Annelida > Polychaeta > Phyllodocida > Polynoidae > Branchipolynoe > Branchipolynoe longqiensis. The sequence goes on from CM059200.1 coordinate 37,706,873, forward strand.
CGGGACCTCCTCTGCAATCGACCTCACTATTTTGCAACCGGATCTCCTGCTGGACTTCTCATTGAGAGTCTGGAACGACCCATCGTGATTACGACCAAGGGACCAGCTCGGTACCGGAAGGAACCGAGCTGGCGGCTGAACAAAGCTGACTGGTCACTGTTCCAGTCATTTGCCCATGGGAGGTTCGCGAGAGTAGCCCACAATGATCCTGTTGCAATGAAAACATTCACAGAGATCTTGGGATTCCTAAGACCTCGGCATTTCCAAAACATATAACAAATCCTTGGTTTAATGCAACTTGTAAGAATGCTATCAATAAGCGGAAACAAGCGCAATGTGCATTCTTCTGGCGGTCTACCGCCCAGATGTCTGCCTATTCACCAGCACAGATTGCCAATCAGGAAGCGTTGAGCTGTGCGCCTTCTTAACAAACCACATTTCAGGACACAAGTGTTCACAGTCAGTTGAAGGACCGGACGCGCTGGCTCAATCGGTAGAGCGCTGGCTTCCGGTGCGCAAGGTCGGGAGTTCAAATCCCAGCCGAGTCAAACCAATGACTTACCAAATTGATACTTGTCGCTTCCTAGCCAGGTGCGTGGCATTATTAGGATAGGGCAATGACTAGGTATGTGCGCAAACGGCGACTAGCGGCGGATATTTTCTTACAACAAAACTGATCCAGCCAATCGCACAGTTTTTTTGGAGGGGTCTAGAAAAACGGCTCTATGATTGGTTTGCATTGGTCAATCTTGATGATTTTTGTATATTATGTAGTATGGGAATCCCTTTACAGCTTAGTTTAACAATATTTCAATTTGGTTAAGTTTTGCTATTCCAATAATAACTTCAAAAGTTTCACTCAATTTCAACCTTAAATTTCACCCTTTTTTAGCAATCTGGAATTTAAAAAAAGTTAACTGGACTGTGCAACCATTATTAATCTTATATACTGTTGAGTTTGGGGAAATTGTGACTAGGCACTCAGAATTGGCGCGAGCCACAATGCAATAGAGGAGCTACAATCCAATAATAACTTCAAAAGTTTCACCCAATTTCAACCTGCAAATTCACCCTTTTATATCAATCTGGAATTTAAAAAAAGTTAACTGGAATGTGTAGCCATTATTAATCTTATATACTGTTGAGTTTGGGGAAATTGTGACGAGGCACTCAGAATTGGCGCGAGGCGGAATGCAATAGAGGAGCTACATGTGGTGGCTTATTGGTCAGAGAATGAGTCACCAATTTCGGTCACAGAAATCTAGTGCGTATACCATAATTTTATGTAAGAAAATAATGACCAATTTTAGAGTTGGAAAAGGCCATAACTTCCTTAATACTCCACCTATTCCCATAATCTTGGTGTCATGTTGAATGGCGTTTCAAGGTCTTTTCAGTGGTGCCGTTTGTTTTATTATTGATGGGGTTTGAAATTTGTTGGCACATACCTACAATGACTGGTTGGCTCAATATCAGGATAATGTGACTGTGGGATATCGGGTCATGGTGCTGACGGCCTGGTCTCCCACTCTAAGGTCACCACGAGTGTGTGCTGTCACAAGTCTCTATCCGTCCTGATATGACCTTAGATGTTGATAGGACGTAAAAACAAGAACAAGAACAAACAACCAACCAACCTTGCCGAATGCAGTCACTGCATACAGGTACACTGGTCCTCCCTCTGCGCCTTTCCGACAGCGCATCGCTGTACTACTGGAGCGGAGTAGCCCAGAGCGGCTAATGTTGTGGTATGGCACCAGGTGGCAGCAGTGGCCGGTGTAAATATTGTCAGAGCGGCGTCGGGTGTGACTATTATCTCGTCGGCAAATCTCCAGTTACGTTCGTCGATTCGAAAATATAACTATTAATATCGCTGCCAATGGGGCGTTAGCCTTAATAACGCTTCGAATTTAGGGTTAAATTGATGAAATTTCACTTATTGCGTATGTAATTCTGTTAAATATGATCGCATTCAATAGATTTGAGCCTAATATATGGGTACAAACGCAGAGGGAATTCCCAAATCTATAAATAAACTCACGGTTAGCTATCCGTCCCAGCTAGAACATTGGTGCATACCGATTCACACATCTCTCCAACCCGCCGTTACCCCGGGGTAGCTATCCGCGGCTAGCGCCTTAGCCCCGGCTAAGCCTATCACCGATTGGTGCATACGGGCCCAGGAATGTATATCCCAGTCACACTACCGCTTGCGACCACAAAAAAGGGGTGGTAGCCAAGAGGTTACAAGTGGTTGCAAAATGGTCGCAAAGTGATCCTCAGTGATCGCCGACCTTCTTGCGACCATTTTGGTCGCAAGGAGGTTGCAGCGATTGCGCTTAAAAACCTCCTTGTGACCAAAATGATTGCAAGGAGTTTGGGTGACCATTGCTTTGGTCACATGGAGGTCGCGAGAAGGCATGTTCTTTGGGCCAAAGTGGTCGCAAAATGGTCGCAAGTATGTATGCTCGATCAGTGCTCTGTCAGATTCATGTTGCGCATGCGTTTACTATAGGTTTTATATTGCACACTTTCACTGTCGATTTATTTCCAGTGGATATCACCGGGGTATGGGGTGGGAAGGGGTCCTGTTAATATTTATTTTAAATGTTTCTATACAGTAAAACCTCTCTAACCGACTACCTCCACATATTGACCACTCCCCTATATCGATTGCTTTATTTGGGTCCCAAACGATCGCCCATACAATATCATTGTAGCAATTAAAAGAACCTCCCTAAACTGACCACCTCCCTAAATGGACCATTTAAAGTCGGTCCCATGGTCGATCGATTTAGAGAGATTTTACTGTATATCTAACCGATCACCTCCACAGATTGACCACTCCCCTATATCGATCTCTTTATTTGGGTCCCAAACGATCGCCCATACAGTATCATTGTAACAATTTAAGAAACCTCCCTAAACCGACCACCTCCCTATATGGACCATTTGAAGTCGATCCCATGGTCGGTCGATTTAGAGAGGTTTTACTGTACCTAGTAGTAAATATGCTATGTGAGTAATGAATGATTGATGCAATGTCGTGGTGTGATTCATCATGACCAATTTATTTGAGTGGTGCCTCATGAAGGCACCACCGACTGGACACAAGGCGCATGCGCAGGTGGGTGCTACTGCCTAAGTATGGCCGTCTGTCATTGTTACCAGTTTCCACAGTGTCGTGAAAGTGCTTTGTTTCCAGTACAGGGTCAGCTTCAGAGCATTACTGACTGAATGGGACACTTTGCGTATGTGTCCTTGAAAAGTCGGGCGCGGTGGCCGAATCGGTAGAGTGCGGGCCTCGTGTGCGGGACGCCGTGGCCGAATCGATAGAACGCGGGCCTCGTGTGTGGGAGATCAGGAGTTTGGTTCGCGGTCGAGTCAAAGCAATGACTTATAAAATTGATACTTGCCACTTCCTAGCCTGGCACTCTGCATTAATTAATAGGAAATGGCAAGGAGAATGTCAGTGTCACGATAATGTGACTGAGTGGGATATCGGGTCATGGTGCTGAGGGTCTGATTTCCCTGTGGGGCAGCACTATAAAGTCACCTGGAGTGCATACTCTCACAAGTCGGTACACGTCCTGATATGACCTTAGATGTTGCCAGAACATAAAACTCCAAGAACCAACCAACCTTGAAAAGCAGCCCTCATTCGGATATGCCACTACCCTGCTCTGGTATGAACAGAAAGGACCGCTTGCTGTTGCCAAATTGGGGCCCTCATAGCAAACACACATAATGCACATACCTTTCATGCTGTACATTTACCCCTGCGGGGTTTAAGCTGTGTTTTATTATCCTTTGGTGTACAACTGCTTGGTTGTTAGTGCCAAGTATTTCCGAAATAGAAGTAGCGTATAATAGTGAACAATAAAATTTATAATTTATAATAAAGAAATAGTCATCACTCTGTTTTAGTGACGAGCGCTTTGACTACCTAATGATAAGGATAATAACAATGATAATATTAACAATGATAGCAATAATAATTACAATAATAAATTCAATAATAATGATAATAACAATGATAATAACAATGATAATAACAATGGTAATAACAATGATTGGTTGGTTGTTGTCATATCAGGATGGGTACCTACTTGTGACAGTGCGCACTCATAGCGACTTTATAGCACTGCCCCACTGGAAAACCAGGCTGCCAGCACCATGACCTGATATCCCACTCAGTCACATTATCCTGACACTGAGCCAACCAGTCCTTGCCCTATCCTAATAATGCTGAATGCCTGGCTAGGAAGCGACAAGTATATATTTTTTAAGTCATTCGTTTGACTCGACCATGGTTCGAATCCGTCACTTTGAATCTCACGTTCTACCAAAACCGGAGACAGGTACTCAACTCATTCAGTCATCAAGTCCGTTCAGTTAGATATGTAGAATCTTAGTCTTAGATAAGTGTTTTGCTTTTGACAATTCGATGCTTTCATCGCACTATGCAGCTTTAATAATAACAGTGTATCGGGAGCGCATTGTCAGTAATGGTGAATATCAGACATTTGTTTGTAAACTGCCTGTCACACCTTACTGGATTGAGCAACTGACATAACCGGACAAAGAATTTTCTAGTCCGGTGGTGTTCGGTATCAAAATGTATCGAAATGTTGCGCTATCGGGTCAAAGGCCGCCAGACGAAGTGAAAGCTAAACGGACATGGAATGGTGAACCAACGTTTGAAAACCGAATGTCAAACGGACGGACCAAACATGAACCGGACACATACCGGACTGTTTACATCACGTGACGGACGCGCCGAATACATATAAAAAGCCGGCAGACCGAATTCCCGTCAACAGACTATTCAGGAAGCTAATCGGACAAAATGGACTAAACAAACTTAAACCGGACAACAACCATACACGTCAGTCCGGCGGCATCCGTTCCAAGTTTTGTGCTTGTTCAAAACTTGCCACCATACATGCCGGATACCACCGGATACAGAACGGAAATGCCAGATGCTGACCCTATATAAACCGGACATTAACGTATTTCACCGGAATGTGTCCGGTTTCTTTCCGTTTCCCCAATCCGGTAAGGTGTGACTGGGCCTTTAGTTTTCTGTATGTTCAAAAATTGTACAGACCCAAAACAGACATTCGGTTTCTGTCCGTTTCCCCCAATCCGGTGAGGTGTGACTGGCGCTTAAGTGTCCGGCGGGCATGTGTGTAAACGTGAGGGACTCTGGATACTTTCCTCTGCCAATCCGAATAACGATGGTCTGTTAATGGTTGAATGGTGGGAGGTGGTTGGCGGCGGTGGAGATAACTGCGCGGTCTGTCTGCGCGTGCGCACTCAGTGTCCCATCAACGGTTTTACTCATTTTTATTTGTTTGTCCAACTTGTGGAGAGTATTTTTGCGTGGCTTTTTTTTTGGTGTGGGGGCGGGGTATAGTGCTACGCGGACCCCCCCCCCCCTCCTCCCTACACACACACAGCCACACACATACAGCCCCCCCCCCCCCCCACACACACACACACACACACACACACACACACACATACACACACTCAGAGTTGTTAATTTTACAGGTGCTAAGTCACCCGAAACTGTGGTCAATTGGTTTTAACTGTCAACATCGGACTCTTTATGGTGTGTAGTGGGTTAACACAAATTGATTGATTGAGGTGTTTTTTTGTTTAAAAAAAATATTTGTTTGTGTGTGGTTTTTGTTGTGATTTTTTTTGGGGGGTGGGCGGTCAATTGGTCGTGACTGTCAACACCAGACTCTTAGTGGTGTTTAGTGGTTTAATGACAATTGGTTGATTGAATAAAAAATGGGGGGGGGGTATGTAAACTGAATAATTTTGTGTCAGTGATAAGGCAAGCATAATCGGTCACATTTTGTTGTTGCACATATTAATCTGAAGGCTAATTGATCAATTATTAAGTGAACTGTGGTGCGTGTATTTTAATAGATTTAATTTGTTATAACATACTACATTGGGGTATCTTTTTGGGGGGGATGACATTTAAAAATAATAAATATATTTGATTGATTCACAATGTGCATTCAGATATATAGGCATGTTCTTGATAGAATGTTTGTGTAGTCAGGATCCTCAAGGCTTAGTTTGAAAAAAGCACAACAAAAACTACAAGAACTAGGCCTACACTACAGAACTAAAACAGCTATACACAAAACTAACCACCCAGAAAACTAATACCCCAGTCACACGAGGCCTGCATTCGCTTAGGATCGATTCGTGACGTCAAAACGTCCTCATTGCGCCCTTCTTACGCCCTCCTTAAGTGCTGGTGCCGCGAGGACGCCAACCTCCCAGTGTCCATTTCGGAAATTTTGGATGCAAGGAGGTTGCAGGTGCTGCACCTGCAACCTCCTTGCTCCATGTTCCGGCGGCTCCATTCAAAACTGGTTGGCACCGACCTCTTGGTTGGCGAGTTGCCGCCGACCTGGCGGTGCCAATACATGCAATGCCGCACTCACCGTATGGACGGCACCAGGGTGGTCCTGAGTCGGCGCCGCCCCGGCCCCAACCCCACCCTGGCCCCAACCCGGCGGCGCTGGCGCTGACCCAGCGCTGCCATAGCGCTGCCTTGGCGTCGATCTGTCCCAACCTGGCACCGACCTGGCGCCGACCACATATTTGAATCAATGTATGGAGTGCGATGGCAGGAGGTTGGCGTCCTTTTGGCCATAAGGAGGTTGGCGGCGAACACTGGCTCTCGTGTGACTGGGGTATAACTAATATGCCCACAGAAAAACGCTTCGATGAGAATCTGAATGGTATGGGGAGTTATCCTACGTCATGGTATGAATCGTGTGGGTTTGTTGTTTGTTTTGTGTGTGTTCTTTTAATGGAATCGTGAGGTGTGTTGTGGTGGTGGTACATGCGGTACCTCCTTATATATATATATATGCCTCTACATGAAAGCCGCAATTCCTGAGCCTGTGAAGGAGGGACAGACGACATGTTCCAACGCCTCCAACTTATACCCCAGTCACACGAGAGCCTGCGTTCGCCACCAACCTCCTTACACCCAAAAGGTTGCCAACCACCCCAGCGTCCCACTCGATACATTGATTCAAAACCGTGGTCGGCGCCAAGGCGGTCCCGGGGCGGCGGTCCCGGGGCGGCGGTCCCGGGGCGGCGGTCCCGGGGCGGCGGTCCCGGGGCGGCGGTCCCGGGGCGGCGGTCCCGGGGCGGCGGTCCCGGGGCGGCGGTCCCGGGGCGGCGGTCCCGGGGTGGCTGTCCTGGGGCGGTGGTCCCGGGGCGGCAGTCCTGGGGTGGCGGCGGCGGCGGCAAGACGGTGGTGGCGTCGGCGGCAATGTGGCGGCGCCCTGCGCTGACCACACAGCGAGCACGCCATTGCATGAGTTGGTGCCGCCAGGTCGGGCAAGATCGGCGCCATGTCCGCGCCAAGCCCGCACCAACTCGCCAACCAAGAGATCGGTTACCAGGCGGTGCCAGGTCGCCAACCATTTTTGAATGGCGCCGACCGGACTGGTCACAAGGAGGTTGCAAGTGCAGTAGCTGCAACCTCCTTCCGTCCAAAATTTCCAAAATGGACGCCGGCAGGTTGGCAACCTTGCGGCTCCAGTGCGTAAAGAGGGCGTAAGGAGGGTGTTAGTAGGACATTTTGACGTCGCGAATCGATCGTAAGCGAACGCAGGCCTCGTGTGACTGGGGTATCAGTTCTGCAGCTTGACACCAACCGGCGCCACCTAATGCGGCTTAGTTCTATTCTTTCACACCAGCCGGCGCCACTTCACTGAAAGTGAGCAGTCGCGGGGGGTTGGTGGGTTGCGTAATGCCGGCTGCTGGGTGCATGTGTGATGTGATGCCCACGTTGCGTCGTTGGGGCTGGGCGGGGCCGACAACAAAAAGTGGACATGAGGCCTCTGGGAGCAATGGAACCTGGCCGGAGATTGCTTGTCGGAGGGTGCACTAGTTCAGAAGCGTGGTCAGAATGGCGTTTTTTAAAACTGCCATTTGTCCCAGTCAGCCCCACAGGTCGTATCACTAATGGGGGTTGGGGGGGGGGGGGACAAACTGACTTTATTCCCAGAGTTGTTGCTACCGAATGCGCTCCTTTTACTCGGTGATTTTCAATGTGATCTTGAAATGTGTCGTATAATTAATAACTGTGTTGTTGTTCCTGATAGGGCACTCCTTTTTTAAACGGACCAGGTATAGACTGCTGCGATACGAACCGTACTCCAACAAATGCTCTCCAAGCATGCCTTTGCAGGTTTTCAGTTTATGTAACTCTATACGTGGGGGAGAGTTCTGAAATTGGTTGCTCCTGTTGTGTTGTAGTTAGTCCAGCAGCACTGACAAGGCTTTTACACAACCATATAGAGAAAAATGTTAGAATTTGCAATCTAAAATGCTAAATATAAAGTTCAAATGTATATTTATCATAACCAGCTACTTTTTGTGTGAATAATTGATTAAATCATATAGATTAATAGACTTTAAAAGTTGAATTGAGACCTTTCTGTGGCTGCCATCTTGGTGGTTGCCATGGCTTCCCCTGTGTGTGGGGAACCCCTCTAGGTGATGTGATGAGGGAATCCCACCTATGATGTCATTCATACATCACAGACCTCAACTCTCCTCCCACATGTTCAGTGGCCTGAACTGAACAAACTAAGCAAAGGTATGTTTGGAGAGCTTTTGATGCTGGATTCAATTGTATCTGGGTGAGGTATACCCGGCGACTTTAACTTAGATTTTTCTATGCTATGGGAATGTGATTTTGAAATTGTTTAAGCAGATCGTTTGAAAATGTCTGTTCAGACAGGAGAACGCGTCCTTAAAACTACAGAGTATAGATTTGGGTGGCATTTGATAAGAGCAACTGCGTGTGGATTAAATAAAGTTTGAATGTTTTGGGGAATGTAGTGTTGCCCTCAGATATGTATTAAATAGTGTTCTGTACTCTAATACCATGTGGCTGCCACAGGAACTTGTGGCCAGATTATATATGAGGGATGAAAGATCTCCGTGATTTCGCGGATTTCGCGGATTTTTCCTGTAGGCCCCCTACTACAATCCCGCAGCACGATCAACGTATATGCCCTACTAATACGCTGTTTTTTTTTTTTTTACGCTGCAGCACCATCAGCTTATACTAATATGTGGTGCAGACACCAAAGCACTATCAGCTTATACTACTAATAGAGGTTTCAAACGCAGCAGCACTATCAGCGTATACTGCTAATACATGCTTCAAACGCCGCAGCACTATCAGCGTGTACCAATATATATGAAACCCGACTTACGGGAATTTTTCCCAATAGACTACATCACGGTTCCGACTGCGCATGCGCTGAAAACGGCATTGGGAGCAAAGCAAAGGCATACGCCCATTGAGTTTGCCTGCCGATATGCGTAGGGCAAAACTGGCATTTTATTCAAAATAACTAGAAATACATAACAATTTGGCATACACATGGATGGAAGGATGCAATATAGTAATATAATGAATATGTTTAAGACACAACTCTCCATAAACCATAGAATATAAATAAAAACATGAATAAAATAAATAAAACTGACTCTGCCTATGGCTCTAACACTAGTCTGAGTGTCTAAATCTAAATGCACATGGCATAAGATGTGCTGGTTATATTGATGTAAATGCAATGCTGGATAAAAGATTAATATCTTAATTTATTATATATATTTTTTTAGTTGGTATTCTATGTTTCAAACAAGAGCTGAGATGAGCTGAAACTAGCGCATTTCATAGCTGCACCCAGTCTATTAGCATATGCCATGTGCTTCGCGGCTTTGTTTTGCTCTGATGCATCCCACAATGCACCACGCCGCTGGAACCGTGATGTAGTCTATTCCCTGTGCGAGAATATCCGCATATCCGCTTTTTTCCCCCCATAGACCACTTTCATCACAATATATATTATATATTGGTTGAATAGTGTTGCATTTTAACACTAGGGAGGTAACGCTATGTAAAATGGTGCTGTTAACCCTAGTGAACGGCATCATAGCGCATGTTCGTGGTTAGTGCTCAGGAAATGTGGTAAGACAATTTTGAACGGAACATTCGGTGAAGTTCATTTCTTCCGCTACACTGCAAAGAGGGGATATGTTATGTACTTTTAACACAGTTCTATTTGCTACAGCTATGTAGTGTGTTGTGTTGTATGTAATATATAAGAAGTTAGGTGGAAAGAATACGGTGAAAGTGCATATATATACATCATATAACCTGATTTATTAGCAAGATCTGCTTTTTTGTTGTTGTTGTTGTACATTAGTGGTTTAAGCAGGGGAAATTTCAATCGCGGACGATTGGTCTTCCTCATTCCACTGCTCCTTGCCCTGTCATAATAATGCCGAGCACCTGGCTAGGAAGCAACAAGTATCAATTTTTAAGTCATTGGTTTGACTCGACCAGGATTCCAACCCACAATCCCATAATCTACCAACACGGGAGACGGACGCTCTAACTCATTCTGCCATCCCGTCTGTTTCAGTGGGAATTAACTGTCGAGGTGGTGTTTCCAGTGTGCAGTGCTTATCTATTTCTATATTAACTTAATGATTGGTATTCGACCAGGCGGGATGGCCGAATGAGGTAGAGCGTCTGTCTCCCGTGTTGGTAGATTGTGGGGTTATGGGTTCGAACCCTGGTCGAGTCAAACCAATGATTTAACAAATTGATACTTGTCGCTTCCTAGCCAGGCGCTCTACATTATTAGGATAGGACAAGGACTGGTTGGCTCAGTGTCAACATAATGTGGCTGAGTGGGATATCAGGTCATGGTGCTGGTGGCCTGGTCTTCCAGTGGGGCAGCACTATAAAGTCACCATGAGTGCGCACTGTTACAAGTTGGTACCCGTCCTGATATGACCTTAGATGTTGCCAGGACGTAAAACAACAACAGACAAACAACACACACTGATTGGTATTCCACCCACTTCCGATCCACATTCCTGTATATTGGTAGCGCCAATATTGTTTACAAGATACTGTCTATAAAAACAATGACGGCGACGGAATCAAGTTTTGAACACTGCGAATATGGTCTTTCCGGCCGACATGGCACAAAACCACGAATAATTAAGAGAAAAGAAAATGAATTAATATCTCCATTTGATTGTGTATTAGTTAGTCCAGCAGCCATGTTCCTGTGACAACAATTGGAGGTGAATCTTATCTAGCTGTGGATGGGTTATAAGTATAAATAATAACTATCCTAGTAATGCTAGGGTTTGGTTTGATCCCCCCACCTTCATCCTGATCCTGACCCAGATCCTGATCCTGATCCTATAGCAAACCTGAAAAGTAATCCCATCCGAACCTTTTTCTGTTCACCTTTTTGCACTGTGAAGAACGCCGATATTTATGGAGGGTCTTGAGAGCAGCGAGTTATACCCCAGGCACAATATGTGTCTTGAGAGCAGCGAGTTAAACCCCAGTCACACTATGCTTGTGAGCACTTTGCTGCCACACAAAAAATGGGTGGTTGTAAGTGAAGCAGTCACAAAGCAGTCACAAAGTGGTGTTCTCTGTGGTGGAGTGGTTAGAGTGTCTGACTTTTTTCTAGGTCAGACTCCTAATCTGAGGGTCGGTGATTCGATTCCCCATGCCCCCAGCTCTGCCAATTTGGATTTCCACTGCTGTGTATAACTTACAGCGTCATCAAAGGCCGGTTGCTCTCATACCATGTCTATGTGGTGTGGGAGGTTAAAAATCCCTGGGGTCAGTAAAAGTGGACGCTGCCATCTTACCAACCCCAGACTGGGTAGGCCTGAGTAGAGGTCGCTTGTCGTGTTAGGTATTGTAGGGATGAAAGATCTCCGCGGATTTCCGCGATTTTTTGTATTTGCCGATCAACATTAAATAAAATGCCAAGGAATCTGGATGTATATATATGACAATAAATGGGTTCGAATCCACTTGTTATATGATCTTAGATGTTGGTAGAACAGAAAACCCAAGCAAGAATGAGTTAGATACGGGCGATAATATGGGAACAACAAGCTGAACAAGGATAGTTGAAACCTGATTTCCGGCATTTTTCCGCTCTTCTCTGGTCGTGATGATCCGCGTTTTCACGCTTGATTTCCACGATTTCCGCTTGATTACCGCAATTTTTTATGAAGACCACTTTAACCCCTGGTTTTGTCAGTATGTTGTTTGTGGGGCTGGGGAGAGGTGGTTTAATTTTATTAACTTTTTTAAAACATGGTGCTTTTTGGTGTGCTTTTTGTGTGTGTGTTTTGGTGATAGTGTATCTGTGCCCGACTCTCTGTAAGCTAGGTCCCCATTGGGTAATTCTGTCTTGTTTGTTTGTTTGGGTTTTATGTCCTGGCAACAGGGTCCATCTCGGAGGTACCTCGGCGACGTCTCGGCGATGCTTTTTGACTTATTTCCGTTCAGAGTCCGTCTCGGAGACACCTCTCTTTCCAGACTGGAGGTGAAAAGCGCCTCGAAAATGGCCACCCTATTCACTGGTTTCAGCCAATCACAGCACAGCTTTACCATTGCAAATGGTGGCCACCTATGGAGGCAGCCATTTTCGAGACAACAAACTGCCTTTGCCATTCAGACTAGCCTGACGTCAGGCCCGTCGCCGAGGCGCCTCCGAGACGGAGCCTGAACGCGGCCCAGGCCGCCAGCAGCATGACCCGATTTCTCACTCAGTCACATTATCAGTGATACTGAGCCAACCAGTACTTGTCCTATCCTAGTAATGCTGAGCACCAGGCTAGGTAGCGACAGGTATTAATTTGTACGTCATCGGTTTGACTCGGCCATGATTCACACACCACAGCACACCACAGAGCACACACTACACATCACATTACACACACACCGCACACCACACACATTCATCATCATTGAGGGACTGAATGAAATCTGGGGCCATATGCATGACGCAGTGTTAGCAAGCCAAAACGGTGGTTGGCGGGAATTCCCCGTTTAGCCACGAAAAGTCGCATGCAAGGCTAACACCACAAGCTTAAACTAGGTTACGGTAAACCCGTTCCATAGCTGGTTTACAGGCGGTGTTAGCTACGGAGTATGCCCAAATCTATTCAATGCTATAATATTTAGCAGAATAACATAACCAAAAAGTGAAATTTCATCAAATTAACCCTAAATTCTAACCGATATTAACGCCGCCGCCGCATCGGCGGCTATATTAATATTGTCGAACCGACGAATGTAAAGTAAACAGATCGCCACCGCCGCATCGACGTCGATGTCCATACTGTCAAACGTCAACTAAACATGGCCGCCGCCACCCGCATATCGGCGGCAATATATTAAAGCCAAATCTATTCAATGCGATCATATTTAACAGAATTACATTCTGTACAAGTGATATTTTAGCAAATTAACCGCAAAAGCGAACTGAAAGTAATGGCGCCGCTACAACGACGGCGATATTAATATTGTTGAATCGAGGGATTTCCCAAATCTATAAATAACTTCACGTTTAGCTATAATCAAAGTGTTATGCGCTCCTGCATACCACTTGACATAGTTCCCGACCTCAGTGATAGCTAAACGGTGTCCGGCTGTAACACCAAAAGCACGTCATGCATATGGCCCCAGGTGCAGAACGACACGTGTACAACCTAATCACCCCCCCCCCCCATAAAGCCAGCTGCTGCTGAGTGTTGCCTTTATCGGCCTAATTAACGAGGCTGGCTTCTAATTCATTAATTAGCTCAATCACTGTCTCCATTCAGCGCTTAGTATTACTATTAGCTACTGAGTGCCCTCCCCCCCCCCCACCACGCGCACACAAGGGGTGGGGGCACTCAATATGTAATAGTAATACTAAAGGGCGGGGGGGGGGCATTGAAAATAAGCTCTATCATGTTATGGACATGGTAAATAAACTTGTATCTGGACATTTTATTTTCCATGACCACAATTTTTATGATTGTGAGCTTTTTAAATTCTTATGTGTTTTGATAATTATTTGATTGTGTGCTTTTATGTTGTGTAAAAGTGATGGTTAAACGGAAATGGACAAAATACACTTCTCGCCGTGAATATCGCCTTTGCTGCTGACATGGTCTAAAATAATCAATAATCAATCAATCAACTGGTAAATAAACCATCAATTAACGACAACAAAATTCAAAAGTCCCGTACATCAGTTGTGATTTTGTTGTTGTGTGTTGCTGCTAAATACAGTATAAATCTTTGTTAAATACACTGTAAATATAAAGCCGGGGTTGTTGTATTGTAATTCTCATCAACACATCCGGATATTTTTTAATCCACACACAAAATCCACAACCCCCCACCCATAAAAAAAAAGTTATTATGTTCCTAACCCATTTAGGCTAGCTGACCTAATTTAACCAACGTTCTAAATTTTAATCTGTAAGAAGGTGAGTTATAGAGTTTCTCTCCGAATAAGTAATGTTTAATTTTCATTTTATCTCCTAAATATAATTCTTGGTCATTCCTCCTCAGATGCTCAGCACTGGCAAAATTACCGAAAGTCAGGTTTGCACTTTTTATTGAAGAGGGCTCGTCCTTTCTCCCAAAATGGGATTCAGCGAATACAGTCATTTTGCTCAGTTTTAGTCTTAAAGTAACACCCAATTGGGGGTGGGGGAGATGGAGGGGGGTGGGGGCTAGATGGGCTGGAGGGAGGGGGGGGGGGGTGCGCACACAAACAAACTACATTTTAAGATCAAATGTCATTTTTTTGTGTTCCAGTGACCTACACAAGTGTGGTGTATTGTACCATTTTCACAAATTCGCTAATAATATCATAACTAATCATGCTGTTTTCTCTTTTATATATTTGTAGGTGAGTTTGTTTTCCTGTATTATACTTTACTGATGCGGTCACGGTAGGTCGTAAGAATTGAATTAGTCATTTATTCTTACATTCCATTCAAATTTGTTTTAAATTTGCATAATTCGGTGCTTTTCAGTTTCTGCAATATTGATTTCAGATAAACATATTAGGTTAATCGGCATTATCTACTTTGAAGTAATTTTGATTTAAAACATTAACTTTGGAGATCTTTAGCTGAAGTGAAAACACACCAAATTAATTTTGGTTGGCACACCAAATTAATTTTGGTGGGCACATCACAATGCTGGACATGGGCTTCAGCAGTAATAGGTTCTGTTAAATTGACATAGTATTCGCTTCCAGGGATGAAAGATCTCCGCGATTTCGCGGATTTCCGGGATTTTTCCTGTAGCCATAAGTGTGTACTAATACGTTGCGCCCATCCTGATATGACCTTAGATGTTTCCAGGACGTAAAACTTCAACAACCAACCAACCAATATGTTGTTTCACACTGCAGCACCATCAGCGTATACTAATATGTGGTGCAAACGCCGCAGCACTAGCAGCGTATACTACTAATGGCTTCAAAAGCCACAGCATGGTCAGCGTATACTACTAATACATGCTTCAAACAGCGCAGCACTAGCAGCGTATACCAATATGTATGAAACCCGACTTCCAGGAATTTTCAGCGATTCCCTGAAAATGCTAAGACTATGGGAGAATATCAGCATTTCCGCTTTTTTTTCCCGGAGACCACTATCATCCCTGCCCTTCTACGCAGCAACAAATGCTTAATAAGCACACTTGTATCTAAGTTTGATATGTGGACTAAAATCTAGGTTTCACTTTTCAGTTTATAAAATTTGATGCTTTCATTGGACAATGCCGCTTTAATATTAAAGCTGCACAGTCTCCTAAAGCATCACATTGTCAAAACCAAAACAATTATCTAGAATTGGTTCTACATATCTAACTTATGCACTTATTATTTAAGCATTTATCGCCACATAGAAGGGAACATTGAGTTAATTTAACCTGTTACTGCAGAAACCTGAAGCTGAGAGACATTAAGACCGACTCATGGACACAACTCTCACAGCAGAGAGCTAAATGGAGAGCGGCAGTCAAGTAATGAAAGCAGTCTTTGTCGCATCGTGACCGACAGCATGATGATGATGTACTGCAGAAACATATGGTGTCAACTTTTTGTGTGCTTTCCAAAACAATTTGACGTTTTTGCACTTCAAATATCTCAAAACTTAACCATTTAAAATAAAAGTTACTTCACACTAAAGGAATGTACAATATACAACAATCAATTCAATATATTTATATATCAGAAAAAATAACAGAAACTCAAAACCATCGGATTATGCAGCTTTAACATTGATATTTTGAATTTCAAGTCCACAAACATATATTTTAAAGATACATATATTAGGTTGATTGTTATAATCTACCATACTTTACTTTGAAGTAACTTATTTTAAACGGCTAACTCGGGAGATATTTGATGTGCACGTAAACATTTCAACACCATAGGCTTCAGAAGTAACATTCTAGTAAATTGACTTAGTAATAGTCTTTTGTTTTTTTTCTTCATATATATCTTTTATTAGAGCCGTAAGCACTGGTTTTCCTACCGTAAATGTTAGAGGTATATATGGGTTTTTTTCTTGAGGATTTATACTGCCTATAGCGTATTGGTCAAATGGCAACAACATTTAAGATAGCTAAAATTACAGAAGGCAACATTGTTTATTTAGGAACTGTATTTACACAAATTCTTTACATAGTGTCATGGGGCATGATGAAAATGGGAAATATTGTGCCTAGAGCGGGACTCGAACCCACATCTCTTTGCATTCTGGGCCAGAGTGCTAACCATTACACCCCCTAGGCTCCCTGATATCAACACACTACCCACGCCTACCTGTCTATGTGTTTACTTGCCCGCGAGGTCAGTGCCGACTACTACACTCGTCCCCCTGGAATTGTAAGTATTTTAATGCTTACAATTACATACACACAGGCAATGCACTAACACATAGATACACAGGGTAGGTTCAACAACAATACAGCGCATAGCTTGTACAGGATCCTGGTCACGGCACCAGTGTTGTGGGGGTGATGAAAATGGGAAATATTGTGCCTAGAGCGGGACTCGAACCCACATCTCTTTGCATTCCGGGCCAGTGTGCTAACCATTACACCACCTAGGCTCCCTGAGATCAACACACTACCCACGCCTACCTGTCTATGCGGCTCCTTGCCTGAGAGGTCAGTGCAGACCACTACAATAGCTAAAATTACAGAAGGCAACATTGTTTATTTAGGAACTCGATTTACACAAATTCTTTACATGGTTTAGATAGACTATTACTGTAGCGGCGAAAACAAGTCATTAGACTTAACCGTTATGGGCAGCAAAAATACACCCATCACACAAAAAAAAGATAGTACGCCCTTCTATGCAGCACCACATGCTTAATAATTGCACCAGCGAGGTATATTAGATATCTAGAATCAAATGTAGCCGAGTGTCTTGGTTTATGCAATTTGATGCTTTCATCGGACCATTGCAGCTTTAACGTTAACCTGATTGTACAGCCTGCTGGTAGAACCGATGCAGCGGTTAGTTCCAGCTAACCACACTAGGGGACGCCATTTCCATTACCCACTGTTGCACCGGCTTACCCACCCTACCCCCACCCCTACCCCCACCACCCCCGCCCCCGCCCCGCCCCGCCCCGCCTCGCCTCGCTTCGCCCCTTGCCATAACCAGCAACATTCCAGACACGACAGCATGTGCCAGTGTAGTAGTAGTAGTAGTGGCGTCTCGGATCCATAGACGCAGACAGACAGATAGACAGACAGACAGACAGGGACACATACAGGGACACAGACAGGGACACAGACAGACAGGCATCCAGCGTCCAGGATTCGCCTGCAGTGACTCACACCTTAGCGCTCATCTGGAACGCTGGGCTCCGGCAGGTCTAGAAGATCCGGCAGGGGATAAGGCTGGTGGAGTGTCAGCAAACGCTGTGATGGAGTGAGGGTGGGGAGGGGGGCAGCTGGAGCAGGAGGAGGAAGGCCAGGCTGCACGCACCCAGGTACACACACAGGAGCAATGGGAGTGAGTGGCTGGCGCTCCTGTCGCGACAGTCCCCCACCACCTCTCCCCACTCTCTCCCCCCCCCCTACCACTCTGGCACTGCAAGCCGGCATCTAACCTAGACAGGGAGAGTCTCTGCAGCAAGCAATAACAGGAGGAGCAGGAGCAGGAGCAGGAGGAGCAGGAGGCGAGACGGGTAGAGTGTACCATAGAGGCATGTCTGAATAGTTGCACGTTAAATCCGCCAGGATCGCCACCTGTGTCCTAGCAGTAACAATGTGGCACTGTGTTTTCAATGCTCTACATTCAAGGTGGCACCAGTGAATGGTCTATTTATAGCATGGCAGGGGGAAATCTTTAGAGTGTACTTCTTCTTTTTCTTTTTTTTCCCTCCACCATTTAATTATTTATTAATATTTTAAGTCCCCATATGGGTTTGTGTGTTGCGAAGGGGTTATTGAGGTTCTATGTGGGGAGTGAGGATTGATTGATTGACTGGTTGGTTGTGATGGTTTAAGACTGTTTCAGCAGCAATGGCCATATTCATAGCGGAAAGGTAGCGTTATTTATTCCTTGGGCTTTGTTAATCAAACACAAATCTGAAATGGTAAGATTTTTGTAAAGTGACCGTAGAAATGATCTCTAATGTAATTATGAAGTGGTTAAATTTATGTCAAATGGCAGCAAAATTTAACTCCCAAAACATACCTAAAATTACAGAAAGCAATATAGTCCCGTTGTTTTTAGGAAGTCTAAAATTTGTTTGTGATTTACATTGGTAAAAGAGGTCTCGCATGTTATTTACATTGAAATATTGTTGGCACAGAGGGAGGTGCTGAGGCAGAAGTGTTTTATATGCAGTCAACCCTCGTTAATCCACACTACTTTGTTCCCAGAGCGCAACGTCAGATTAACGAGTTTATCCGCTAAGCAATTTTAATGTTAGACGGATAACGTGATAATGAATGGCAGAAATTCGTTCCGTGGATATTTTGGTCGGACAGTGCAATTTCCAGCTCAAACAGGATCAGACTAAACGCTAGGAGACTGTATCGATAGAACTCGAATAATTGCAGTCTAGGAGATTTTGTAGGAGTTTTACAGGGTGGTCCTAAAAGTATTAAATGGTGGTCTCTAAGCGTTCATAATTTTACAGTGATTTGTATTTACCTGTGTTTTATTTGATTGATTATCGCTTTAAATTTATACTGCTCTAAGAGTAACAACAAATCATGAAAGATAATGCTTGCTTTTTCTAAGTTCACTTCTGAACCCAGCAGTCCCTCTTCCCCGCCTAACTTTTCCTTCTCACAAACTCCATTACCTAAATATGATACCTCCCGATGTAACTTGATTGATTGATTGATTGATTGATTGGTGGTTGTTTTATGCCATGTCGGCAGCAAAGGCCATATTCACAGCGAGAAGTGTTCAACCTTTATTGTGTCACATTATTATTCAACCATTGCTTCTACACAGGGCATAAAAGTTCACAATCAACTCTGTGTCGATTGCTTTGACTCAGTGATTGGTTTGACTCGGCCGGTGTTTGAACCCCACAACCTGCCACACAGGAAGAGGGCACTCATCTCATTCATACAATAAGTATTATTTATTTTACGATTTTACTCCGCTGGAGGGGGGGGGGACGGTAGCTATCAGATTTCTTATAAATGATTGCTTTTGGGGTGTGGGGAGAAATACTTTTGCCAAACTGAAATGATTGACTAAAACCTGGCGATGCAATTAATCTCTGGGCGGTGTAATTGGTCTTAACTCAGGTAATGTGTCAACAGAACTACTTGTTACCTCAACCGGCCTGTTTATTCAGAGTGATTCTCTATAAACTAACGGCACCAAAATGTTAGACCATGTGAGAAAATAAAATACTAACACTTAAAAGGCCTCTCCCTCCTCCATCCTCCTCGTCCCTGCTCCTCCTGTTCCTCCTGTTCCTCCTCAATTCTCCTGCTCCTGTTCCTCCTCCCTCCTTTTCATAATCCTCCCTTCCTCCTTCCTCCTCTCCTCCTCCTCCTCCTCCTTCCTCCTCCTCCTCCTCCTCCTCCTCCTCCTCCTCCCTCCACCTCCTCCTCCCTCCTCCTCCTCCCCCCCTCCTCCTCCCTCCTCCTCCTCCCTCCTCCTCCTCCTCCTCCTCCTCCTCCTCCTCCTCCTCCTCCTCCTCCCTCCTCCTCCTCCTCCTCCTCCTCCTCCCATCAACCCCTCCTCCTTTTAGTCCTCCTCATC
Organism: Branchipolynoe longqiensis; assembly: GCA_030323885.1. Classification (NCBI taxonomy): domain Eukaryota; kingdom Metazoa; phylum Annelida; class Polychaeta; order Phyllodocida; family Polynoidae; genus Branchipolynoe; species Branchipolynoe longqiensis. The sequence continues at coordinate 37,727,035 of CM059200.1, forward strand.
CCCCTCCTCTCAACTCCTCCTCTCAGCTCCTATTCCTCCTCCTCGACCCTCCTTCTCTTCCTCCTCCTCCTCGACCCTCCTTCTCTTCCTCCTCCCCCCCCTCCTCCTCCTCGTTCCCCCCCGCCTCCTCTTCCCCCCCACCTCCTTCTCCTCTTCCCCCCCACCTCCTTCTCCTCCTCCTCTCCCTCCTCCTTTTTGTCATCATCATCGCCATCATCATCACTCCTCCTCCTCCCTCCCTCCTCCCTCCCTCCCCTCCCCCCCCCCCCCCTTCCCCCTCCAAATTAAGCGTTTGCATGGTGAGTTTGCAGACACAAGCTACATGTGATATGAATGAGACTGTTTTTCCACTAGACGCATGGTGCTCCATGTACGGCGGGGTGGGTGTCACTGGGAATGGGGTCAGATGAATTAATTATCACAGTGGGGCCGGTTCTCCCAATGCACCTGCAACCTTCGCACTGAATATAATCACTTTAATGAGCATTCGCTGCATATGGGTATTCGATTATGGCGCCCCAGGTGATTTGGGTCACCCGAGTTGTTAGGATTTCAAATAGAACACCGCTAGTGAAGTCTAAAAATACATGTGCCGTGTGCAAAACAACCTGACCTCAGTAACCCACGTCTTGGCTGGGGGGTGGCTAGGAGCGATGACGTCACATTTGCGCTGGTACCTGTAGGATAACAGCTACCAGTACAAGTCCTACGTGTCCTTTTAATGCTTTTTTTGTTGTTAATAACCCAGATTAATGAAATGGAAATATAACTAAACTATGCAATCATAAAATACTTTAATTACTATTTTGCTGTAGTTATATCGGACGGGTAACGGACAGGGAATGGACGGGTAACGAACGGATGGTAATGGATAATAACTGCATACGTCAGTCTGGCACAATCCATTACAAGTTTTGTGCATGCTTAAAACTTGTAACGGATCAGGCCGGATATCAACGGATATGCAACGGACACAAACCGGACATCAACAGACTTTATTTGGTTTCTTTCCATTTCCCCAATCCGGCGAGGTGTGACAGTCCTTGCTCAGTTCAGTGGAGTATAAATTATAAGGGAACAAAGTGTTATCCTTATTCCTCTTTACTGCGCATTCGTGGAGTGCCCCCCCCCCCCCGCCCATAAGGGCGTGAATGTATACGGGTCCCCCCCCCCCCATCTTTGCGCCGCACATACAGGAGGAATTTATGTAATCAAGGCAATATTGTTAATTAACACAGAAATTATGCATTAATAAATAACATTGGTTGCCGAGTCTTTGGTAAGGCTTTTTTTTGCTCTGTGGTTTATTGGTAATACTAGGTACTCCAAAGTGATTTTCTATTTTAATGTGTTAGTGTTTAAAATTATGTAGGTGTATAGATCTTTTAAATCCGATTCCAGTGATATAAAATTTATATAGATCCCTTGAAAAGTTCCATTACTGATACATCCATGGTTTCCAGCCATTCCTTTGACGCCAGATATTTCGTGAATATATGATGGGATGGATACACACACAGGCAGGCACAGGCTGTCGTCCCTGTATTCAATATGTAGTACAATCCATCAGCAGAATCGCCCAACTATAATGTGCTAAAGGTCCATAGTCCGATGGTTTTGAGTGTCTGCCATGTTTTTAAGATAAATATAATTGCATTGGTGAATAGAATCTACCTCAGTTTAGTTTGAAGTAACTTATTACAGGGTCCGTACATGCCCTGGAAAGTCTTGAAAAATTCCTAACTTCATTTTCCCCATTTCAAGGCCTTGGAAAAACCTTGAATTTTAACCTATTTTTGGTAATTAGTCTTGAAAAGCCTCGATTTCCATTAAATTGTCCCCACTGATCTAATTCGGAATGGTGATTTCGGACTAAATCCAAAAGGAAATAGTCTTGAGTTCCTATCAATAACAGCCTTGAAAAGCCTTTGAAATAGCCCCAAATTCCATATCTTCACATGTGTACGGACGCTGTTATTATGAATTGCTAATGTTGGTGATCAATATTAGAAGTAAAGATGTGCAAAATTATGTCGTGGGGGTGATGAAAATGGGAAATACTGCGCCTAGAGCGGGACTCGAACCCACATCTCTTTGCATTCCGGGCCAGTGTGCTAACCATTACACCACCTAGGCTCCCTGATATCAATACACTCCCCACGCCTACCTGTCTATGTGGTTACTTGCCTGAGAGGTCAGTGCAGACCACTACACTCGTCCCCCTGGAATTGTAAGTCTTGTAATGCTTACAATTACATACATACAGGCAATGCAACACACTCACATACACAGGGTAGGTTCAACAACCATACAGCGCGTAGCTTGTATAGGATCATGGTCACGGCAACCAGTGTCGTGGGGGGTGATGAAAATGGGAAATACTGCGCCTAGAGCGGGACTCGAACCCACATCTCTTTGCATTCCGGGCCAGTGTGCTAACCATTACACCACCTAGGCTCCCTGATATCAATACACTCCCCACGCCTACCTGTCTATGTGGTTACTTGCCTGAGAGGTCAGTGCAGACCACTACAATTACATTCGGAATGCACAGTGAAAATGGACATCATAGGCTTCAGCAGTAACAGGTTTTGACTTCTAGTAAATTGACTTAATATTCCTTTCTATGCAGCAATAAATGTTTAGTTAGAGTGCACTAGTATTTAAGTTGGATATCTATTATCAAACCTAGGTAAGTGCTTTGGTTATGAAGATCTGAACCTCTCCTCGCTCAACACAGCCTTAATCTAATCCAGTACACCTTATATTAGCACAAAATTGGATAATGTCCGCCGACTGCTTGCCGAAAGTGTGTTGCGGATTGCATTGATATGTCGCCAACACATAATTTACAAGTTTGATGAAAATTGATCATATTGTATAAATCTATTTTCCATATGTAATTATTATTATTATTATTATTATTATTATTATTATTATTATTATTATTATTATTATTATTATTATTATCCTCTTCTTTGATGTAGGCTTGTGGTAGCCTATACACAGCTCGTAGCTCTCAGCTCTAGTGGTATGCAGCCTCGAAATCGTACAGGAATGTTTCTCTCGCCCAGGCCCTGTCCAGTGCATTCTTGAATTGATTTATGGTAGCTGCTTCCACTGCTTCTTCCGGTAGCTCATTCCACATGTTTATCACTCGCTGTGAAAAGAAGGCCCCTCTGAGTGAGCTGTTGTACCTTGGCTTGACAATTTTTTAGTAAGGTCCTGTGCTGAGCTACCCAGTGGAACCCTGAACTTACAATTGTGTTTGATCTCAGATTAACGAGTACAACTACAAAAAGTGGCGCAGTGTACAGCGGCCTTAACACCATTATGGCCAGTGTGCACATACGCCCATCTCCCTGCACTACTCACAATCATCTGGCCACTCCCCAGACCTTCCGTTGGTTGGTTGTTGTTGTTTTACGTCCTGGCAACATCTAAGGTCATATCAGGATGGGTACCTACTTGTGACAGTGCACACTCATGGCGACTTTATAGTTCTGCCCCATTGGGAGACCAGGCCACCAGCACCATGATCTGATAAAGTGATATCCCACTCAGTCACATCATCCTGATACTGAGCTAACCAGTCCTTGCCATATCCTAGTAATGCCGAGCACCTGGCTAGGAAGGGACTAGTTTATATTTTTAAGTTGTTGGTTTGACTCGACCATGGTTCAAACCAATGGGTTCGAATACCATGATCTACCAAATCGGGAGATGGACGGGTGGTGGTGTATGGTGGTCTTTTGTGATGGTGGTTGTGCCAGTGATGCTGATGATGTGGTGTATGGTGGTGGAGGTGTGTGGCATGTGTTGGTGGTGGTGGTGGTGGCGGAGGTGGTGGTATTTGGTGGTGGTGGGGATGCTGCTGATGGTGGTGGCGTGTGGCGGTAGGTAAGTGGTTGGGGTTACGGGGAGGGCAGCTTACATTCATCATTGGGAGTGACACGCGACTGCCACTTCGCCATGTCATCTTGGTGGCCAGGCCCTCACTCCCCCACACAGCCACCACACCCACCACCACCACCACCACCACCACCGCCACCACCACCACCACCACCACCACTGCCACCACCACACCCACCACCACACCCACCACTACCATCACCACCGCCAGCACACAGCACCACCAACATCATCACCACCACCACCACCACCATGCCGGCATGTTCGACAACCATGCTGCAACAACATCCAGACGCAATGGCCGACTCGGTAGGATAGTCACTTCCCATGTCCGACAGAGGTCGTGGGATCAATCTTGCTGGCCGAGTCAACCCAAAGACTTACAAAATTGATACTTGTCGTGAACTAGCCTGACGTTCGGAATCACTACCATAGGGTATGGACTGGTCGGTCTGATGTCAGGATAATGTAACCATTGGAGCCATAGTGCTGGTGGCATGGTATCTGGATGGGGCCACACTATAAAGACGCAATGAATGTGTGCTGTCACATGTCGGTATCCGTCCTGATATGGTCTGGGAGATATTACTCGGAGACCAGATGCGATGGCCGAATGAGTTGAGCGTCCGTCTCCCGTTTTGGTATATCATGGGGTATGAACCCTGGTCGAGTCAAACCAATGACTTAAAAATTGATACTTGTCGCTTCCTAGCCAGGCACTCGGCATTATTAGGACATGGTAAGGACTGGGTGGCTCATTGTCAGGATAATGTGACTGAGTGGGATATCATGACATGTTGCTGGCAGCCTGGGCTCTTAGTGGGGCAGCACTATAAAGATGCCATGTGTGCGCATTGTCAAAAGTCAGTACCTGTCCTGATATGACATTAGATGTTGATAAGACGTAAAGCAGCTGTCACACATCACCGGATTCGGGGAAACGGACAGAAACCAAACAAAGGCTGCTTTGTGTCTGTTCAAGTTTTGAACATGCACAAAACTAGGAACGGATGCCGCCGGATTGATGTCTATGGTTCTTGTCCAGTTTGAGTTTGTTTCGTCCGTTGGCTGTCCGTTTCATGTCCATTTCATGTCCGTTCGTAGACCCGATTTCGCAACACTTTGACACATTTTAATACATTTTGATACTTATCACCACCCGACTAGACAATTCTGTCCGGTGATGTGTGACAGCCGCTTAAAGCAACAACAAAACAAGCAAGTATTACTAGGATGTAAAACTCCAATAAAACACACCCAAGCCTGTTGCAGTGACAGTAAAACTAGGTGGGTGTGGCCTGTTTCTGTCACGTGTCACTTGAGTTTGACAGTTCACTTACGGCATGTTCCCAGGCAACAAAACCTTTAGCTCCCTGTCCTGGTCATAGAACAGTAGCGGCAGTAATGATTATTTGTTTCGGTCTAATGTCCTAGCAACATCTAAGGTCATATCAGGACAAATACCGACTTGGTGACTTCATTGTGCTGCCCAGACCACCAACATCATGGCCCGATATTCCACATTATCCTGATACTGAGCTAACCAGTCCTTATCCTATCCCAGTAATGTTGAACGTCAGGCTAGGTAGCGACAAGTATACATTTTGTAAGTCTTTGGTTTCACTCGGCTGGGATTCGAACACCAGACCTTCTGCACTGGAAGCCTGCGCTGTTATTGAGTCGGCCACCACCTCCTATTGATGTATGATTACCTCGGGTTTCTTTCAATGGATTAATAGTGCTTCCCAATGTGGCTTCTTTTTATGGATTTATAGTGCTGCCTTACTGAGATATAGTGTTATGAGGCAAAGCCTACTCAGTCACAGTATCCTGACACTGAGCCAGCCAGTTCTTGTCATATCCTAGTAATTTCAAACACAAAACGGCGTATTGGGAATTTAGAAGTTTTTGGTTTGACTCCACCTGGCATCAAACCCACATCCCGCACAGGAAGCGCACACTGTACCACGAGCCCATCTGGTAAAGGTCAGAGCGGTCAATGTCGTAAACAATACCTGGTGTGCGTCAAACTGGCGAGCTGTATTGTTGCTGGACCGAAATTAGTGTAGATTGCACCATCCCTCATTATGCATTGCAGCAATTGCCTAACTGTTCAACGAGATGAGAATTGCCGAACTCTTCAAGCGGAAGAGTCATGATGGATAGCAAGATAATTTCACCTGTTATTGTTGATTGTGTTGCTTTGTTTGTTTGTTGTTGTTTTACGTCCTAGCAACATCTAATATCAGGACGGGTACCGACTTGTGACAGTGCACACTCATGGAAACTTTATAGTGCTGCCCCACTGGAAGACCAGGCCGCCAACGCCATGACCTGATATCCCACTCAGTCACATTATCCTGACACTGAACCAACCAGTCGATTTTGCTGCCGTTGTTGATATGTAATTTTGTTTCTTTTGTAAATTAATCTTGAAGCTGGATTCTTTTTAAATCATCTAGAAGAGAATTCGGCTCGCCATTCAGTGGTACCAACATATTTGGTGGATGCCATAACAAAAAATCTTTGTTGGGTTTCGTTGAGTTATATGCAGGGCTGAAATATTTCTGCGTTTTCGTCGATATTTTCGCGATTTTCCGCGAAGAAGCGGACGACCTTCCATTGGCATAAGCACAGTCAGAGAATCCTAGAAAATTTACCACATGTAACATTTCTGCTTTTTATTTTCTCCTCTAAATTTTTGTTTTTATCAGAGGTGATTTCTCATCCTTTTCATCCTTGATCTGGTAGCGATTTGTCTGTTGCACAGGCAGTGACGATTATCTATTGGTGACGGTGGGCCATGACTAATAGTGATTGCAGTGTTTGTAATCGGTCGGTCGGTAGGGTCAGGGTCTGTCTAGACTGGTACCGTCTGCAGTATACAGACAGGCAGCTACACAGACACAAGTGAATGACCTTCACCATTCCACCCAACGAGTTAGGCTGTACAGGGTAGGACAGTAACTTTTTCCCCCCCAACTGACTGAATCTTCTACTTGCCCGAGTGGCAAAGCTACTTGCCCAAGCCCAAGTCAGCCAATTGAAACTGAAATCCGCTACTGCAGATCAGAAAAATAATGACTTCCCCGTTCGGGAAGGTCACCGAGAACTTCAACTGCCCAACCGAGGAAACTAGGTGCTCCGGACAACTGGGCAGTTCTTATTGTCCTACCCTGTTGTATCAGTGCAGTGAAACCTAAACCATCATAAGTACAAGCGTTCAAAGTTGAAAGATCTCTGCTGCAATTTCACAGGATTCACTGATTTTTAGCAATCGCCAGGGATGAAAGATCTCTGTGATTTCACGGATTTCCGGGATTTTTCATGTAGCTATAAGTGTATACTAATACGTTGTTCAAATGCTGCAGCACTATCAGTGTATACTACTAATAAATGCTTCAAACGCCACAGCACTATCAGCGTATACTACTAATAGGGGCTTCAAACGTATATGTATAAAACCCGAGTTCCGGGAATTTTCCGCGGTTCCCTGACAATGCTAAACCTATGGGAGAATATCAGCATTTCCGCTTTTTTTCCCTGGAGACCACTTTCATCCTTGAATCGCTTATTAATACCCCAGTCATACTACTGCTTGCGACCACTTTGCGACCACAAAAAAATGGGTGGTCCTAAAGAGCTTGCAAGTGGTCGCAACGTGGTCCTCAGTGGTCAACAAACTCCTTGTGAGGAGGTTGCAGCTACTGCACTAAAAACCTCCTTGTGACCAAAATGGTCGCCCAGAGGTCAGAGACCATTGCTTTGGTCGCAAGTGGTAGTGTGAATGGGGCTTTACTATTACAAAATGCCAGAAATATATGACAGCAATTGGTGGGTGAGGGGAGGTGGTCAGCTGTTGTGGTTGGTTGAGCAGCGACAGCCGGTGGTTGGTCAGAGGCCCTTATACAAGGAGGGAATTTCCATGAACAAATTGGACATTCTTTCATAGGCTCAGCACTGTTAGAGAATCGCCGGGGAAAATGCCAGAAGTTAAGTTTCATCTGGTACTCTCCAAGTATAGTCTTTGCATCATTCCTATGACCATTCATTCCAGACTCTGGGTGGAGAGTGTTCTTCTGTTACAATCTTATTACCCCTCACCTTATCATTGAGTTCTGATCTTTTTACCACAAGCTTACTTTTCCTTCCGCGACCACTTTCATCCCTGGATGTTATTAATATTATTAATATTACTTAATATTACTTAATATTATTAAGTCACTGCTTTGTGCCTCGATATCCACTACTGCATTGTGGGTAGTTCCTCTTGATGAACCGGTTGATTGATGATTGATTGATTGATTGAGTGATGGTGGTTTAATGCCATGTCGGGAGCATGGACCAAAAGATAGTGCTATTTATTCTGTCAGTTTTGCTAATCACATTGAAACTTACATGAAAATCTGAAATGGTCAGATTAGTGTCAAATGCCAGCAAAAATTATCTCTGCAACTTTGAAGTGGTTAAATTTGTGTCAAATGACAGCAAAATTGAACTCACAAAACAGAGCTAAAATGACAAAAGGTGACATGCACCAGCAACATATATGGTCATATCAGGGCACGTACTGACTTGTGACAGTGTACACTCAGTTACTTTATAGTTCTGCCCCACTAGGAGATCATGCTATTGGCACCATGGGCCAATATCCCACTTAGTGACATTATCCTTGTAGGGTTGCGTGTTCGAGTCTGTGGCTCTGTAGGTAGGCTAAGGTGAAAAACAATACAGACGGAGAGAAAGAGAGAAAGTAAAGCAAAGTAAGAGTGTGAGAAGAGAGAGTCCAAGCCTCTTTGCTTTATTATATACAGTACATGGATTCAGTGTAGAGTATCACCCCACCCTTTTCCCCCAATGGGAAACAAGCATTCTTGGCTCTACCAATAGGGATCCAGCATTCCTGGTCCCCATGGCTACCAGTAGTCTGCCCAACACCACCAAGCTGTGTGGCTCCTCTGGCCACCACCAGCCTTGAACCTTGACCCTGAGTGTGGTGAGACGACCCAGCAGAGGGGGAGGGGGTAGGCCCTGAGTGCCCCTTACACACATCCCAGCCAGCACCACTATGTCTATTTACATTCCACTCAGGCCCCGCCAGCACTTACATATACATGCGCCTGGTCACGTATACCCTTTTAGTAATAGAACATTTGCATTCCTCCTAACGTCGAAAATCAGAATGTTTTACATCCTGATACTGAGCTAACCAGTCCTTGCCATCCTATCCTAATAATGTGTCACGCCATGCTAGGTCATAACAAGTATAAATTTGGTAATTCATTGATTTGACTCGGCCGAGATTCATACTCCTGATCTTCCGCACGTGAAGCGAGTGTTCCTACTGATTAGGCCCTACACTACATCTCGTGGAGATATGTTCCTAAGTTACTGATTTCATCAACTCTGATTGAATTCTGCGGAATGTGATCAGATAGCGGCAACTAATGCCTCCATCGGACTCATTAGCAAGATGGCTGCCAGAACCAGACTGGGGTCTGTCTGCTTTTACCAGCTCTCCATCGCCACTTCCGGTCTCGGATTGGTGAAGTGAGCTGCTCAGTTTGAACACATGGCCATGGAGACCTTTCCCACTCTAAATGACCCCCCCCCCCCCCACACACACACACGCAGTCACGAGTGTAGCTGGTTGGTTGGATGTTGGAGTTTACGCCCTGGCAACATCTAAGGTCATATCAGGACCAGTACCGCCTTGTGCCAGTGTTCACTTATGGCGACTTTATAGTATTGCCCCACTGGTAGACCAGACTACCAGCACCTGATAAGTGATATCCCACTCAGTCACATTATCCTGATGCCGAGCATTGCCCTATACTAATAATGCCGAGTGACAGGCTAGGAAGTGACAAGTATCAATTTTGTAAGTCATTGGTTTGACTCGACAAGGAATTGAACTCCCGACCTTCCGCACGGGAGCCCTGTGCTCTACCAATTCACCGCGTCCGGTCATGAGTGTAGCTTCTATATATATATACACACAAATCCCAGCTGTGTACCACCTGAGATTATAAATATATTTTAAAATTTTAAATATATGATGTAAATGCGTGTACACTCTATGTACTATAGCGTTTTATTCCATCGCCGAAAAAGTATACGTTCCATCTGAAAATCCCGAGCTGAGCCCCTGATGGCCACACAGAGATAATTGAAGAGTTAGGCAATTTTCGTCTGGTTGAACAGTTAGGCAGTTGTTTTAAATGAGTAACGATGGATGGTGCAATTTACACTAATTCATAGGGACAGTATAAATATTCCGTTTATAAATAATGGAGTGCGGGTGAGATTTGTTAACTATTCATGGGAATATACCTGTCCTGTGTCTGAATCGTTTGTTTATTGTTGTTTTACGTCCTAGCAACATCTAAGGTCATATCAGGATGGATGTACAGACTTGTAGCAGTGCACACTCATGGCGACTTTATAGTGCTGCCCCACTGTGAGACCCAGCCGCCAGCAGCATGACCTGATATCCCATCATCATCATGCTGTCGGTCGCGATGTGACAAAGACTGCTTTCATTACTTGACTGCCGCTCTCCATTTAGCTCTCTGCTGTGAGAGTGATCTCCATGAGTCAGTCTTTGCGTTGTGTTCCTCCTAGCTGATTTTCCTCTGTCGACGGAAGATGAGCTCGAGCAGCGCGGTCCTTGGTAACCCGGGCGATGACTGAGCCAGTATGGTGTTTTGTGCAGTTGTACATTTCATGAAAGCTGCTTGCAAAAGTGTTGAAGTGCTGCTGGCTTTTGCAAGTTACCAGCGGCACTCTCTCGGGGAGCAAATAGAGGTTTCACACCGCCAAGAACATGTCCAGACAGGCGCAAAACTATTTGTCCCTGGAGTGGCTGGTTGGGAGATGTTGGGAGTTCCATACATCAACCGCCTTCAATGCTGCCACAGTGACATGGTTTTCTGTTTAGGGTTTGCTCCCTTAGCCTTCGGTTCTGTCAAGAACCTGTACCACAAGGCAGTGGTTTACAAATCTGCAGGGCAGTCATATTATCCTGATACTGTTGAAACCAGTCCTTGTCGTATCCTATTAATGCCGAGCGTCAGGCTAGGTAGTGATAAGTAACAATTTTATAAGTCATTGGTATGACTCGGCTCCTGGGATTCGAACTCCTGACCCTTGCACACGGGAAGCCTACGCTCTACCGATTAGGCCACCCCGTCCGGTGAGTCTGAATCGTAAACATGCTTATAGGCTCTGTTAACATTTACATGCAGTGTGTCCGTTTGTAAAATATTCCGATATTCAGCATAGGGGGGAATGCAAATGTTCTATTACTGATCCGTGTACATGACCAGGCGCATGTATGTATATATATATATATATGTATGGGTTGGTGATGTCTGAGTGGGATGTAAATAGACATAGTGGTGCTGGCAGGTCTGTGTGTGAGTGCACTCAAGGCTTACCCCCTCTGCTGGGATAGGGATCACCACACTCAAAGGTCAAGGTTGGTGGTGGCCATCGGGCTATACAGCTTGTGGTGGTGGGCAGACCACTGGTAGCCATGGGGACCAGGAATGTTAGATCCCTTTTGGTAGGGCCAAGAATGCTTGTTTCCCATTGAGGGAAAGGGGTGTGGTGATACTCGACAATGAACCCATGTAACCATATAAATAATAAACCAGAGGGCTTGACTCTCTCTTCTTCTTTACACTTTATACTTTTCTTTTCTCTTTGTCTCTATTGATTTCACCATAGTCTGCCTACACAGCCACATATTCGAGCATTGGACTTTACAAAACTGGTGACCATGATGAGACGATTAATCGATTAGACTTGACAAAACTGGTGACCACGACGGTTATTGACATGACGGTTAGTGACCACGTTGGGTAGTGACCACGTTGGTTATTGACACACAGTGTTGCTTTAAACGAATAGAAACTTGCTGGCTAATGCTTGTTTTTCTGCTATTTCAACTCGAGGGGGGTTTCAAATTTATTCGGAATTTGCTTTGTCGACGATTATTTCTGACAATGCTACTATTTTAGAAGGTCTGCTAGACTTTATTGATGGTAGGTCTGTAACTTTAGTATGTAAAACCCCAACAAACCAAACGGCGTACCTGGATTGATACCACTCTTATCTTTTCGTAGGTTTTCCTGTGTGAAAACAATGCTGTATACATGTATATTATAAGGCGTATAAAGAATTATGCGAATATAGGTAGGTAACATGTATGTATGTATGTATGTATGTATGTATGTATGTATGTATGTATGTATGTATGTATGTATGTATGTATGTATGTATGTATGTAGGTATGTATGTATGTAGGTAGGTATGTAGGTATGTATGTATGTATGTATGTACGTGTATGTATCTATGTATGTATGTATGTACGTGTATGTATCTATGTATGTATACATGTATATATTGTTTATTGAAGTCATGGCAACATCCAAGGTCATATCAGTATGGGTACCCACTTGTGACAGTGCACACTCATGGCAACTTTATATCCTGCCTCACTAAGAGACAGGACTGCCAGCACCATGACCTCATATCCCACTCAGTCACAGTATCCTGATACTGAAGAAGCCAGTCCTCACCCTATCCTAGTAATGCCGAGCACCAGGCTAGGTAGCAACAGGTATCAATTTTATAAGTTATTGGTTTGACTCAATCGGGAATCAAACTCCCGACCTTCCGCACGGGAACCCTGCACTCTACCAATGTGTCCGGTGTATGTGTATTTATGTATGTGCATGTGTGTGTGTATGTATGTATGTATGTATGTATGTATGTATGTATGTATGTATGTATGTATGTATGTATGTATGTAAGACTGGGCGTGGTGGCCGAATCGGTAGAGCACAGGCCTCGCGTACGGAAGATCGGGAGTTCACGAGTTCGGTTCCCGGTCGAGTCAAACCAATGACTTAAAAATTTATACCTGTCGCTTCCTAGCCTGGTGCTCAGTATTATTAGGGTAGGGCAAGGACTGGTTAGCTCGGTGTTAGGATAATGTGACTGAGTGGGATATTGGGTCATGATGCCAGGCCCTGATTTCCCAGTGGGGCAGCACTATAAAATCATCATGAGTGCGTACTGTCACAAGTCGGTACCCATCCTGATATGACCTTAGATGTTGCAGGGATGTAAAACAACAACAAACAACAACAACAAACTATGTATGTATGTATGTATGTATGTATGTATGTATGTATGTATGTATGTGTAACTTCTGTTACACATACATAACTTCTGTGCAACATTCTCTGAACATGGAGAAACCTGATAAGAGTGGTCTGCATTTACGACTTGCAAACAAAATGGCCGCTAAACCTAAAATGGCCGCCATAGCATAATATAGTCTGCTGTGAGTATCTACATATAAATGCACCACATGTAGTTTGTGTGTGTGTGGGGGGGGGGGGGGGCGTGTGGCAGGAGGGGGGCATGTACCATGACATACCAGTTACAAGCGGTGTTGGTTTGTCGATAAACTTGCCCTATTGGATCGAATGATTCCTCTGGGGGTAGGTCTAGACTGCAGTCGAGTCAACACACTCGAGCTTTCTGAATATATAAGAATGTGAACAATTTCTTGCTTATTCTAGCGCGTTGCGATTTGTATTCGAGATAGCTGTTATCTTTGTACATTTTTATGTGTATGTAATAAAATGATACCGTTATTATTAGTAGTAGTACTAGTAGTAGGAGCCGTAATATTATTTATGTATTTAAATGGTTGGAGGTATTTCTGCTATATTTGTTGATATTGCATGAAATTACTATATTTATATTATATATAAACATTCGCTGTGGGACAGCACTAGAAATCGTAGCTCGCGCCAACATGTGGCCAATAACAATATAAGTAATATATCTATATTATATATGTATTGAATATAATAGTTGACCTACATAATGAGTAAGAGGAAGACATGGTAGTGGGTAAGAGTTGTATTTCTCTGGATAAAGGAACACACGCCCCTTGCCTAAACAAAACTGTTTCGATGGTACAGTGAGTGGCGGTTACAGTGAAAAGTGGGTGGTGGCGCCACCATCAGAGCTGAGGTTTACTAGGATGGAGCAGCAGATGACTAGTCCAGACTCCAGCAGTCGATGACTGGGGGAGTGCTGAAGGGCAGAAGGGATATTGCAGGCTATTACACTCGTATAATTCAGCATACATTATATATATATATATATTGAAAAGAAAGAAATCTTCACTATATTATATAATATATAATGTAAGAACATATCCAGAGTGCCGACCTATTCAACCTGGTGTTCAAGCAAATGTGACTGTCTCAGCGCGCACCCCAAGATCACATGGATCCAATGGACTGGCGCCGGCTAATGAATCGAACCTGGAGCTTGGCTTAACCTAACCATAGGTCCAACAACAGGGCCAGCAGTTTGGTGTCTTTACACCAGCATATCCGGTTCATATATATGGGTCGTTCTCTGAAGCTAGGTACCACTTTTGTGACATGGAAGCGAAAACTGAAAGCATCCCAAATAATAGCAGAAAACATTCCAAATAATATCATAATGCATATTCATGTGAAGCTTTACATGCGCTGCATGTGTCAGAGTTGAAAAAAAGCCATTCCACTTTTCACTAGCGATAAGAAAATATGTCCTATATAAACTGGAAATTAAACACACACAACTGACACTTCCATAATATCATTTTTAACATACACAACACATTCAAACTAGATTTCTTTGATTACTGTTAAGCAAACAAAAGGATGTCTTACAAGAAAAATGTTGAAACAAAGTTGAAAAAATATAAGTTTGTGTAAATTTTAGTGTAAATGTGTAAAATTTCACATTTTCACTTTTAGCACATCACATAAACATATTTTTGATACGTTTTGTGGTATAGATTAAATACATATAGTATTGCTAACATGTTTAATAATGAAAGGCAACAATAATTATTTGTCTTGTTATTAAAAAAAGAAAGACCTTATTATGTCCAACGTAACATGGATACCAAATATATCTTACCCAGTTTTAGAGAACGACCCATATATATATATATATATATGTTATATATATTATATATATCATATCATCATCATGCTGTCGGTCGCGATGCGACAAAGACTGCTTTCATTACTTGACTACTGCTCTCCATTTAGCTCTCTGCCATGAGTCGGTCTTAATGTCTCTCAGCTTCAGGTTTCTCTTGATGGTATCCTTGAACCGGAGACGAGGGCGCCCTCTTTTTCTGTAACCAGAAGACAGTTGAGAATAGAGGATCTGCTTTGGTAGCCTGTCTGATGACATCCTCATGAGGTGTCCAGTCCACCGGAGATTCTTTTTGATCAAAAGATCTTCCATTTCATGAAAGCTGCCTGCAAAAGTGTTGAAGTGCTGCTGGCTTTTGCAAGTTACCAGCGGCACTCTCTCAGGGAGCAATTAGAGGTTTCACACCGGCAAGAACATGTCCAAACAGCCGCAAAACTATTTGTCCCTGCAGTGGCTGGTCGGGAGATGTTGGGAGTTCCATACATCAACCGCCCTTAATGCTGCCACAGAAACATGGTTTTCTGTTTAGGGTTTGCTCCCTTAGCCTTCGGTTCTGTCAAGAACCTGTACCACAAGGCAGTGAGTGGTTTACAACTCTGCAGGGCACGGGCGTCAAACTCCCTGAGGTATTGCAATACTGCAATACCTGCATACATCATATATATTATATATAATAGTGTAGTACTCTCTCTGACCTCCACCCCAGTCGCAATATAATGAAAAGAAGAACTTGTCACCACTACTACTAGAATGGTTTGCAAAGTGGCGATAGTCTTCACAATCTGTGCATCATGTGATATCATTGTGAGTCCCTCTTCCCCAACCCTACACTGTATCTCTCTGTATCTGGCCGATAAGACGATGGCACTAGGATGTCAATAATCAACCATCACACATTCGCCGTTATGCAGATCGAGTAGGCCCTGGGGAGTGCGTGTTTGTGCAGGGTGTTCTAAATTACGCGTCGACCTTGTCTGGGCAGAAGGCTCAATTGAATGCTGTTTATATAATATAGATAACAATATTTGTATTATATCTCGATACTCATGGCGTAAATGCCAATGTATCTTGTTAATCTCAAATTAAAAGAAATTACCACCCTACCTCCAAAGAATTTGCTAGAAAAGGTTGTTCAACTGCTTCTCATAGTATTCGATGTAGATGACATCATACTAAGAATCTACCCAAATCAAACTACCGGAAAGTTGTCAAATCCAAGATGGCCACCAATACCTTAAAATACCTTAAAGTATAACCTCTTTACTCTTCTCCTTAGAATGGTAATTTGGTTATCTATGCACAGTATTAGGATAATGTGACTTTGTGGGATATTGGGTCATGGTGTTGGTGACCTGGTTTCCCAGTGCGGCAGCACTATAAAGTCACAAGGAATGACCACCCGTCCTGATATGACTTTAGATGTTGCTAGGACGTAAAACAACAATCATCCTTTAATTTATTAATTATATGTATGCATGCATGCACGCCTGCATGCATGTATACATATATACATTTAAATTTATTTTTATTTTTATTGAGGCTGTATTTATACTGTCCATAGCATATAAGCCCGGGTACCCAGGCTTGTTTTCAATGCTGGCCAGTTGTAGTGTTGGTGTTATCTTACCACACAGTAGCTGCTGATAAGTTATTTGATTGCTTGCATTTCAGTAGCAGATAGATAATTGGTTGGTATGGGTAGTAGCCTATGTTAATTCTTTTTGATTTTCTTGGTACATACACATACACATACATACACATACATACACATACATGCACATACATACACATACATACACATACATACATATATACATGTCATGCACATCATACACATGTATATCATACATATCATACATATCATACATATCATACATATCATACATATATTTATTGATTTATTGATTGAATTGTGTATGACCTCTCCCTAGAGACCCACATCCTGAGACTCAGTCGCGGGTCCTTATTGGGGAAACTAAAACTTCATTTCCCGGCCCACAGACATAATGTGGCTGCATTGGGACGCACCAACTAATGCCTAGTACACACCTCCCGTATAGGATTCACGCACTAAAACTCGCGACTCGACCCGACCCGCTTAAAACTGAAAACGGGCCGATTCATTTTTCGAATCGCGAATCGCAATCGTAAACGGCCGCTTTTAGCACTAAAAACTAAGTTTTATGCGCGAATCGCAATCGCTAGGTGTGCGCGGGGAGCGCACACCAAGCAATTTTTGTGGGCGAAACGGGCAGTTTTCGATCGTATACGGGAGGTGTGCGCACACAAACGGTAGGTGTGTACCGGGCATAACTGTCCACCGATCGCCCAATTCCCAAGGCTGTACACTGTCTACTACTGTCTAGACAATGACTGTCTAAGGAAGCGACAGTGTCCCACAATTACAAGAGGAGGTAAAGGGGGAAAAATGCGGCAGCATACAAGATGGCTGGATCTGTAAGAGCGCTGGCTGGGTTCCTGTGCGAGACATCGTGAGTTTGAACCCCAGCCGAGAGTCAAAGCAGCGACTTACAAAATTGATACTTGTCGCTACCTAGCCTGGTGGTCGGCATTACTGGGATAGGGCACGGACTGGTTTGATCAGTATCAGGATAATTATGACTGACTGAGTGGGACATTTGGTCATGGTGCCAGTGGCCCTATCTTCCAGTGGGGCAGCACTATAAAGTCAACATGAGTGTGCACTGCCACAAGTCGGTACTTGCCGTTATGGCCTTAGGTCTTGCTAGAATGTAAAGTCCGAAACAAACAAATACACATAAAAGTGGAATGTGTCTCCATGACTCTGTTTATGGTAATTTTTATTCTGGTAATTGTCCCTGTACTTCAAATTCTTTTAAAAGAAACCAGACGGGATGGCCGGATGAGTTAGAGCGTCCGTCTCCCGTACTGGTAGATCGTGGGGTCGTGGGTTCGAATCCTGGTCGAGTCAAACCAATGACTTAAAAATTGATACTTGTCGCTTCCTAGCCAGATGCTCGGCATTACTAGGATAGGGCAAGGAGCAGTGGAATGAGGAAGACCAGTCGTCTGCGACTGAAATTTCCCCTGCTTAAACAACTAATGTACCAAAAAAAATATTGTAATTATTTCATTGTATGCCTTTAATTGCACCGCTCCTCAGAATGGCGCCTGCCTTATCAAACTTACAGTATTACCATTATTAAAGTTGCATAGTCCGATACTTTTGAGTTTCTGTCATTTTTCTGAGATAAATATAGTAGATCGATCATTATAATCTATTTTACTTTAGTTTTGAGTATCTTTGATATTAAATGGCTAACCTTTGAGTCATTTGAAGTGCAAACATTACAAAATAATGTTGTCAAGCACGCCAAAACTCTTGCCACCATATAGGCTTCTGCAGTAACAGATTCTATTAAATTGACTCAGCATTCCCTAATTATTTGCTAATATTCACTGTTAATTTACTCGATCCGGTCCCAACTAAATGTCCTATAAATATTCAGGAAATTAGATATAATTTTTTGCCTTCTAGTGATGTATTCTAATATGAAAACAACCCAAAACTCAGTGTTCCACAACCATATTTGTGAACCTGCACCATAATGCTATATGAAATTCGACCTTGGAAATTGCACCGGGGCTCGAATGAGGTATTTAACCACCATAGCCCGATCGAGGTAAGCTCTCCAACCTGATTCAGAATCAAATGTTTACTAAGTGTATCAGTATCTAAGTTAGATATGTAGAATCAAATCTAGATCATTGTTTTGGTTTTGAAAATGTCATCCTTTAATCGGACTGTACAGCTTTTGTGTTGCCCTTTTTTGTGTGTAAATGATCATTTTCTTTAGGGAATAAGGGCATTTTTGTCAGCGCCTTTTTTCAGCGCTGCTCTTCCAGCCTTATCCTGTTACATTCATTCATGTTTATATTAGTCTAAAATCAACAATACTATGTGGGCTATTTCACATTACCATGTGAGCTGCTCCACAACTCTATGTGAGCACTCCGAAATACTATGTGAGCAGCTCGATGAGCAGCTTCACAATATTATGTGTGTTATTTCACATTACCATGTGAGCTGCTCCACAATTCTATGTGAGCAGCTCCACAATATTATGTGAGCAGTTCCACAATTCTGTGAGCAGCTTTGCAATACTATGTGAGCAGCTCCACTACTAAGACAGACCCGAAGCCAGATCAAAGCCCATGAAAGGAGCACACTGGAAATGGCCGCCAAGGCATGGAATGCGCAAACGGTGGAAGAAAGACAAATCCCTGACCTAAAAACGTACAAAAAATATCTGTGCAAAATAAAAACTGGGAACCCCAACTGAACTGCACCACAAGGGGACAGGTGATATGTCACGGCCCACCAACTGGACAGCCCAGGGCGGGATAACCGGAAATATAAAAGCCAGATAACATATCCAACAACAATATAAATCAAATCAATTTTCAAACAAACATAAACTCAACCACCTATTACGTACAAGCCTATGGACATGTAAATACAATAGGCTAGTATAGAATTAAAGTAGAAAAAAGCGGAAAACTCTTCCCAAGAAAACCCCAAAACACTAACATAGAACCTTAAGAAAACAACTAACATAGTAATAAGAATAGAACAAAAATACAATGCCAAGAGGGCCCAAAAGAACTAACATAGGCTACTAAATGTACCAACATATCTATCTGCTACTGAAATGCAGACAATCAAATAACTTATCAGCAGCTACTGTTTGGTAAGACAACACCAACACTACAGCTGGCCAGCATTGAAAACAAGCCTGGGTACCCAGGCTTACATGCTATGGACAGAATAAATACAGCCTCAATAAAAAAAAAAAACAAAAAAAAAACAAGAGTTTGATTTAAGGGAGGTGTTGCTGTTAGTGAAACTGGCTTTTGTCTGCAGATGGAAGTGTTGCGTTTATTTTGCGCATCATGATAGAAGGTGGATTGTTTGGTGAACGCCCCCCCCCCCCCCCCCATCATCCCCTCCCACCTACCCCCCCCCCCCCCCCTGTGTCCCAGCCGGCCGGTTCCCCCTGCCCCCGCCCCCAACCCCAACCCCGGTTTGTTTCCGGACGCTGTGTGTTGTGAGGCGTGTTATGAGTGCGGGTTGCCCAGAACCAGCGACACTAGCTCCCCCTGGTGGCGCCGCCAGCAACCGCTGGCCGTCACGTGATCCACAAATAGAGACGTAGTTTTGAGCAGGTCGGGGTCTCCGTGCGCATTGGGGGAGAGGTGGGGGGAGGGGAGTGGCATGGGATTGGTTGGATGGTTGTAGGTGTTTTTCTTCCTGGCAACATCTAAGGTCATATCAGGATGGGTACCGACTTGTGGCAGTCCACACTCATGACGACCTTATATATAGTGCTGCCCCACTGGGAAATCAAGCCATTGGCCCCATGACCTAATATCCCCTCAGTCACATTATCCTGACACTGAGCTAACCCAATTACCCTATCCTATTATAAATATTAATGCCGAGGCCTGGCTAGGAAGCGACAAGTATCAATTGTATAAGTTATTGGTTTGACTGGACCAGGAACCAACCTCTCGCACGCGAGGCACGAGCTCTACCTATTCGGCCACCATGCCCGGTTTGGGGGACGGGGCGGGGGATGCAGCCTTTCGTCTGACCAGCACTCCTACTGTGCCGGTGAACAACCAGCCCTCTACCAATCAACTACCCATCCCCAACCCTCCCAATTACCCTCCTGCCATTGGAGTGCCTGCCTACTCGGCCAGCCCACCACCCCACCACCCCACCACCCCACACCCCCACACCCCACCCCCAACACACATACGCCCGGCACGCCCCGCTATTGCCAGTCCCCATATACCAGAACGATGTAGCCCCAGGCAAAAGCCCAACTCCACTCCCACCTCACCCCTCCCGCCCCTCCCTCCTCCTCCTTCTAGCCCCCCCCCCCCCCCCCCTCCTCCCTCCCCTCTCATCTCCTCCCCCACCCCCTCCCCTCCCTTCCCCCCTCCGTCCCATTCCTCCCCTCCCCTCTCCTCTCCTCTCCTCTCCTCTCCTCTCCTCTCCTCTCCTCTCCTCCTTTCCTCTCCTCTCCTCTCCTCTCCTCTCCTCTCCCTCCTCCCCTCCCCTCCCCCCCCCCCTCCTCTCCCCTCCCCTCCACTCCCATCCCCTTCCCTCCCCTCCCGCGCCCTACATAATACAGGCAGCGATGCAGCACACGGGGAGGAGCTCTCATAATGTTGTGAGCAGCTCTTGAGCAGCAGCACAGTAACACGATGAGGTCAGGAGCACAGTGACGTATTGGACAGATACAGTGAGCATTTCCGATATTCACTTAGCCGCCCCTCCTTGCAATTTTAGGCTTGAACTAAATACTACAATAGTAACACTATGAGTAGTTCCGCCTACAATGTCGGTTTTATTTATCAGCTATGTGAGCAACTCTGTATGAACAAGTGTAACTGGTGCATGGGGTCCTCCACAATTATATGTGACCAGCTGCATTAGCAGCTCCACAATACTATGTGGGCTATTTCACATTACCATGTGAACTGCTCCACAACTCTATGTGAGCACTCCAAAATACTATGTGAGCAGCTCGATGAGCAGCTTCACAATATTATGTGTGTTATTTCACATTACCATGTGAGCTGCTCCACAATTCTATGTGAGCAGCTCCACAATATTATGTGAGCAGCTTCACAATATTATGTGTGTTATTTCACATTGCCATGTGAGCTGCTCCACAATTCTATGTGAGCAGTTCCACAATTCTGTGAGCAGCTTTGCAATACTATGTGAGCAGCTCCACAATTCTATGTAACTAACCTCGTAATATAATATGAGCAGCTCCAAAATACTGCATATGCAGCTCTTCACGTGTGATGCATGAGGAGTATTATGCGAGTATAAAGGCATGGAATGGAACTATTCATTATTAGTGTGATATTTCTTTATTATTATATTATTCCTGTATCCTTTCACTATGTATACCTTCCTGTATCTCTCCTGTGCCACCGGTGGCGCCACCACCGCCTTTTCCTGTACCTGACGTGTGCTGGAACCTCACCCGCACCGGAGAAGTTCTTTTTAAATACAGATGAACCTCGATCCAACGGACACCGATGCAATGGATTCCGGATCCAACTGACACAATCCGCTAGAGTGAATACCTGAACATTTGCGCACTTTAAGCGAGGCAAGCAGTTGAAACTTGACACATTTTTTAAATGTAAGGATCCTGAATCCCAGCCTCCTGAACTCCAGTCTTCTGAAGCACAGCCTCTATTTACATTGTTTACTAAGTGATCGTGGGTAGCACTTTTTATGAACCTTAGTTCTGTATTTTGTGTTTATTTTCCTACCCCCCGGAAAATTTTGTCGCTGCAACGGACAAACGGCTTTAACGGACAACTGCTCCCCCCTATTAGTCCATTGGATCGAGGTTCATCTGTATATGCAATCCCATATGAAAATGTAATCAGTCCGCAATATTGTGTGAACAACCTCCCTATCCCTCCACCGTCTCTGTGTGATTAGCTGTATATAACAAGGCTTTGTGATGTACTCTCACTGAGTGAATCCATGTTGGTAGTAACAATAGCGCCAATTCTATTATTAACCATACGTGATGACAGTGGCTTGGCTCCTGAGCTTCACGAAATGATATGGCAGTAGTAATGACATGGCATGGCTGGAGGGTATGGCAATAGGTATGGTATGGCAGTAGGGTATGGCAGTTGGTCATGGTACTTAGCCATGGCAGTAGGGTATGGCATGGCAGTATGGTATGGCATGGCAGTACGTAGGGTATGGCAGTACTTACGGTATGGGATTAGGGTATGGCAGTAGAGTATGTCAGATGGTATGGTATGGCAGTAGCGCATGGTAGTAGGATATGTCAGTAGGTATGGTATTGTATGTCAGTAGGGTATGGCAGATGGTATGGTATCGTATGGCAGTAGGGCATGGTAGTATGGTATGACAGTAGGTATGGTATGGCCGTAGGCATGGCATGGTATGGTATGGCAGTAGGGCTCTGCAGTGGATTTCGCGGCCCAGGTTTTCAGCGCATGGTTTGCCTTTCCTTTGAATAAAACATTTATTTGGCAACAGCAGTCGCAACATCCAATCATCTGCTCGTTCATACTCCAAAGCACATGAAGCAAGTTCTGAGGATCTTATTAGAATATCCTGATGAACAGGTTCACGTTGCATCGAGAAATTTCATTCTCAACCATCCTCATTCTTTCCTCATCCCCATTCTTTCATCATCCTCACCTCCATTCTCTCCATTTTTTTCTTTCTCTCCCCATCCTCAATTTCATTTCCTTCCCATCTATGTTCTCGGCTCATCCTCATTCTCTTCATCCTCATTCTCTTCATCCTCATTCTCTTCATCCTCATTCTCTTCATCCTCATTCTCTTCATCCTCATTCTCTCCATTCTCCCCATTTCTCATTCTCTCATCAGTTTGCTCTTCCTCCCATCATCCTTGTTCTCTCCTCAGCACCATCAGCGTATACTACTAATACGTGCTTCAAAGGGTGCAGCACTATCAGCGTATACTACTAATACGTGCTTCAAACGGCGCAGCACTATCAGCGTAAACCAATATAATATGAAACCCAACTTCCGGGAATTTTCCGTGAGTCCCTCACAATGCTAAACCTATGGGAGAATATCAGCATTTCCGCTTCCCCCCCCCCCCCCACCCCCCCTGAGACCACTTTCGTCCCTGCTTCTTTCTCCCTCTGTCATTTCCCCCACCCCATCCTCAGCTGCTTACCCTGCCCCTCACCCACACTATCCTGAGCCCCCGTTTTCCTCTTTCTGCCGCCCCACCTGGGGTCTTTCCCCCCCCCCCCCCACCCCCCCCCCCCCTCCCCCCACACACACACACAGTCGGTGGCTTCACCATTGCCTGCTGACGTTGTTGACCTCCTCCCTTGTTGTCAGCCATGAGGTGTGCTCGGCTCCTAAATCCCCGCCCGGCCGTTACTCCTCCACAATGCTGGCACCATTCAGGAGCCGACCCCCTCCTGCGCTCAATGGCCAATCCCTTCTGCACTCCACAGACAACAGACACCCACACACACATACATACAGACGCATACACACACAGACACACACATGCTCACAGACAGACACACTCACGACACACATGTTCACAAACACACACACGCTCACAGGCACATATGCACACACATGCTCACAGACACAGACACGCTCACAGACACACCCACGCACATGCAGACACACGCGCCCACATGCACGCCCACACGTGCACACGCCGCACCTGCGTTACGTGCCGTGTCGTATAGAGGGGCGGGTGGCTGTCACACAGCTAGAACGACTTTGCTGACGGGTATCAAATATTCTGTTTTTGTCCACCAGGTGGTGGTGGTGTGGTATGAGGATGGTGGGGGTATTAGGGTTGTGAGGGTGAGGATGGTGGTAGTGGTTGTCATGAAGAGGAACACCATGATGCCGGGTATCAAATATTCTCGTTTGTCGTGATGGCGGGTGATGGTGTTGGTGATGGTGTTGGTGGTGGATTGTATGAGAGTGGTGGTGAGGTTGATGGGGGTATGAGGGTGGCTGTGGTGGTGGGCGTATGAGGGTGGTAGCACTAGTACTACTACTACTAGTAGTAGTGGTGGTGGGGTATGAGGGTGAGGATGGTGGTAGTGGTTGCTATGAAGAGGAGGACTATGATGCCGGGTATCAAATATTCTCGTTTGTCGTGACGGCGGGTGATGGTGTTAGTGGTGGTGGATGGTATGAGAGTGGTGGAGGGGGTGGTGGTGAGGTTGATGGGGTATGAGGGTGGCTGTGGTGGTGGGCGTATGAGGGTGGTAGCACTAGTACTACTACTAGTAGTAGTAGTGGTGGTGGGGTATGAGGGTGGTGAGGGTGAGGATGGTGGTAGTGGTTGCTATGAAGAGGAGGACCATGATGCTGGGTATCAAATATTCTCGTTTGTCATGACGGCGGGTGGTGGTGATGGTGTTGGTGGTGGATTGTATGAGAGTGGTGGTGGGGGGTGGTGGTGAGGTTGATGGGGGTATGAGGGTGGCTGTGGTGGTGGGTGTATGAGGGTGGTAGTACTAGTACTACTACTACTAGTAGTAGTGGTGGTGGGGTATGAGGGTGGTGAGGGTGAGGATGGTGGTAGTGGTTGCCATGAAGAGGAGGACCATGATGCCGGGTATCAAATATTCTCTTTTGTCCACCAGGTGATGGTGGTGGTGAGGATGGTGGTAGTGGTTGCTATGAAGAGGAGGACCATGATGCCGGGTATCAAATATTCTCTTTTGTCCACCAGGTGATGGTGGTGGTGTATGAGGGTGGTGGGTGGGGTATGAAGGTGGTGAGGTGAGGATGGCGGCGGTAGTCATCGTGACGCGGAGGAGGGTGGTGGGAATCCTGGGCGGGGGG
Organism: Branchipolynoe longqiensis; assembly: GCA_030323885.1. Taxonomy (NCBI): domain Eukaryota; kingdom Metazoa; phylum Annelida; class Polychaeta; order Phyllodocida; family Polynoidae; genus Branchipolynoe; species Branchipolynoe longqiensis. Next base: position 37,752,392 of record CM059200.1, read on the forward strand.
TGGTGGGTGTTGTGTCTATGCCATTTCCTGTCATGCGCAGACATCCGATGCTAATTACCAGACGCCTGATGACCGCTAGATGACAGGTATCGGCGTCTCTCCTTGCTGGCAAAGGGTGTATGTACCATTGTGCCGACTGGTTTGTACTCATCTGCTTGGAGAGCACTGTATGTGTATGGCTGGGGCCTTCCTCCTCTGATTGGAGAGCATTGTATGTGTATTGCTGGAGGCTGCCTCCTCTGCTTGGAGAGCTGTGTATGTGTATGGCTGTGGCCCACGTCATCTGTTTGGACAGCAGTGGATGTGTATAGCTGGAGCCTGTGGGTATGTGTATGTGTATGGCTGGATGTTGCTTCCTCTGCTTGGAGAGCTGTGTATGTGTATGGCTGCGGCCCGCATCATCTGTTTGGAGAGCAGTCGATGTGGATAGCTGGAGCCTGTATGTATGTGTATGGCTAGGACCTGCCTCCTCTGCTTGGAGAGCAGTGTATGTCTATGGCTGGAGCCTGACTCCTCTCCTTGGAGAGAGTATATTTGTATGGATGGATATTGTGATACCACATTTTCCCCCTTTGTCAAATATATCAGTTTTTATCACAAAGCAATTGCAGTTTTATTGCTAAAATAACAGCAACAATTTATGCGACCCTGTGGTTAAATGTAACCATCTCTGATGGAGATTCTGTCGAAATGTCCGACCCTGGCATTGCTTTGCTGATGAGGAGATGGGTTGGAGGGGAATATTTTTAGCGCTTTCAAAGAGGAGTTCTGAAACCCGGTGCAACTTTATTCTCCGGCACCAGAAAGATGTAATTATGTGATCATGCTGAATGTGCTTATTAGTTGGTTTTCTCGTGGAGTGACCGGGCGCGGTGGCCGAGTCGGTAGAGCATGGGCCTCGCGTGCGGAAGGTCGGGAGTTCGGTTCCCGGTCGAATCAAACCAATGACTTGTTGCTTCCTAGCCTGGTTCTCTGCATTAATAGGATAGGGCAAGGACTGGTTAGCTCAGTGTCAGGATAATGTGACTGAGTGGGATATTGGGTTATGGTGCCAGTGGCCTGATTTCCCAATGGGGCAGCACTGTAAAGTCGCCATGAGTGTGCACTGTCACAAGTCGGTACCCGTCATGATATGACGTTAGATGTTGCCAGGATGTAAAACTCCAACAATCAACCAACCATCTCGTGGAGTGAGCGTGATGAGGATGATTTCTTACTCTACGCTAACGTTAGAAAATTAAAACTAAATAATTTAAGTGTGCATGTTGGGTTAGATATATATATTTGTTCTTTTTCTCAAATTTAGCATGCGCGTTTATTATTTGTTTGTTGGGTTATTACATCCTATCAACATCTAATGTCATATCAGGACGGGGACCGACTTGTAACAACGCACACTCATGGCGACTTTATAGTGTTGTCCCACTGGTAGACCTGGCTGCCAGCACCATGAACCAATATCCCACTCAGTCACATTATCCTGATACTGAGCGAACCAGTCCCTGCCCATTCCTATTTTGTCCAAACGCCAGGCTATGTAGGGGCAAGTATCAATTTAAGAAGTCATCGGTTTGACTCGGCCAGCATTACCTGGTACACCAAGAATTTGAATAAATATTTTCAACAGATCATTCACACTGACAGGCTATACACAATTTTTGGTTTTCCCTCGCCGTCAGAGGGTGGGTTGGTGGTGGAGTTGCTCTCTTATATGAGACATAGTACACGTATGGTGCACAGTGAGCTAGCCAGTGGTGCAAACCCTTTAATCAATTTCCATTCGCAATTTATTATTTGATAGGGTTTTCATTCTCTATTTGGGTCAAAAGTAGTACAGTAAAAATATATATTAAAAAAATTATGCCAACTTAATAAAGTCAGTTAGTTAACCTCAGCAGTCCCAGCTTGTTCTTTACCAGACGCGGGGGCCAAATGGATTGAGTGCAAGCTTCTCATGCGGGAGATTGGGAGTTCGATTCGAGGTCGAGTCAAACTAATGATTTACTAAATTGACACATGTCGCTTCATAGCCTGGTGCTCGGCATTAATAGGATAGGGCACCGACTGGTTAGCTAAGTGTCAGGATAATGTGACTGGGTGGGATATCAGGTCATGGTGCTGGCAGCCTGATTTCTCAGTGGGGCAGCACTATAAAGTCACAAGTGTGCACTGTCACAAGTCGGTACACATCCTGATATGACCTTATATGTTGCCAGGAAGTAAAACTCCAACAACCAACCAACCAGTGCACACTCATGGCGACTTTATAGTGTTGTCCCACTGCAAAATTAGCTGCTGGCACAATGACCCGATATCCCACTCAGTCACATTATCCTGACACTGACCTACCCAGTCCTTTCCCTATCCTATTAATGCTGAGCGCCAGGCTAGGAAGCGACAAGTATCAATTTTATAAGTCATTGGGAACCGAACTCCCGATCTCCCGCACGCAAGGCCCGCGCTCTACCGATTCAGCCACTCTCACACACACAGTAAAGGAACAGATTGCCAGCTGAGCTGCTCGACAGGAGCACTAAATCCAGGCTGAATTCCTTCTTACTGTCAAAAAGAGGCTAAGAATAAGGCCCTCTGCCAATATGCACCTCTTAAAGGATGCTTGGCGGGATTGGCGGTTGAGGTGTTGGGGTTGCGGGGGTGGGGGCGGGGGGGGGGGGGACGGGGGGGTTCACTTTAGAATGTAGACCAGAGTACTGCAGTCTTAAAGTTGTAAAATCCGATGGATTGGTGTTTCTGTCACAATTATTTATATTATATACATGTATATATGCATATATATCAGCAGTACAGTGAGTGGCGGTTACACAGTGTGTATGGGTGGTGGTGCCACCTTCGGAGCTGGGGTTGGGGAGGCTGGAGCAGTAGATGACTAGGACAGACTCCATCAGTCCATGGAGCTGAGTGAGTGATGAGGGAAAGGAGGGATGTAGGGTTATTATACTCGTATACTTCTTATACAGCATATAATTGTATAATCTGATGGTTTTGTGGTTCCGCCAGAATTGTATTATATTTTACAATCCAAATATTGACATAAACATTGGTTTCAACCCTTCAAAATATTTTTTTTTCCCATTCTTATTTTTGTGACCATTCCTCCATAAACATGTCATAAACAAGCAAAGTGGAATTAATTAGAATTAAAATTAAAATTAGCTTCAGGGAAAAATCTTTTATTTTAATTAAATTTTTGGATTTGCGTTAATAGGGTTTTGCGCCTGAACTCTTCATATAGTGTACACATTAATACGTGGCAAAGTAACCGACCCGACTGTGGCCACTTAAATAAACTGACAGAAATGGTTGGGCCGTTTGACTGGCGTGCATAGAGTCCAAGCCGACCAGGTAAAAACGCCACTTTTTATAAACCACTCACGGCTACAGCGACTCTGTAGACCTACTGTACTGTATGGAACTCAGTACATAATGCACACTTCAAACACCACCATGGCAGCAGCATTGCATGCTTCTGTGGGGTTTATGTCCTAGCAACATCTAGTAACACCACCATAGCAGTGGTATTACATGCATTTGAGGGTTTTATGTCCTAGCTGCATCAAGTAAGACAACCATTGCAGCAGTACTTTTGTTATTACATGCTTTTTTTTGGGGGGGGGGGGGGTTATGTCCTGGCACCATCTAAGTTCATATCAGGGCTGTTGCCGACTTGTGACAGTGCGCACTTATGGTGATATTATAGTGCGGAGATGATAGATCTGCGCCATTTCGCGGATTTCCGCGATTTTTTTATATTTATCGATTAATATATACATGCATATATATATACACACACACACACACACACACACACACACACACACACACACACACACACACACACACACACACACACACACACAGTGAAACCATATAGAACTCACATCCTGTACGGTTTTAATTAGGCTGCGTTCCTAGTTAGCAGTGCCCGGTGACAGAGATATGGCTGTTGCTGGCCACCCTTTATCGGATAGCAGCGATAAACTATCCGATAATGGTGGAGGGTAAGAAGTGCACACCGGATGTATTTCCAGCAGCTGGTTCCTCAACGGTCTTTTAGCCGGAATGGAGTAACTGGAAGTGAACGCACACCCTCCCGGAAGCCTGCCCGGCCAGCCCAATCAGCGGCATGTCATCAGCTGAGATAGACGCGTATTCACATTCACATTCACACATGCACATAGACACACATACTTGCCAAATTGACACTCGTCGCTACCTAGCCTGGTATTCGGCATCAATAGGATAGGTCACCTGCTTAGCTCAGTATCAGGATAATGTGACTGAGTGGGAAATGAGGTCATTGTACCAGCAGCCTGGTCTCGCAGTGGGGTAGCACTATGAAGTCGCCATGAGTGCACAATGTCACTGGTATGACCTTTGATGTTGCCAGGATGTACAATCCCAACAAAACAGCAACAACATCACTGGAAACTGCCTAGACACCACCAAGCAAGGCAGCCCCGCCCGTTCACTGTGGACCACCGCGCTGGTTCACGGGTTGTAACAGGCTGGCTTCCATGCTGGAAACCGTGCTGATTTCCATGGTGTGCTGGTTCCCGGGGTGGAAACCGCGCTAATTCCCGGGGTGGAAACCGCGCTGGTTCCCGGGGTGGAAACCGCGCTGGTTCCCGGGGTGGAAACCGCGCTAGTTCCCGGGGTGGAAACCGCGCTGGTTCCCGGGGGTGGAAACCGCGCTGGTTCCCGGGGGTGGAAACCGCGCTAGTTCCCGGGGTGGAAACCGCGCTGGTTCCCGGGGGTGGAAACCGCGCTGGTTCCCGGGTAAAGGCCCACATAAACCAACCAAAATGATAGCAGCAGCATTCCTTCCACACTCCCCCACCCCCCACACCCCACACCCCACACCCCACTTCCCTGTAGCCATGGGGGTCGTGACTGCTCTGCGCCTTCGTTTAATTCCTGGTTTTCTTTTTGTTGTTTGCTGCATTTAAACCAATTTCCTTAGCTGTTATTGCGTCTCACATCACGCACCGACCCTTACCGATATGCACGTGGTTCATGCCACGTCTCGAATGGACAGTCTGTTTGTACGGCCGACTAACCGCTCCCCACTCCACCCCCTCCAACACCCTCCAACCCACTCCATTCCCCTCCATCTCCCTCCAACCCCATCCAACCGCATCCACCCCCTCCAATTCCCTCTAACCCCCTCAATTCCTCTCCATCCCCCTCCACACCCCTCCACCCCTCCATCTCCCGCCATATCCCCCAACCCCCTCCATTCCCCTCCACCCCCCTCCACCCCTCCATCTCACGCCATCTCCCTCCGTCCCCATCCAACCACTCTATCCCCTCCACCCACTCTATCCCCTCCAACCCTCTGCAATCCCCACCACCCCCGCTCCCACCCACCTCCGCCCCTCCCCCTCACAACCCCACCTTCACCCTAGCTCGGCCCAGAATAATCATTGCTCCAACCACTCCAGCAGCCTTCTACACCACCCCCACACCCACACGCATGTGCACACCTACACCCACACACATCCACACCCACACCCGCACCCGCAACCATACCCGTGCCCGCTCCCACACTCACACCCACACCCATGCCTACACCAACGCTCACGCCAGCGACGACCCCACACCCATGCCCACATCCACGCGCACACCCACACCCACACTCACACCCACACCCACACTCACACGCACACCCACACCCACAGCAGCCCACCGGCCCCATCGGATGGCCAACCCTCCGACCACATTACCGCAGCAACAGGTCGGCCCTATCGGGACGTTGTAACCATAGCAACTTGCTGACGGCGACGCTGGGGCTCGGGGAGGGAGGGGTGGGAGGGTAGGATGAAGGGTGGGTGAGACGGGAGAAGGAGGGGGGAGGGTGGGCTGTGAGGAGGTGGGGGTGGGGTGGCTTGGGAGGAGGGAGAGTGACTTGGGAGGAGTCAGGGTGGCTTGGGAGGAGGCAGGGTGGCTTGGGAGGAGGCAGGGCGGCTTGGGAGGAGGCACGGTAGCTTGGGAGGAGGGAGAGTGGCTTGGGAGGAGGCAGGGTGGCTTGGGAGGAGGCAGGGCGGCTTGGAACGAGGGAGGGTGTGTTGGGAGGACGGAGGGAGGGTGAGGTGGAAGGAGGGAGGGTGGGTGGTGTGGGAGGAGGGAAGGTGGCGTGGGAGGAGGGAGGGAGGTTGGAAGGGGGTTGGGCTGGAATCACTGGCGGCTCGCCGGTCCTTGTCACCTTGGGTGTGACTGAGTGGTGAGTGTGGCGCCCCCTGGTGGATGTTTGCGTAACTGTGGGTTGACGATAGACTGGTGGGCTGCAGCTGTGGGTGCTGGGTGTCCGGAGTAGGTTGGTTGGCTGGTTGTTGGAGTTTTACATCCTGGCAACATCTACGGTCATATCAGGACGGATACCGACTTGGGGCAGTGCACACCTGTGGACACTTTATAGTGCTGCCCCACTGATAGACCAGGCTGCCAGCACCATGACCTGATATATATCCCGCTCAGTCACATTATCCTGACCCCGAGCCAACTTGTCCTCTTGCCGTGTCCTAATAATGCCAAGTGCCTGGCTAGGAAGTGACAGGTATCAATTTTGAAGTCATTGGTTTGACTCGACCAGAGTTTGAACCCGTAGGTACGAATCCCACTAAAATGGCTAAAGCTCAAATCTGTGATTGTGTAGGCATGCTATAGTGAAATCAATACAGACAAAGAGAAAGGAAGAGTATAAAGTGTAAAGAAGAAGAGAGAGTCCAGCCCTTGGTTTATTATTTATATGGTTACATGGGTTCATTGTAGAGTATCACCCCACCCCTTTCCCCCCAATGGGAAACAAGCATTCTTGGCCCTACCAATAGGGATCCAGCATTCATGGTCCCCATGTCTCCAAGTGGTTTACCCACCACCACCAAGCTGTATGGCCCCATGGCCACCACCAACCTTTACCCTTGAGTGTGGTGATTACTATCCCAGCAGAGGGGGTAGGCCCTGAGTGCCCTCACGCCCAGACCTGCCAGCACCACTATGTCTATTTACATACCACTCAGGCACCACCAGCCCTTACATATTATATATACATACATGCGCCTAGTCACGTACACCGATTAGTAATAGAACATTTGCATTCCCCCCTCTACCGTATATCGGAATATTTGACGCCACGATCTACCAAAGCAGGAGACGGACGCTCAACTCATTCGGCCATTCTGTCTGGTCCCGGTGTAGGGTGCCAGATGCAGCGATGCGGCTGCTGGTATCATCGTTTTCAGTCCTTTCCCCAGATTGGTTTCATGCTGCTTGTTTATCCTGATGGACGGACGGTCACCATGGTTACGGCATGTGAGGAGGGGTGTTGTGCAATTTGGTTCGTCTGTGAATAGGGTGTGGTGTGTGTGTGTGGGAGGGGGGGTATATCATGTTTGACATTGAGAGGGGAGTTGTAGTGCTTCTTGAAGGACTGACAGGTATCAGGTGTATTTTTCAGGCATGCGCAGTGCTATTGAGACACGGGTGGGAAGGTAGTTTCGGAAATCACTAATAATTAATAGCCAAATAAATGAGAAGAATAGCGATTGTTTTTAAATAGCATAGTAGCGAGGACAGAGAATTCAACTGAGCATTGTGGGTACTAATATGAAGACAGGATGGAACTACAGATAAAAATATGATCTGCATGGACGTGCTTATAATAATAATAATAATAATAATGTCGAGGACATAATCTTCGTGAGCATTGTGTGTAATAATATGATGAACACTGGATAGAACTACAGATAATAATATGGTCTGCATGAACATGCTTATGATGATGATGATAATAATAATAATAATAATGTAATAGTCTGCACTGACCTTTGAGGCAAGGAGCCACATAGACAGGTAATCGTGATAGGCTGATTGCATCGCGGAGCCTCGATAAGCTGATGGTTGGCTGGCTAGCCCCAGAATGGCAAGAAGCCTTGATAACCTGATGGTTGGCTGGTTGGCTGGCTAACCCCAGAATGGCAAGAAGCCTCGATAAGCTGATGGTTGGCTGGCTAGCCCCAGAATGTCAAGAAGCCTCGATAAGCTGATGGTTGGCTGGCTAGCCCCAGAATGGCAAGAAGCCTCGATAAGCTGATGGTTGGCTTGCTATCCCCAGAATGGCAAGAAGCCTTGATAAGCTGATGGTTGGCTGGCTAGCCCCAGAATGGCAAGAATCCTTACTAAGCTGATGGTTGGCTGGCTAGCCCCAGAATGGCAAGAAGCCTCGATAAGCTGATGGTTGGCTGGCTAGCCCCAGAATGGCAAGAAGCCTCGATAAGCTGATGGTTGGCTGGCTAGGGTCAGCAAAACAAGAAGCGTCGATAAGCTGATGGTTGGCTGGCTAGCCCCAGAATGGCAAGAAGTCTTGATAAGCTGATGGTTGGCTGGCTAGCCCCAGAATGGCAAGATGCCTTGATAAGCTGATGGTTGGCTGGCTAGCCCCAGAATGGCAAGAATCCTTAATAAGCTGATGGTTGGCTGGCTAGCCCCAGAATGGCAATATGCCTTGATAAGCTGATGGTTGGCTGGCAAGCCGCCCCAGAATGGCTAGAAGCCTTGATAAGCTGATGGTTGGCTGGCTAGCCCAGGAATGGCAAGAAGCCTCGATGCTGATGGTTCGCTGGGTAGCCCCAGAATGGCAAGAAGCCTTGATAAGCTGATGGTTGGCTGGCTAGCCCCAGAATGGCAAGAAGCCTCGATAACCTGATGGTTGGCTGGCTAACCCCAGAATGGCAAGAAGCCTTGATAAGCTGATGGTTGGCTGGCTAGGGTCAGAATGGCAAGAAGCCTTGATAAGCTGATGGTTGGCTGGCTAGCCCCAGAATGGCAAGAAGTGTGGGTTCGCATCCTACTCGTGGTGTCATACTTCCTTCGTTTGAATCATCTCTACAAAACTGGTTTCCGTGACCTGAATCGTGTAAAGCTATCCGCTGCATGGGTGAACCTACCCTTTCTGTGTAAGTGCATTGCCTGTATGTGTGTAATGGTAAGCATTAAACAACTTATGGATGTAAGCCATTTAAAAGATTTACAATTCCAGGTAAGCGAGTGTAGTAGTCTGCACTGGCCATTCAGGCAAGGAGCCACAGGTACAGGTAGACGTGGAAAGAGCGATTGCATTAGGGAGCCTAGATAGTCTAACGGTTAGGACTCCAGTACTGCTAAGTGTGGGTTCGAATTCCACACTAGCCACATTTCCAATTGGCGTCAACCCTGTGACAATAACAATAAGGATGATGCTGATGATGGTGGTGATGAGATAGTAAATCAGGCTATGAATGCATGACTATTCTCAATAAATGATGGTATTCAGTGGCAGTGGCGCATGCCCGTGTAATTAATGCTGTAATATACCATCCATGATGACCTGTCACTAACAAGCACCTGGCAATCCGCTAAGCGGGTGGGAATGTCACACTGCTGTCAAGATGGGCTGGCAATGCCGCTGGCCCCGTTGACAGCCGACAAGCGCTATTTGTAGCCGCTGGCAAGTGGGTTTGTTTATTAGGGGCGTTGCGTCTTATCAACATCTAAGGTTATATTACTTAATTAGGGCAGGCATCGATTTGTTATTTTCAGAGGGGTCCAGATGGTGTGAGATCGGTTATCAGGATGGGTACCGACTTGTGACTGCACACTCATAGTGACTTTATATTGCTGCCCCACTGGGAGACCAGGCTGTCCGCACCAGGACCAGATTTCCGATTCAGTCACATTATGCTGTGCCCTTCAGTTAGTTGTGTGTGATAATAGAGTGAAAAGTTGAGTGAAGGTTCTCCACGAGTCACACAAAATTTACTATAAAAGTATAAGGGTATTCCGAGGTCTGTTGGTCCCCCAGGCTCACTTTTGGTTTAATATACACCCTTTCCTGCTCAAGGGGGAACTTTCCCCCCTCCCTCGCGACTGTAGTGGGTGTCAGTTCGCACTGACACTCAAACATATTGGATTAATCTGTGTTGATTGTATTGCCTTGTGCCATCAATTTTACTATGCAAACAGCATGTGGTGTTCTCTGTGGCGGAGTGGTTAGAGTGTCTGACTTTTTTCTAGGTCGGACTCCTAATCTGAAGGTCGGTGGTTCGATTCCCCGTGCCCCCACCTCTGCCAATTTGGATTTCCACCGCTGTTTAGAACTTACAGTGTCATCAAAGGCCAGTTGCTCTCATACCATGTCTATGTGGTGTGGGAGGTTAAGAGTGCAGAGTACCAATGCAGACAGGTACCAGTCAGGTGACCTAGTTAGCTGGTACCCGGCAGCCTGTTGGCTGCGTAGCACTAAATAAAAATCACCCCGAAATTCCCAAATATTTTACAACATGATTGACTGTAAGTTTTTACATTCTGTGTAAGAGCGATGGTTCGATAATAATACAACACAATAAAGGTTGAACACTACTTGCCTTGAATATGGCCTTTGCTACTGACATGGCGTAAAACAAATATCAATCAATCAATCAATCAATCGGTCCATCAAGAAGGACTTAAGCTGTGATCCAGCATGCCAAGTTGCAGTTTCAGGTTATACAGTAGAACGTATGGGGAGATGGCGAATATACATACACCATGATACTGGAATATTGATACTGGAATATTGATACTGGAATGCTGACATGATTTGCAGAAGTGACATTTGTTTAACGCTGCATAGTCCGATGAAAGCACCACATTTTCAAAATGAAAACACTTGCCTAGATTTGATCCTACACATCCAATTTAGATACCCATGTACCGATCAAACATGTGTGATGCACAGTAGGGAATACTTAGTCAATTTAATAAAACCTGTTTCTGCTGAAGCATATGGTGTCAGTATTTTTACCTGCTTGCCAAAATTAACTTGGCATATTTTCACTTCAAATATCTCCAATGTTAGCCATTAAAAATGAAAGTTAATGCAAACTAAAGTAAAGTGGATTATAACGATCAACCTCATGTATTTATCTCAGAAAATGGCGGAAACTCAAATCCATCAGACTATCCAACTTTACTATTCCTTCTGTGTAATGGTCAATATTTAAAGTTGCATTGCCCGATGTTCTGCTTTTTTTTTCTGAGGTAAATATATTAAATTGATTTTTATAACCTACCTTTGTTTGAAGTTTGAAGTGACTTTTATTTTAAATTGCTTTTGGGATATTTGAAGTGTATGCATGTCAAATTAGTTTTGGCAAGTAACTCTGACACACCATAGGCTTCTGCAGTAACAGGTGCTATTAGATTTGCTCAGTATTCCCTTCTATATGGCAAAAAGTGTTTAATAATTGTGCCAGTATCTAAGTTGGATATGTAGAATAAAATCTAGATAATTATTTTTACTTTGAGAATTTGAGGCTTCATCGGACTATGCAGCTTTAATAACTGCAACCAGTATCTAACTTGGCTACTCTGTGTGATCAAAATGTAGACAACTGCTTTGGTTTAGACAATTGTATGGTTTCCTTGGATTGTGCAATTGTCAAACTTTGTTCCCCAGGTTGTCAAGGGCCATCTAAGTGAAGTCTTCATGAGGAGTCTGTTTGTTATCTTCTCATTTAAAGTACATTCTCCCTGCGTTGGACATGAAATGAAACAGTTTTAGACAGACGGAATGGATGCGCAAAGTTGGAAGAGGATGCACTTCCGGTGTTTGGTTTGACTGCCCAGATACCACTACACCACTGCAGATACATCAGCGTCGGAATGACCTTCGCCTGCAACGGATGATGTCACGACCGCACATGACTTGATGCGATTGGAGAGTGCATGCGCATACAGTTTGGTTTGCCACTAATTAAATCAGCCGGTAAAGGGAGACCAGTTGTGAAGCGAATTGTGAGTGAAAGCAAATGTGATACAGTTAGGATAACGGTCACATGATGCACCACGTGTTTGCACCATGTTACGTAATGATGGACTTAGTGCATTGGTGAATGGTACAACGATTTGAGAGTTGTAGCATACACACCGCAGCAACTGTGTGACATACACACTGCAACAACTGTGAAATACACGCTGCAGCAACTCTGCGACGTGCACACAACTACAATTATGTGGCATACTTACACACTGCAGCAACTCTGCGACATACACACTACTGCAGCAACTCTGCGACATACACACTACTGCAGCAGATTTGTGACATACACACTGCAGCAACTCTGTGACATACACACTGCAGCAGCTCTGTGACATAAACACTGCAGCAACTCTGTGCCATACTGACTACATCAATTCTGTGACATCCTGCAGTAACTCTGTGACATACTGCAGCAACTCTGCAACATACGTACTGCAGTAACTCTGTGACATACACATTGCAGCCACTCTGCAACATGTACACTGCAGCAACTCTGTGACATACACACTGCACCAACTCTGCGACATACACACTGCAGCAACTCTGTGAGGAAACTTATCCGCAAGGAGAACTGAAAAGACCAGGACTTTAAGACATGTGATGCCCATTGCTGGACACGTGACGCACCACGTGATTGGAGAGTTGACCTACATAGCCTGAGCGCACCTTTTTGGAGAAGGGACTTGTGCATGGAGAGCGAGGGGACGCGGAGCTTTGACGTTGCGGATGTGACGTGCTGACGTGACGTGACGTTGCACCCTGATGTGACGTGACATGATGTGATGCGCGTGAGGCTGGGCGTGGCGCGCGTTTGTCACCAGATGGCGCTGTGTTGTCTACAGGCGTTACACCCCAACACGACGCACACGAAGCGGGCAAAGAAACGCGCCGCCAAGCGCGCGCGAAAGTCCCAGTGTGAGTGAGCCGGTCACCATAGAGCCTAGATTGTTGATAGAGAGAGTCAGCCGGGCAGGGTGTCAAACTATCTATCCCAGTCACCATAGAGCTTAGTTTGTTGTTTATATAGGAATCAGCCGGGTACTGCACGGCGTTAGCGGAGTCAGATGGGTACATCGTCAAATTCACTATTCCCCATGGTAGAGCGTCAATCTTACTTCCCGAGTCACTATAGAGCCTAGTTTATTTATATAGAGGATCAGCTGAGTACGGCGTGGTGCTAAGCTCATTATCCCAGTCACCATATAGCTTAGTTTGTTTATAGAGAGTCAGCATGGTAGACGGTCAATCTTACTTCCCCAGTCACTATAGAGCCTAGTTTATTTATATAGAGGATCAGCTGAGTATGGCACGGTGCTGAGCTCACTATCCCAGTCACCATATAGCTTAGTTTGTTTATAGAGAGTGAGCATGGTAGGGCGTCAAACTTACTAGCCAAGTCACCACAGAGCGTAGTCTGTTTATGTAGAAGTTCAGTCGGGTAGGGTCTCAAAGTCACTATCCCAGTTGCATTAGAACCAAGTTTATGTATATAGAGGGTAAGCCGGGTAGAGCATCAACCTCACTATTCCAGTCACCTTATAGCTTAGTTTGTATATATAGAGAGGCAGCTGGATAGAGTGTCAAACTCACTATCTGTGTCACCCTAGAGCTTAGTTTGTTTATATAGAAAGTCAGCGGGGTAGGGTAACAAACTCACTAACCCAGTCACCAATGAGCTTAGTTTGTTTATATAGAGAGTCAGCTGGGTAGAGTGTCAAACTTACTATCCTAGTCACCATAGAGCTTAGTTTGTTTATATAGAAAGTCAGAGGGACCTATCCCAGTCACCATGAGCATAATTTATTTATATAAAGAGTCAGCCGAGCAGTGTATCGAACCAGCTTTCTGTATGAGTTTGCCAGTAACTATAGTCTAAGTTTATTTTTTATAGCAGGTCAGCCAATTAGAGGTTAAAACTAACTGTCTTGAGAGTATCTATGTCACCATAGAGCCTGGTTTATTTAGAGGAGAGGGAATAGAGGGTGTTATCTCCTGGTCATATGCAACACTTGAAGGACATATGTGGGTGTGGATATTGTGCTTTGCGAAGCGAAATGTCGACCACACATAAATATAATACTGTTTGAATATTGACACACTACAAACCATGTTTTGTTGTTCTGCGTTAATAAATTCTTTTGTTGTATTTTTTAATTGGCGCAATAAATGATGGACTTGTTTGTTTTTATTTCAATTCATTCAATTCATTGCTTCATGTTTGTTTGATCATACCTTGAGTGCAGTTTTGTTTGTTCTGTAATTGATATCTTGGTTACTGTGATTTGTTTGTCTGGAACTTTGTTAGCAGTCACACTACGCCCTACATTTACATGCTATATGGGACATTTCATGTGTTTGGTCATTGACCTATTGCTCCCCATAATTGACACCTTAGTTTCTGTTTGTTTGTTTGTTTGTTTATATGTGGTGGTCACACTACATGCTACATTCAGTTTGTTTGCTAATTGACCCGTTGCTCCCTGTAATTGACACCTTAGTTACTGTGGTTTGTATATATTGTAATGGTCAAACTACGTGCTACATTTAGTTTGTTTACTATTTGACGCATTGCTCCCTGTAATTGACACCTTAGTTACTGTGGTTTGTATATATTGTAATGGTCACACTACGTGCTACATTTAGTTTGTTTACTATTTGACGCATTGCTCCCTGTAATTGACACCTTAGTTACTATTGTTTGGTTATATTGTAGCGGTCACACTACATGCTACATTTAGTTTGTTTGCTAAGTGACCCATTACTCCCTGTTATTGACACCTTAGTTACTGTGTTTGTTTGTGTGATATCAGTCACACTATGCGCTACATTTAGTTTGTTTGCTAAGTGACCCATTACACCCTGTTATTGACACCTTAGTTACTGTGTTTGTTTGTGTGATATCAGTCACACTATGCGCTACATTTAGTTTGTTTGCTAAGTGACCCATTACTCCCTGTTATTGACACCTTAGTTACTGTGTTTGTTTGTGTGATATCAGTCACACTATGCACTACATTTAGTTTGTTTGCTAAGTGACCCATTACTCCCTGTTATTGACACCTTAGTTACTGTGTTTGTTTGTGTGATATCAGTCACACTATGCGCTACATTTAGTTTGTTTGCTAAGTGACCCGTTACTCCCTGTTATTGACACCTTAGTTGCTGTGTTTGTTTGTGTGATATCAGTCACACTATGCGCTACATTTAGTTTGTTTGCTAAGTGACCCATTACTCCCTGTTATTGACACCTTAGTTACTGTGTTTGTTTGTGTGATATCAGTCACACTATGCGCTACATTTAGTTTGTTTGCTAAGTGACCCATTACTCCCTGTTATTGACACCTTAGTTACTGTGTTTGTTTGTGTGATATCAGTCACACTATGCACTACATTTAGTTTGTTTGTTAAGTGACCCATTACTCCCTGTTATTGACACCTTAGTTACTGTGTTTGTTTGTGTGGTATCACTCACACTATGCGCTACATTTAGTTTGTGTGTGTGGTATCAGTCACACTATGCGCTACATTTAGTTTGTTTGCTAATTGACCCATTTCTCCCTGCAATTGACACTTGGGTATTTTTGTTTTGATTTTAATCTTATTGACCGTTCCTGTAGATAAAACCCCTACCGGTGGCACAGTTTGAACTGGCCACGTCTGGTGGGTCCTCCCGGCTTTTTGACTCAGCGTCTCCCGTCTCTTTACAGGTGACCCGTGCACCATCTCGTCTCAGATTGAGCTGGATGAGGCGATCCGACTCTATGAGGTTAACAAGGATTCAGAGATCACCATCCATGGTAAGTACATATGGCGTTGTCATGGTAGAGGCGCAGGCTTATGGAATCGAAATCACTCAGTGTGGGTGTCAAGCCTGAAAGGCTGGGCTGACAGTCCGAGACTTGGGCAGTCGACTCCAGTAGCAGCTGGGTAGTTCGATTGTCGTCTGACTGCATTTTGTGTCAAAATAAAAATGTTAATTAGATCATTACGATACTGACCAGACGGGATGGCCGAATGAGTTAGGGCGTCCGTCGCCCATGTTGGTAGGTCGTGGGTTCGAACCCTGGTCGAGTGAAACCAATGACTTAAAAATTTATACTTGTCGCTTTCTAGCCTGGCACTCGGCATTAATAGGATAGGACAAGGACTGGTTGGCTCAGTGTCAGGATAATGTGACTGAGTGGGATATCAGGTCATGGTGCTGGCGGCCTGATCTTCCAGTGGGGCAGCATTATAAAGTTGCCATGAGTGCGCACTGTCACAAGTCAGTACCCATCCTGATATGACCTTAGATGTTGCTAGGACATAAAACAACAACAAACATCATTACGATACTAGATATTCAGTTTCAAGACTTATACTGCCGACGTTTCCTGCATTTTCATTTTGTTGCAGTTGGATACCACCTGCGTTATTACTATGCCACAGTAGGACACCACCTGCATTAAAACTGTCCCACACACAGGAGGACGCCACCTGCATTAATACTGTCCCACAGCAGGTCACCACCTGCATTAATATTGTCACACCCACAGCAGGACTCCACCTGCATTAATATTGTCCCACCCACAGCAGGACACCACCTGCATTAATGCTGTCCCACCCACAGCAGGACACCACCTGAATTAGTAATGTCCCACAGCAGGACACCACCTGCATTAGCGCTGTCCCACACCTGCATTAATAGTCCCACAGCAGGATGCCTCCTGCATTAACAGTCTCATGGCAGGAAGCCACCTGCATTAATACTGACCCACAGCAGGACACCACCTGCATTAATACTGTCCCACCCACAGCAGGACACCACCTGTATTAATACTGTCCCACCCACAGCAGGACACCACCTGCATTAGTACTGTCCCACAGCAGGATGCCACCTGAATTAGTACTGTCCCGCAGCAAAGCACCACCTGCATTAATACTGTCCCACAGCAGGATTCCACCTGCATTAGAACTGTCCGACAGCAGGATGCCACCTGCATTAATAGTCCCACAGCACGATGCCTCCTGCATTAACAGTCTCATGGCAGGAAGCCACCTGCATTAATACTGCCCCACAGCAGGATACCACCTACATTAATACTATCCCACATCAGGATGCCACCTGCATTAAAAGTCCCACGCCAGGATACCACCTGCATTAATACTGTCCCACAGCAAGATGCCACCTGCAGCAAATACAAAACCAAAACATGGGCTTTGTGCATGATGTGAAAGGTTCTTTGTTAAAAAATATATGTCAGCAATCATTCTTGTAAATTAAAAATACCTTCAGACAAGATATTAAAACAGTCATTTATCATTTCGTCTGTAACTATGGAAACACCTAAAATGGAGAGTCCTGGGGGTGGGTGGGGGGCTGTCCTATTAATACGGTGACGGAGATTGTTGGCTTTGTGAATGGATTGAGTGTTGTCAACTTCATGTCCCGGGGTGACATTGACATTAGCCGTGTTCACACGGGAAAAGTTTAAACCGATTTAGACAAGGCGAATTATATAAATTGATTTAGAGCACTGTTCATACGGACCGAGTTTGAAAGTGTGTCGCGTTCACACGGGCAGTGCGTGAGTCGGTTTACGGCGGAAGTGGATATCTGCGCATGAGCAAGTGGATACTAACCAGATACCTATGGACTGAATCGTATTGTTTTGGAACGATCAAAACTTCTGCTGGGCAGTGAATACCTAAAAATAAATGATGAAAAAAATATCTGCGCGCAGCTAGCGGTTTATAGACTAAATTCTATAATATGCGCTTTTGATCGACCGGAAAATAAACAAACTCAAGTCTCGACTGCGCATGCGTGTGACGCCCTTAATCCGCATCAAGTAAGTCGGTTGCGTTCACACGGTTCATATACTTAGGTGGTTTATAAAATCCGATTTATATGAGTCGAATCAGCCCTAAACCGCCTCAGCCGCGCATTCACACGCCAAATGTGAGCCGAACTAGGCAAGTCGATTTATATGATTCGAATTAACTGCCCCGTGTGAACAGGGCTATTGACATAGTGGCCTTGCCTTATTCAGGGATGAAAGATCTCTGCGAGTTCGCTCGGTTCCAAGATTTGTTTATATTTACTGATTATTATTAAATAAAATGGCAAGGGATCCGGATGTACCGACCTATGTGACCTTAGATAGCAGCAATTCAACTTTCGTAAGCACACAGTCTGTGCAACATAGTTTTTTTGTGGTGGTTTATTTACCCTGTGTGGTCAGTGTTATGTGTGGTCTACTCTAATGTATGGGGCAGAGACATGGAGAATCTCTAAGAAAATGTACAAACGTTTAGCAGCATTTGAGATGTGGACTTATCGAAGGATGATGAAAATATCATGGACAAAGAAGATCACCAACAAAGAAGTTCTCAGAAAAATTAAAAATAAGAAAAGCTTGTTTGCCACTATACAGACAAAGAAACTTATTTATTTTGGCCACATCATTCGTCAGAGTTCAATATACCGTACATTGTTGGAAGGGAAGGTGAATGGCAGCAGAGGGAGAGGGAGACCAAGAACATCATGGTTTACAAATATTTCACAGTGGACAGGCTTGAATTATTCACAGTCTATCAGAACAGCACAACATCGGGACAAGTGGAGAACCATTGCATCCAACCCTCGACTAGAGGATGGAACTATTGATTGATTGATTTACCCTGTCCATAACGAGTAAGTCGCATTGCGGCTTGTTTTCATCGCTGAGCAGCAACATATTATAATGTATGTATTATGTCTACGTCATATGCAAGACATTATACGTATCTATGTATGGACAGCGGTAAACACCATAACTGAATAAAAAACCGCCTGCCCGACCCAGATTTCTGTGATCAAAAGGACGATCACTAACTTTTTTTTTAACTGGCCTAATATATATTATATACATTATTTATAATATATAATGGCTCTCATGATCAGTTAGCAGGTTTATCGGTCTGGCGGTAAACCATGTCAACCTTGACTGTAATCGTGGTTTTACGGCTATAGGGGTGCGTGCGCACGAAAGTGATATTGCTATTTAGATAGCCAGACCACGGCTACCGGCAGTATGTTGTCGGGAGGGCCCGGCAGGGGAGGCCGGCTCACACCCCGCCCTCGGCGCTTATGTAATTGACTCATAAAACTCTCATCAGCAACTGCGTCTAGCCACCAGAGGGCGACAGGCACTTTGGGGATAAGCTGGGGTGTGGGTGGGGGGAAGGAGGGTGTAGGATTGGGGAGGGGAGGGGTGGGGGGAGGAGGGGGGAGTATGGATAGGGTGTGGTTGGAGGGGGAGGAATAGGGAGGGGGACGGAGGAAAAGGGGCAGGGATAGCGGGTAGTGGGAGAGGGGGGAATGGGGGGCACAAATAGGGGGTGGGGGGGTGTAAGTTGGTACCTAGCACGATATGTGTGTATTTACTATTATAAATGAGAAGTTGCTGTGTGGCATTGGGATATGTATGATATGAAAGGCAGGCTTTCAGGTGGGTGGTGGTGGGTGGTGGTGGTGCTAGTACTAGTAGTAGCATTAGCAGCAGCAGCAGCAGCAGCAGCAGCAGCAGCAGCAGCAGCAGCAGCAGCAGGGGCCTGCTGGGGGGAGGAGGATCTGATAAGTTGGTCATCATCATCATCATCATCATCATGCTGTGGGTCACGATGCAACAAAGACTGCTTTCATTACTTGACTGCCGCTCTCCATTTAGTGTTTTGTGCAGCTGTACATTTCATGAAAGCTGCCTGCAAAAGTGTTGAAGTGCTGCTGGCTTTTGCAAGTTACCAGTGGCACTCTCTCGGGGAGCAAATAGAGGTTTCACACCAGCAAGAACATATCAAGACAGGCGCAAAACTATTTGTCCCTGCAGTGGCTGGTCAGGAGATGTTGGGAGTTTCATACATCAACTGCCTTTAATGCTGTCACAGTGACATGGTTTTCTGTTTAGGGTTTGCTCCCTTATGCCTAGTACACACCTCCCGTATAGGATTCACGCACTAAAACTCGCGACTCGACCCGACCCGCTTAAAACTGAAAACGGGCCGATTCATTTTTCGAATCGCGAATCGCAATCGTAATCGGCCGCTTTTAGCCCTAAAAACTGAGTTTTATACGCGAATCGCGATCGCTAGGTGTGCGCGGGGAGCGCACACCAAGCGATTTTTGTGGGCGAAACGGGCAGTTTTCGATCGTATACGGGAGGTGTGCGCGCACAAACGGTAGGTGTGTACCAGGCATTAGCCTTAGGTTCTGTCAAGAACCTGTACCACAAGGCAGTGGTTTACAACTCTGCAGGGCAGGGCCGTCAAACTCCCTGAGGTATTGCTATACCTGGTGCCTGGCATAATATGTGTGTAATATGAAAGCGAGGCTCTCAGTAGATGGGGTGAAGGCGGTAGGCTGGTACCCGGTGCCGAGGGTATGTGTACGATATGAAAACAAGGCTGTCGTGAGGGCGGGGATGGGGGGGTACACGATATGCTGGTACCTGGCATTATATGTGTGTAATAATAAAAGAGGAGCTCTGATGGAGAGGGAGGGTGGTAAGCTAGTACCTGGAACTTTATGCATGCGTAACATGAAAGAGAGGCTCTGATGGGGAGGGGAGTGGTAAGCTGGTACCTGACACTATATGTGTGTAATATGAAAGAGAGGCTCTGATGGGGAGGGAGGGTGGTAAGCTGGTACCTGGCACTATATGTGTGTAGTATGAAACAGGCTGTGATGGGGAGGGAGGGTGGTAAACTGGTACCTGGGACTATATGTGTGTAATATGAAAGAGAGGCTCTGATGGGGAGGGAGGGTGGTAAGCTGGTCCCTGGCACTATATGTGTGTAATATGAAAGAGAGGCTCTGATGGGGAGGGAGGGTGGTAAGCTGGTACCTGGCACTATATGTGTGTAATATGAAAGAGAGGCTTTGATGGTGAAGGAGGGTGGTAAGCTGGTACCTGGCACTATATGTGTGTAATATGAAAGAGAGGCTCTGATGGGGAGGGAGGGTGGTAAGCTGGTCCCTGGCACTAAATGTGTGTAATATGAAAGAGAGGCTCTGATGGGGAGGGAGGGTGGTAAGCTGGTACCTGGAACTTTATACGTGCAATATGAAAGAGAGGCTCTGATGGGGAGGGAGGGGGGTAAGCTGGTACCTGGCACTATATGTGTGTAATATGAAAGAGAGGCTCTGATGGGGAGGGAGGGTGGTAAGCTGGTACCTGGCACTATATGTGTGTAATATGAAAGAGAGGCTCTGATGGGGAGGGAGGGTGGTAAGCTGGTACCTGGCACTATATGTGTGTAATATGAAAGAGAGGCTCTGCTGGGGAGGGAGGGGGGTAAGCTGGTACCTGCCACTATATGTGTTTAATATGAAAGAGAGGCTCTGATGGGGAGGGAGGGTGGTAAGCTGGTACCTGGCACTATATGTGTGTAATATGAAAGAGAGGCTCTGATGGGGAGGGAGGGGGGTAAGCTGGTACCTGCCACTATTTGTGTGTAATATGAAAGAGAGGCTCTGATGGGGAGGGAGGGTGGTAAGCTGGTACCTGGCACTATATGTGTGAAATATGAAAGAGAGGCTCTGATGGGGAGGGAGGGGGGTAAGAACAAAGGTAGAAGGAGAAGCGTTTTCCTAAAAGAGTTAATCCATTACATGACACCTCCTCACCCCCCCCCCCCCCCCCCGACACACACACATATACCACCCGCCCCGCCCTCTCACCACTTCGCCCATTCCTGAACACTGTAAGGTGGTGGTGGTAGTGTTGGGCGTGTCCTAGTGGCACCCAACATCCATTAGACGAGGCTGTTGAGACTGACGTGGAACCCGCCACCCATCTATCTGTGTGGGATGCATCAGGGTGAATGGGATCTAAGCGGACGCACTATGCAGTAACCGATCTCGCCAACCGATCTTGGCCAATGGAATCGTGAGTTAAGCCCCAATCACACTAGTGACCACTTTGGACCAAAGAACCCACATCCTTGCGACAATGACTGCTGGGCGACCATTTTGGTCGCAAGGAGGTTTTTAGTGCAGCAGCTGCAACCTCCTTGTGGCCATTTTGGTCACAAGGAGCTCGGCGACCACTGAGGACTACTTTGTGACAACTTTCAACCATTTAGCGACCACTTGCAACCTTTGCAATCACCCCTTTTTGTGGTCGCAAATTAGTCGTAAGCAGTAGTGTGGCTGGGGTATTAGATATTAAATTTATTTTCTTTAAAAAAGAAATAATGCCATGCTGCCATCTGTTCTCTGGCTGCTAACACCACTAGCTGTGGGTGGCCGAATCTCTTCGTTTGAATTCCCCGCATGACATTGGTGTCGTGACCAGGATCCTGAATGAGCTACACGCCGTACGGTTAGTGAATATGCTGTGTGTATGTATAATTCCTGCATGTGAGTAATTCTAAGCATCAAATCTCGTATAGACATAAACGATGTTTTTGTAAATTTGCAATTCTAAGCAGTAGCAGTAGCAGTAGCAGTAGCAGTAGCAGTAGCAGTAGCAGCAGCAGCAGCAGCAGCAGCAGCAGCAGCAGCAGCATGCATTGGCCTCACCAGCAGCAGCAGCAGCATGCATTGGCCTCACACGCAAGGAGCGTTAAAGTTGCATAGTCCGATGAAAACATCAAATTTTCTAAACCAAAACACTTATCTAGATTTGTTTCTACATATTCAACTTAGACACTGGTGCACTTATTAAACATTTGTTGCTGCATAGAAGGGCATAATAAGTCAATTAATAGAAACCGTTCGTACTAAAGTCTATGGTGTCAGACTTTTGGCGTGCTTGCCAAAATAATGTTGGCATATTTTGACATCAAATATCTCCTAACATAGCCATTTAAAATTAAAGTTACTTCAACCTAATGTAAAGTAGATTATAACGATTAGTATAATATATTTATCTCAGAAAATAGCAAAAACTCAAAAGCATCGGACTATGCAACTTTAATATGCAGGCAGGGTATGGTGATTTCATCAGGGTGCCTCACATCCTGATATGACCTTAGATGTTGCTAGGACGTAAAACAACAAACAAACAAACATCGGGGAGCCTAGTTAGGGTATTGGTTATGACGCCAGCCCTGGAATGGCAGAAGTGTGGGTTCGAATCCCACTCTGGGTACAATATCACAACAAACAAACATCAGGGAGCCTAGTTAGGGTATTGGTTAGGACGCCAGCCCTGGAATGGCAGAAGTGTGGGTTCGAATCCCGCTCTGGGTACAATATCACAACAAACAAACATCAGGGAGCCTAGTTAGGGTATTGGTTAGGACGCCAGCCCTGGAATGGCAGAAGTGTGGGTTCGAATCCCGCTCTGGGTACAATATCACAACAAACAAACATCAGGGAGCCTAGTTAGGGTATTGGTTAGGACGCCAGCCCTGGAATGGCAGAAGTGTGGGTTCGAATCCCGCTCTGGGTACAATATCACAACAAACAAACATCAGGGAGCCTAGTTAGGGTATTGGTTAGGACGCCAGCCCTGGAATGGCAGAAGTGTGGGTTCGAATCCCGCTCTGGGTACAATATCACAACAAACAAACATCAGGGAGCCTAGTTAGGGTATTGGTTAGGACGCCAGCCCTGGAATGGCAGAAGTGTGGGTTCGAATCCCGCTCTGGGTACAATATCACAACAAACAAACATCAGGGAGCCTAGTTAGGGTATTGGTTAGGACGCCAGCCCTGGAATGGCAGAAGTGTGGGTTCGAATCCCGCTCTGGGTACAATATCACAACAAACAAACATCAGGGAGCCTAGTTAGGGTATTGGTTAGGACGCCAGCCCTGGAATGGCAGAAGTGTGGGTTCGAATCCCGCTCTGGGTACAATATCACAACAAACAAACATCAGGGAGCCTAGTTAGGGTATTGGTTAGGACGCCAGCCCTGGAATGGCAGAAGTGTGGGTTCGAATCCAGCTCTGGGTACAATATCACAACAAACAAACATCAGGGAGCCTAGTTAGGGTATTGGTTAGGACGCCAGCCCTGGAATGGCAGAAGTGTGGGTTCGAATCCCGCTCTGGGTACAATATCACAACAAACAAACATCAGGGAGCCTAGTTAGGGTATTGGTTAGGACGCCAGCCCTGGAATGGCAGAAGTGTGAGGTTCGAATCCCGCTCTGGGTACAATATCACAACAAACAAACATCAGGGAGCCTAGTTAGGGTATTGGTTAGGACGCCAGCCCTGGAATGGCAGAAGTGTGGGTTCGAATCCCGCTCTGGGTACAATATCACAACAAACAAACATCAGGGAGCCTAGTTAGGGTATTGGTTAGGACGCCAGCCCTGGAATGGCAGAAGTGTGGGTTCGAATCCCGCTCTGGGTACAATATCACAACAAACAAACATCAGGGAGCCTAGTTAGGGTATTGGTTAGGATGCCAGCCCTGGAATGGCAGAAGTGTGGGTTCGAATCCCGCTCTGGGTACAATATCACAACAAACAAACATCAGGGAGCCTAGTTAGGGTATTGGTTAGGATGCCAGCCCTGGAATGGCAGAAGTGTGGGTTCGAATCCCGCTCTGGGTACAATATCACAACAAACAAACATCAGGGAGCCTAGTTAGGGTATTGGTTAGGACGCCAGCCCTGGAATGGCAGAAGTGTGGGTTCGAATCCCGCTCTGGGTACAATATCACAACAAACAAACATCAGGGAGCCTAGTTAGGGTATTGGTTAGGACGCCAGCCCTGGAATGGCAGAAGTGTGGGTTCGAATCCCGCTCTGGGTACAATATCACAACAAACAAACATCAGGGAGCCTAGTTAGGGTATTGGTTAGGATGCCAGCCCTGGAATGGCAGAAGTGTGGGTTCGAATCCCGCTCTGGGTACAATATCACAACAAACAAACATCAGGGAGCCTAGTTAGGGTATTGGTTAGGACGCCAGCCCTGGAATGGCAGAAGTGGGGGTTCGAATCCCGCTCTGGGTACAATATCACAACAAACAAACATCAGGGAGCCTAGTTAGGGTATTGGTTAGGACGCCAGCCCTGGAATGGCAGAAGTGTGGGTTCGAATCCCGCTCTGGGTACAATATCACAACAAACAAACATCAGGGAGCCTAGTTAGGGTATTGGTTAGGATGCCAGCCCTGGAATGGCAGAAGTGTGGGTTCGAATCCCGCTCTGGGTACAATATCACAACAAACAAACATCAGGGAGCCTAGTTAGGGTATTGGTTAGGATGCCAGCCCTGGAATGGCAGAAGTGTGGGTTCGAATCCCGCTCTGGGTACAATATCACAACAAACAAACATCAGGGAGCCTAGTTAGGGTATTGGTTAGGACGCCAGCCCTGGAATGGCAGAAGTGTGGGTTCGAATCCCGCTCTGGGTACAATATCACAACAAACAAACATCAGGGAGCCTAGTTAGGGTATTGGTTAGGACGCCAGCCCTGGAATGGCAGAAGTGTGGGTTCGAATCCCGCTCTGGGTACAATATCACAACAAACAAACATCAGGGAGCCTAGTTAGGGTATTGGTTAGGACGCCAGCCCTGGAATGGCAGAAGTGTGGGTTCGAATCCCGCTCTGGGTACAATATCACAACAAACAAACATCAGGGAGCCTAGTTAGGGTATTGGTTAGGACGCCAGCCCTGGAATGGCAGAAGTGGTGGGTTCGAATCCCGCTCTGGGTACAATATCACAACAAACAAACATCAGGGAGCCTAGTTAGGGTATTGGTTAGGACGCCAGCCCTGGAATGGCAGAAGTGTGGGTTCGAATCCCGCTCTGGGTACAATATCACAACAAACAAACATCAGGGAGCCTAGTTAGGGTATTGGTTAGGACGCCAGCCCTGGAATGGCAGAAGTGTGGGTTCGAATCCCGCTCTGGGTACAATATCACAACAAACAAACATCAGGGAGCCTAGTTAGGGTATTGGTTAGGACGCCAGCCCTGGAATGGCAGAAGTGTGGGTTCGAATCCCGCTCTGGGTACAATATCACAACAAACAAACATCAGGGAGCCTAGTTAGGGTATTGGTTAGGACGCCAGCCCTGGAATGGCAGAAGTGTGGGTTCGAATCCCGCTCTGGGTACAATATCACAACAAACAAACATCAGGGAGCCTAGTTAGGGTATTGGTTAGGACGCCAGCCCTGGAATGGCAGAAGTGTGGGTTCGAATCCCGCTCTGGGTACAATATCACAACAAACAAACATCAGGGAGCCTAGTTAGGGTATTGGTTAGGACGCCAGCCCTGGAATGGCAGAAGTGTGGGTTCGAATCCCGCTCTGGGTACAATATCACAACAAACAAACATCAGGGAGCCTAGTTAGGGTATTGGTTAGGACGCCAGCCCTGGAATGGCAGAAGTGTGGGTTCGAATCCCGCTCTGGGTACAATATCACAACAAACAAACATCAGGGAGCCTAGTTAGGGTATTGGTTAGGACGCCAGCCCTGGAATGGCAGAAGTGTGGGTTCGAATCCCGCTCTGGGTACAATATCACAACAAACAAACATCAGGGAGCCTAGTTAGGGTATTGGTTAGGACGCCAGCCCTGGAATGGCAGAAGTGTGGGTTCGAATCCCGCTCTGGGTACAATATCACAACAAACAAACATCAGGGAGCCTAGTTAGGGTATTGGTTAGGACGCCAGCCCTGGAATGGCAGAAGTGTGGGTTCGAATCCCGCTCTGGGTACAATATCACAACAAACAAACATCAGGGAGCCTAGTTAGGGTATTGGTTAGGACGCCAGCCCTGGAATGGCAGAAGTGTGGGTTCGAATCCCGCTCTGGGTACAATATCACAACAAACAAACATCAGGGAGCCTAGTTAGGGTATTGGTTAGGACGCCAGCCCTGGAATGGCAGAAGTGTGGGTTCGAATCCCGCTCTGGGTACAATATCACAACAAACAAACATCAGGGAGCCTAGTTAGGGTATTGGTTAGGACGCCAGCCCTGGAATGGCAGAAGTGTGGGTTCGAATCCCGCTCTGGGTACAATATCACAACAAACAAACATCAGGGAGCCTAGTTAGGGTATTGGTTAGGACGCCAGCCCTGGAATGGCAGAAGTGTGGGTTCGAATCCCGCTCTGGGTACAATATCACAACAAACAAACATCAGGGAGCCTAGTTAGGGTATTGGTTAGGACGCCAGCCCTGGAATGGCAGAAGTGTGGGTTCGAATCCCGCTCTGGGTACAATATCACAACAAACAAACATCAGGGAGCCTAGTTAGGGTATTGGTTAGGATGCCAGCCCTGGAATGGCAGAAGTGTGGGTTCGAATCCCGCTCTGGGTACAATATCACAACAAACAAACATCAGGGAGCCTAGTTAGGGTATTGGTTAGGATGCCAGCCCTGGAATGGCAGAAGTGTGGGTTCGAATCCCGCTCTGGGTACAATATCACAACAAACAAACATCAGGGAGCCTAGTTAGGGTATTGGTTAGGATGCCAGCCCTGGAATGGCAGAAGTGTGGGTTCGAATCCCGCTCTGGGTACAATATCACAACAAACAAACATCAGGGAGCCTAGTTAGGGTATTGGTTAGGACGCCAGCCCTGGAATGGCAGAAGTGTGGGTTCGAATCCCGCTCTGGGTACAATATCACAACAAACAAACATCAGGGAGCCTAGTTAGGGTATTGGTTAGGACGCCAGCCCTGGAATGGCAGAAGTGTGGGTTCGAATCCCGCTCTGGGTACAATATCACAACAAACAAACATCAGGGAGCCTAGTTAGGGTATTGGTTAGGACGCCAGCCCTGGAATGGCAGAAGTGTGGGTTCGAATCCCGCTCTGGGTACAATATCACAACAAACAAACATCAGGGAGCCTAGTTAGGGTATTGGTTAGGACGCCAGCCCTGGAATGGCAGAAGTGTGGGTTCGAATCCCGCTCTGGGTACAATATCACAACAAACAAACATCAGGGAGCCTAGTTAGGGTATTGGTTAGGACGCCAGCCCTGGAATGGCAGAAGTGTGGGTTCGAATCCCGCTCTGGGTACAATATCACAACAAACAAACATCAGGGAGCCTAGTTAGGGTATTGGTTAGGACGCCAGCCCTGGAATGGCAGAAGTGTGGGTTCGAATCCCGCTCTGGGTACAATATCACAACAAACAAACATCAGGGAGCCTAGTTAGGGTATTGGTTAGGACGCCAGCCCTGGAATGGCAGAAGTGTGGGTTCGAATCCCGCTCTGGGTACAATATCACAACAAACAAACATCAGGGAGCCTAGTTAGGGTATTGGTTAGGACGCCAGCCCTGGAATGGCAGAAGTGTGGGTTCGAATCCCGCTCTGGGTACAATATCACAACAAACAAACATCAGGGAGCCTAGTTAGGGTATTGGTTAGGACGCCAGCCCTGGAATGGCAGAAGTGGGGGTTCGAATCCCGCTCTGGGTACAATATCACAACAAACAAACATCAGGGAGCCTAGTTAGGGTATTGGTTAGGATGCCAGCCCTGGAATGGCAGAAGTGTGGGTTCGAATCCCGCTCTGGGTACAATATCACAACAAACAAACATCAGGGAGCCTAGTTAGGGTATTGGTTAGGACGCCAGCCCTGGAATGGCAGAAGTGTGGGTTCGAATCCCGCTCTGGGTACAATATCACAACAAACAAACATCAGGGAGCCTAGTTAGGGTATTGGTTAGGACGCCAGCCCTGGAATGGCAGAAGTGTGGGTTCGAATCCCGCTCTGGGTACAATATCACAACAAACAAACATCAGGGAGCCTAGTTAGGGTATTGGTTAGGACGCCAGCCCTGGAATGGCAGAAGTGTGGGTTCGAATCCCGCTCTGGGTACAATATCACAACAAACAAACATCAGGGAGCCTAGTTAGGGTATTGGTTAGGACGCCAGCCCTGGAATGGCAGAAGTGTGGGTTCGAATCCCGCTCTGGGTACAATATCACAACAAACAAACATCAGGGAGCCTAGTTAGGGTATTGGTTAGGACGCCAGCCCTGGAATGGCAGAAGTGGGGGTTCGAATCCCGCTCTGGGTACAATATCACAACAAACAAACATCAGGGAGCCTAGTTAGGGTATTGGTTAGGACGCCAACCCTGGAATGGCAGAAGTGTGGGTTCGAATCCCGCTCTGGGTACAATATCACAACAAACAAACATCAGGGAGCCTAGTTAGGGTATTGGTTAGGACGCCAGCCCTGGAATGGCAGAAGTGGGGGTTCGAATCCCGCTCTGGGTACAATATCACATTTGTTTCCCCCTCCTGCCCCCGCAACACAAACTGTAGTTTGTACTTGATTGTTAATTTTATATGTTATCACACATTTTTCAATCAAAAGTGCATGTTGTATATAATTATAACGCGCTCAAAATACAAATGCAGATGGGAATATCGGCTTGCCATAATTTGAGTTGCGCTTAAAGACGCAACAGGCCCTGACTGCTGCATCTAGCCGTTAGTCGAACATTGTCATACAAAAATGAATGAAAACTCGCCAAATCTGCATAAAATATCCCCTTTATATAATATTCAGTTGAATTTATTTCCTTTGACGGTGGAGCTTATATAAGTGTTTATAAATTATAACTCTTTTTTTTGTAGGATTGATTTTTTTAGAGCAAAAGAAGTAAGAAAGAAAGGTTTTTTTTTTTTAATTGATGTTTAATAAATGTGTGTGGTTTATGTTAGGTCGACATTTGGTTTTTGGGTGGAATGTGAGCAAAATGCAGCAGTGGAATACCGACCGGTGGTTCCCATAGCTGTGTGGTTACCATGGCAACGTGCGTCGGCGGAAGATGGGCGTATCACTATGACTAGTATGACTATGAGGGCATCTCACTGCATCAGTGTGTGTGTGCTGTAATGTGGCTATGACGGAAGGAAAGGTCTGTGCGGGGTGTGTGTGTGGATGTGTGTGTGGGTGGATTTGTGTGTGTGTGTAAATGTGTGTGTGGATTTGTATATGTGGGTGGATTTGTGTGTGGATGTGTAGATGTGTGTGTGGATTTGGATATGTGGGTGGATTTGTGTGTGGATGTGTAGATCTGTGTGTGGATTTGGATATGTGGGTGGATTTGTGTGCACGTGTAGGGATGTATGTGTGTGGATTTTATGTGTGGCTGGATGTTGTAAAGGACGTGTTAACACCGTGAGTTCTTGTAACGTAACTAACTTTATTTGTTCTGCTTCGTAGTGACGTCATACGTCGTAGCGACGTCATACAATATTATGGCAGGGCGTTTGTACAGTACATATATTACATCTTCCCCTTTCAATGATATATATATATCTCTGCCTGACTCTTAAGATCTATTACATGACATTTGATGGGCATATTGGTGTGATATGCGTAACATACTTAAGACTTATCGTTTATTTTTGTGTACTAATTTCTTGACAGACACGATAATGTTGCAAACATCAATGTAACTTGATTATATTTACCTATAAGACCACTATTGTGGATGCTCATGACATAAAAATATTATTTCATTCTCGTGTCTAGAAAGATCTATGAAAACATGTGTCATAACCTAACATTCATACAGGCTACATTTTAATGCACTAATTACATGGCACTTACTGGTGGTGGTGAGCAGGGCCCATATACGAATGAATACAACGATGTGCTCCTTTAGTGTATTTAAAACCGTCGATTCTTATGTGTGTAACTGTGTTGTTTCGTGTTTTATTTGACTTTATTTTCGTGGCCGCTGATTTCTGTATGTGTATGTCTCGTTACTCTCTTATACAATCTAAGAACAGCTTGACTTATACAATATCCCTAAACTTGTTGTAACACTTTGTGCATTTTGTTCTAGTATATGTATCTACATCGATACCTCCTAGACGTTACCAGACTACTAAATTCTATGTCTCGACACCTGACTTGTAATTTTTAGTCCCTCCCGAAACGGATTGGAGGACGAACGATTCTACCATACCTGGTAGTTTGTGTTAAGGATTTATGTGGGTCGTTAACTTTGTTCATGTGATATTCCCCGGGTTTTTCTTTTGTTTCACCGGTAGTATCACCTGGACATTTATATATAAATTTCCTGTTACGTCGTAATGTCGTTTTATGTTCATTTAGTATTTGGTAGTCACGTTGTGCACTGTTACTGGTGGCCTACAACTCTACCTTGTTTCCATTCATCCTGATAATTTTTATACCGGACTGTGTCCCCCATCTGTAATAAAGGGTGATCTTTGCCCGCATGTGCGTCGAAATAGAATTTTTGTATGATTTGCCTATCTTTCATTTGATTTAATTTAGATGGTTGGGCAGTCGCCTTGAGTGCGGATTCTAATATAGGAAGTCGTGTTCTTAATTTCCTAGACATTAATAATTGCGCCGGAGACGCACCAATCCCATCCAGTGTTGTGTTACGATAATTTAACAGAGCCAAATTTACATCTTGATTACCTTTAAGGCATTTTTTTATCATTCGTTTCATGGTTTGAACATAACGTTCGACTTGCCCATTGCTTTGGGCATGCATGGGGTTCGTGAACAGGCATTTAAAACCATATTCTGAAGAAAATGTTTTAAATTCTGTACTTGAAAATTGTGGACCATTGTCCGAGACGACAAACCGGGGTATACCATAGCGCGCA
Source organism: Branchipolynoe longqiensis (assembly GCA_030323885.1). Taxonomy (NCBI): domain Eukaryota; kingdom Metazoa; phylum Annelida; class Polychaeta; order Phyllodocida; family Polynoidae; genus Branchipolynoe; species Branchipolynoe longqiensis. The sequence continues at coordinate 37,783,801 of CM059200.1, forward strand.
AAAGTTTGCTTCAATGCAATAATAACTGCCTTACTCGTAGTTGACATAAGTTCCATAACTTCAGGAAATTTGGAATAGTAATCCACAATTACAATATAATTTAAACCATTCACATGGAATAAGTCAATACCTACTTTATAAAACGGTATGTCACTTAGAGGATGACTCAACAATGGTTCCTTAGCTTGTTCATTTCTAAAAACTTGACAAACATGGCACCTGGATACCTGGTCTTCAATTTGCTTGTTTAAACCAGGCCAAAACACGGTGTCCCCGCGCCAACTGCTTACATTTGATAATCCCTAAGTGGGATTCATGCAATTTATTTAATATTTCGTGCTGCATCGACTTTGGTATTATTATTTGTTCTCCCTTTAATAATACATTATCAAACCATGTGATATCATGCCGGAACGTAAAGTACGGTTTAACAGAAGGGTCGAGATTGTTGTTGTTTGATGGCCACCCATGCAATGTTAATTCTTTTACACCCTGTAACGTTTTATCCACATTTGTATCTGTTTGTACCCTCTGGAAAATATCTGTACTCAGACTGATCGAAGCCACCGAGAAGTCTTGGTCGTAGAGGTCGTTTGGGGTTATGTCTGCAGTGTGCGCTCGTGAAAGTGTATCTGCAAAGAATAAGTTTGACCCCTTTACATATGTTACGTGTATGTTGTAATTTTGTAATCTCAACCTCATTCTCTGCATTCTGGCAGACAACTGATGAATGGGTTTCATCATTATGGATACTAGTGGTTTGTGATCGGTGTGTACAATAACTTCATTACCATAAATGTAATTATGAAACTTTCGGCAACCGAAACATATGGCTAGTAGTTCTTTTTCGATTACTGCATAACTGATCTGGGCTTTATCCAGTGCTTTTGATGCCATGGCCACAGGCTTATCAGCTTGGAATAACGTCGCGCCCAACCCATATTTCGATGCATCTACTTGTATAACAATCTGTTCATGTTTATTAAAATACTGCAATACAGGCGCGGTAGTCAAGAGGTATTTCAACGTCATAAAAGCTTTATCCTGTTCCGAATCCCAGTGCCACGCAATATTCTTTTGAATAACAGTTCTCAACGGTTTACTAATATGTGCCATGTTCGGAATGAATTTGCTGACATAACCAACCATTCCTAAAAATCGCTGGATCGCAGCTTTATCTGTCGGTACTGGCATGTCAATTATAGCTTGGATTCTGTCTGTGTTTGGTTGAAGCCCTTTTGAAGTGATTAAATGTCCTACATAATTTACGCTTGTTTTACAAATTTTCGACTTTTTAGGGTTTAATTTGAGGTTAACCTCACGAGCACGTTTTAAGACAGACTCTAGACGCATATTATGCTCATGTATTGTGACTCCATGTACCAAAATGTCATCCGAAATTACGTGAACACCAGGTAACCCGGATAATATAGTATTCATTTCCTGAATGAATATATCGCCAGCCGTTTTGATACCGAATGGTAGACGTGTGTATCTAAATCGTCCCCACGGTGTGTTAAATGTGCATAACAGTGAACTGGGGTCGTCTAACTGGATTTGCCAATAACCGCTATTTGCATCCAATACAGAAAAGTAATTGGCACCGTGTATGTTTGCAACAACTTCCTCAACTGTTCGTACTGGGTATGGTCCCCTCAAAATAGCTTGATTTAGTTTGGTCGGATCTAGGCAAATTCTGATTTTACCCGGTTTTCGTACAATTGTTATAGAACTGACCCAAGGAGTTGGGCCTTCTTGTTTTACTATTATACCTAAAGTTACCATACGGTCTAACTCTGTTTGTACTTCCTCATTTATTGCTAATGGTATTCTGCGAGGTGGGTCAATAACAGGTTGTATACTTTCATCAACATATATTTTTGCATTAGACTTAATTAAACCCAAACCCTCAAATACATCAGAATATTTCTTTACCATGCTATTTGCGTCTTCAATTTCAGGATCAGTGTTTATTGTGTCAAGTCGTGCTAGCAGTCCTAATTTGACACAAGCCTGCTTCCCTAGTATCGCACATCCAACATCGGTGACTTGAAATTTCGTCTCGATGTCGTTGATAGTTAGTGTTGTCGTTCCAACAGGCTTGATTTTGTGGCCCCCATATGTAATTAGTTGACATCTTGACGTTTCCAGGGCAGCACCCTGGATTGATTTGTATATACCGAGAGGCAAAATATTCGCCTCAGACCCAGTGTCTAGTTTAAAAGACACCTTGTGGCCATCGACGACGACTGTCTCATACCATAGATCATTGTGACGCGCGTCACTTTCGTAGATGGTACCCACAAATAAATCGTACTCCCCGACATCCATCTGTTGTTGCACATGTCGATCCTCACTGTCAAATGTACGATCCGGTGCAAACGTTAATTCCATACACTGGCACATTTTGCTGTTGTCTCTTTTGTTGACGGCATACCTTGATGAAGTGGCCTATTCTGTGACATCCTGCGCATTCTTTGCCTTTTGCAGGACAGCTCCCTCGTGTATGATGATAACCACAACGATCACATCTTGTAGTGGGCTGTTGTGACCGCTGGGTTTGTTGTTGATACCGAGTTGTCGTCCGCGGTACCCATGGCGACGTTCGTTGCACTGGTCCCTCACGCTTGACGTCACGATAATCAACAGCATCAATTTGACTTTCGACATTGTTTGTCACTTGCGCCGCTGTATTTTCACTTAATCGACATAGTTGAATGCATGTCTCCAATGATAATTTAGGTGATTGTAATAGTTTGTTCCTGAGGTTATTGTCTTTAACTCCGCACACGAGACGATCACATAATAGAGAAGCTTCTAGCGTCTCATAACAGCAGAACTGTATTCTGTGTTTTAAATCTCGTATATATGTGTCCATATTTTCACTTGTTTGGTTAAATGTGTTAAATTCATATCTTACAACTGTTATATTCGTTTTATCTTCACAGTAATGTGAGAATGCGGCAATTAACGGTGTTATTTTGTCTTTATCTGCATTCACAATTTCGAATGTTTGGTGTATTTTCTGAGCGTCCACTCCAGCGACATGTAAAAAGACACAACATTGTACCTTCTCTGGCTTTGATGATACTCCGGCAGCTGTGGCGTAGATCTCGTAGGAGTGAAGCCACGATCTCCAACTTATCGCCATGTGTTCGTCTAAAATTAATGGTCCTGGGGGTTTTAATCCGTGTAGGGCCATTGCAGTCAAATACCCGTAATATCTGACACCATGTAAAGGACGTGTTAACACCGTGAGTTCTTGTAACGTAACTAACTTTATTTGTTCTGCTTCGTAGTGACGTCATACGTCGTAGCGACGTCATACAATATTATGGCAGGGCGTTTGTACAGTACATATATTACAGATGTGTGTGTGTGGATGCGGGTGTGTAGATGTGTGTGGGTGTGTGGGTATGTCGGTGGATGTGTGAGTGGATGTGTGTGTACGAGTGGATATATGTGTGGGTCCGTGTATGTGGATGTGAGTGTGTGTGTGTGTGTGTGTGAGTGGATATGTGTTTGGATATGTGTGTGTTTTAAATCAGGGTCGGGCAGGCGGTTGTTTGGGTATGTGTCTGTGTCTGCCTTGTGGTACAGGTTCTTGACAGAACCGAAGGCTAAAGGAGCAAACCCTAAACAGAAAACCATGTTACTGTGGCAACATCAAGGACGGTTGATGTATGGAACTCCCAACCTCTCCCGACCAGCCACTGCAGGGACAAATAGTTTTGCGCCTGTCTGGACATGTTCTCGCCGGTGTGAGACCTCTATTTGCTCCCTGAGAGAGTGCCACTGGTAACTTGCAAAAGCCAGCAGCACTTCAACACTTTTACAGGCAGCTTTCATGAAATGCACAACCGCACAGAGAGCTAAATGGAGAGCAAGATTCAAGTAATGAAAGCAGCCTTTGTCGCATCGCGACCGACAGCATGATGATGATGATGATGATGTGTGGATGTATGGGTGGATGTGTGCAATAATTCGATGTCCGTGTAATAATGTCAGCTTGATTTCCGCATTTTTTGCCAGATACCACTTTCATCCCTGTATATAGGTCTTTGGCTTTGATTCGGACTCCCCCCCCACCCCCCCCCCACCAATAGCCGATGTCTACTTTTTGTGCTGGGGACGGGGGGTTCGTTAAACAAATGATTCGGAAACAGGGATTGCGAGCCAATGACCTGCCGCCCAGGAAGCGAGCCATGTGCCCTCTCAACCATCCCGTCGGGCCCCTGATCCACACTCTCCAATTCCCTGGCAGTGTATTGCCTGCCTTATGGCGCACTGGCCCTGGCCGCCCCTGGAATTCACTTTGCCAATTATCTGCACCACTTCCGGTGGCCAGGGTCCTCTAGCGGTGAACACAGTGATCCCCGACGCAGGCCAAATGTCACCTTGAGATAAGGAAGTACTTCCGGGTTGTGGTCATTCTCAACCCTTCTTTTGTCACCCGGCTTCCTGACCCGGTGTAGGACGTTCAAACACTACCCCGTTCAAAACACTACAGTAGTGTTCAGTTCAAAACACTACTGTTAAGTTCAAAACACTACGGTAGTGTTCAGTTCAAAACACTACTGTTAAGTTCAAAACACTACTGTTAAGTTGAAAACACTACCCTACATACACTCAAAACACGACCCAAATTCAAAACACTTTCATGAAACAGTAGGGGTTGTAATGCCGCAAAAATGTATTTTATTTGTTTTGTTTATTGTTGTTTTACATCCTAGCAACAGCTAAGGGCATATCAGGATGGGTACCGACTTGTGACAGTGCGCACTCATGGTGACTTTATAGTGCTGCCCCACTGGGAAACTAGGCCACTAGCACCATAACCTGATATCCCACTCAGTCATATTATCCTAACACTGAGTGAAGCAGTCCTTGCCCTATCCTATTAATGCCAAACACCAGGCGAGGAAGCGACATGTATAAAGTTTTAAGACATTGGTTTGACTTGACCAGGATTCGAACCCACAAACTCATGGGTTCGGATCTTCCGATCTCCCAAAACAGGAGATGTATGTGCAATCAAAGTGCACTTTTTATATTTCTAACAGAATATTAATACACTAATGTGTACTACCTCCAAATTATGTGCACTGTCAATTTATAGGAAGTTTAACCAATTGGTTAAGCTACAATGAGCATTTAAAGATTCATCAAATTGATATATTTGGTTTTCCGACAATTTGTCTTTATATGTTCAATCAAAATTCAATATTTTCCATATGTTGGCATATAATATTGATATAAATAATATCTATTGGTCTTAGAGAATGGTTATTGTAATGCTGTGCCAAATATGAGGAAGATTCAAAAGATTGTTTTGCTGCAATGAGCTTTCAAACATTTAAATGTTGAAAATAATGCACTTACAGATGCTGTTTACATGCAAACAATTACACTTTTTGACATTTTAGGATGCAAATATCTTTTGATTCTCTGCAGATAGAGCTCTGAAAAAAAATAGGGTGTTACACTGTTATGAATAGGTGAAATATTTAACATTTATTGTTTATTATTTGTTGCAGTTTTTCAAGAACATATCAAGCTTTGAAAATGGCTATTTGGCCAAATCAGAATGATTTCTTTTGTTATGAATTGCACTTTTTGATATTGTCTTACTACAAATCTGCTTGACTAATTGATTTAGGAATTGACAATTTAAATTCGTTTATATACGTAGAAAGGAAATTGGTTAGCAGAACTCCCCTGACATCCTTCCACTTCTTATTATATTTGTTCAAAGTTCCACTTTTAATTAAAAATTAATACATCTCTATATTTTGATCTTAAAAAAATATTATTATATCAAGAACAATAATATATATAACTGTTTTTGGATTTAGGCTTGTAATTTCAATGTCTACAGGATGGAATAAAAGTATTGCACCATATGCCTATTTTTTTATTTCGCTGTCAGTACCTACTGATATGACCTTATATGTTGATGGGACGTAAAACAACAACAAACAAACACATTCACTCACATACATGTACTTACATACTACACACATTACACTCACACTCACCCATATTCACACTACACCCACACTCACAGGCATCTATTCCCAAACCCATACCACCACCCTCTCCTTCCCTCACACCCACTTACTGCCCACACTCCGACACTACACACACACTTACATCCACACTACACACACACTCACATCCACACTACACACACACTCACATCCACACTACACACACACTCCCATCCACACTACACACACACTCCCATCCACACTACACACACACTCCCATCCACACTAAACACACTCCCATCCACACTACACACACCCTCCCATCCACACTACACACACCCTCCCATCCACACTACACACACACTCCCATCCACACTACACACACACTCCCATCCACACTAAACACACTCCCATCCACACTACACACACACTCCCATCCACACTACACACACACTCACATCCACACTACACACACACTCACATCCACACTACACACACATCCACACTACACACACACTCCCACCACTACACACACACTCCCATCCACACTACACACACACTCCACACCACACACACACTCACATCCACACTACACACACACTCCCATCCACACTACACACACACACATCCACACACACACACACTACCCACACACACCACACACTCACATCCACACTACACACACACCACATCCACACTACACACACACACATCCACCACACACACACCCCACCACACTACACACACACCACATCCACACCACCACACACTCACATCCACACCACACACACACCTCACACCACACCAACACACCACACCACACACCACACACACCATCCACACTACACCCACACTCCCACCACACACACACACACACCCATCCACACACCACACCACCCACACACACACACACCACATCCACACTACACACACACTCACACCACACACACACACACTCCCACCACACTACACACACACACCCTCCACACAACACACACACTCCCACCCACACTACACACACACCACACCACACTACACACACACACACCCCACCCACACACACACACACTCCCACCACACTCACACACACCCTCCACACACACACCCACCACATCACACACCACACCCCACCACACACACACACCACTCCCATCCACACTACACACACACTCCCATCCACATACACACACACACCCATCCACAACACACACTCACATCCACACACACACACACTCCCATCCACACTACACACACACCCACACCCACACACACACACACTCCACATCCACACACACACACACTCCCATCCACACTACACACACACTCCCATCCACACTACACACACACTCCCATCCACACTACACACACACTCCCATCCACACTACAACACACTCCACACCCACACACACACACTCCCATCCACACTACACACACACTCACATCCACACTCACACACACACACCTCCCATCCACACTACACACCACACCCACATCCACACTACACACACACTCACATCCACACACACACACACACACACACACTCCCACCACTACACACACACTCCACACCACACACACACACACTCCCATCCACACTACACACACACTCCACATCCACACTACACACACACTCACATCCACACTACACACACACTCCCATCCACACTACACACACACTCCCATCCACACTACACACACACTCCCATCCACACTACACACACACTCCCATCCACACTACACACACACACCCTCCCATCCACACTACACACACACTCACATCCACACTACACACACACTCCCATCCACACTACACACACACTCCCATCCACACTACACACACACTCACATCCACACTACACACACACACTCCCATCCACACTACACACACACTCCCATCCACACTACACACACACTCCCATCCACACTACACACACACACTCCCATCCACACACACACACACACTCCCATCCACACTACACACACACTCCCATCCACACTACACACACTCCCATCCACACTACACACACACTCCCATCCACACTACACACACACTCACATCCACACTACACACACACTCACATCCACACTACACACACACTCACATCCACACTACACACACACTCCCATCCACACTACACACACACTCACATCCACACTACACACACACTCCCATCCACACTACACACACACTCCCATCCACACTACACACACACTCCCATCCACACTACACACACACTCCCATCCACACTACACACACACTCCCATCCACACTACACACACACTCCCATCCACACTACACACACACTCCCATCCACACTACACACACACTCCCATCCACACTACACACACCCTCCCATCCACACACACACACACACTCCCATCCACACTAACACACACTCCCATCCACACTACACACACCCTCCCATCCACATACACACAACTCACATCCACACTACACACACACACTCCCACCCACACTACACACACACTCCCATCCACACTACACACACACTCCCATCCACACTACACACACCACATCCACACTACACACACACTCACATCCACACTACACACACACTCACCATCCACACTACACACACACTCCCATCCACACTACACACACACTCCCATCCACACTACACACACACTCCCATCCACACTACACACACACTCCCATCCACAGTACACACACACTCCCATCCACAGTACACACACTCACATCCACACTACACACACACTCCCATCCACACTACACACACACTCACATCCACACTACACACACATCCACACTACACACACACTCCCATCCACACTACACACACACTCCCATCCATACTACACACACACTCACATCCACACTACACACACACTCACATCCACACTACACACACACTCATATCCACACTACACACACACACTCCCATCCACACTACACACACACTCCCATCCACACTACACACACACTCCCATCCACACTACACACACTCCCATCCACACTACACACACACTCACATCCACACTACACACACACTCCCATCCACACTAAACACACTCCCATCCACACTACACATACACTCCCATCCACACTACACACACACTCACATCCACACTACACACACACACTCACATCCACACTACACACACACTCACATCCACACTACACACACTCCCATCCACACTACACACACACTCACATCCACACTACACACACACTCCCATCCACACTACACACACACTCCCATCCACACTACACACACTCACATCCACACTACACACACACTCACATCCACACTACACACACACACTCCCATCCACACTACACACACACTCCCATCCACACTACACACACACTCCACCACCTACACACACTCCCTCCACACTACACACACACTCACATCCACACTACACACACACTCACATCCACACTACACACACACACTCACATCCACACTACACATACACACTCACATCCACACTACACACACACTCACATCCACACTACACACACACTCACATCCACACTACACATACACAATCCCATCCACACTACACACACACTCACATCCACACTACACACACACACTCACATCCACACTACACACACACTCTCACATCCACACTACACACACACACTCACATCCACACTACACACACTCCCATCCACACTACACACACACTCCCATCCACACTACACACACACTCCCATCCACACTACACACACACTCCCATCCACACTACACATACACAATCCCATCCACACTACACACACACTCACATCCACACTACACACACACACTCACATCCACACTACACACACACTCACATCCACACTACACACACACACTCACATCCACACTACACATACACACTCACATCCACACTACACACACACTCACATCCACACTACACACACACACTCACATCCACACTACACACACACACTCACATCCACACTACACATACACAATCCCATCCACACTACACACACATACACACAATCCCATCCACACTACACACACACTCTCCTACACCCACACTACACCAGCACTCACACATCCACACTACACCATACACCCACATACACCCACACACTGACCACCACAACCACCACCACCCACCTCCGCCCACACCTTCCAAAGCCGGGAAGTCAATCTATGCCGACCGCCCCCCCCCCCCCCCCCCCCCCCCCGCTGGGCGTGACTAATTTGGGACTTGTTCCCTCCAACAACTGCCGCCGGACAAAACAGGAAGGCTGAACGGGCGCAGGGCGGGAATCAGCCCGGTAGAGACTGCTGGGACCAGCGCGTACTGCCACGTAATGTTTGTTTATTTAAGTGCCTGTCACACATATGGCGGATTGAGCAACGGACAGAACCGGACAAAGAATATTCTAGTCCGGTGTTATTCGGACTTGAAATGTATCGATTATGTAACAGACGGGTACCAGATGGTAATGGATGGTAACAGTTGATAATGTATCTAATGATCAACGGACAATTCAGAATACAAAAAGAACTATAACGAATGGCAACGGACGCGTAATGGATATGTAATGGATGGGTAATGGATGGGAATGGACGGTAACAGATAATAACTGCATAGGTCAGTCTGGCACAATCCGTTACAAGTTTTGTGCATGCTCAAAACTTGTAACGGATCAGGCTGGATATCAGCGGATATGCAAGGGACACAAACCGGACTTTGCCGGATATCAACAGACTTTCTTCAGTTTCTTTCCGTTTCCCCAATCCGGAGGTGTGACAGAGCCTTTATGGTTGGAAAGAATAACATTTCTCTACGTTCTCTGAACCGGCCATGCTGGCCGAATCGAGATTGTTTGTTTGTTTGTTTGTTTGTTGTTGTTTTACGTCCTAGCAACATCTAAGGTCATATCAGGACGGGGCCAAATCGAGAAGAGCGCAGGCTTCCCGTGCGGAAGGTCAGGAGTTGGGATCCCAGCCGAGTCAAACCAATGACTTGCAAGATTGATACTTGTCGCTACCTATCCCAGCCCTCTGCATTATTAGGACAGGGCAAGGACTGGTTAGCTCAGTATCAGGATAATGTGGCTGAGTGGGAAATTGGGTCATGGTGCTGGCGGCCTGGTCTCCTAGTGGTGCAGCACGATAAAGTCGTCATGAGTGTGTACTGTCACAAGTCGGTACCCGTCCTGATCTGACCATATATGTTGCCTGAATGTAAAACCCAAAAAATATTTAAGTAAATCTTTTTAAACACGATCCCTGGTGGATAAGTGGTCGGAAAGTGGGAGATTAGGGTATACAGCCAGAAATTGTTATTTAAAATCAGAAGGGTCCCTTTCCCCATCCCCCCCCCCCCCTTAAAAACATGTATATTCTAATTGAAAACAAAATTGGACAGCAAAAAGCACGATAGCAAAACATAGCTGTACATATTACTAACCCTCCTAAAAAAAGACAAACATATAGTCATACATATAAATCAAACACGTACAAACAAAATATCGCAATATCATAATTGGCCTAAGATTGGCCCCCATGAAAAAAACATCAATTAATTGGCCACAAATTAAAAATCATAACGCAAAATTATCATAGGAAATTGCCTTTGAATTTTAGAGCCCCACAAATTTGTAATGCCGAAATCCGAGACAAAATTAGACAGCAAACGGCTGTAAAAGCAGCCACACAAAATAAAATAGGCATGCCTATTGACAGCTGAAAAAAAGACAGCAGAACAAAAATATCACCATGTAAAAGGAGTATAATGTACCTTCATCCTAGCAAAATCGTAATATTACAACTAAATACCTGTGCAAATCAGACACAACACGTAATGCAAATAAAAGGTTAATTATGTATATATTTGTTTACATTCGTTGATTAAGCAGGGGATTTTTCAATCGCGGACAATTGGTCTTCCTCATTCTACTGCTCCTTGTCCTATCCTAGTAATGTTGAATGCCAGTATAGGCAGCGACAAGTATTCATTTGTTAAGTCATAGGTTTGACTCACCCAGGGTTTGAACCCCATGGGTTCGAATCCCGTAGATTCGAATCCACCACTTGCAACACGGGAAGCGGACGCTCAACCCATTCGGCCATCGCGTTTGGTTGGTGTTAAATACCAAAGGAATAAATGAGTTACTCAATGGTTGCCCCCTTCCACCCCACCCCTCAAATAATCAGGGATGAAAGATTTCCGCTATTTCGCGGATTTCCGGGATTTTTCCTCTAGCTATAAGTGTATACTAATACGTTGTTCAAAGGCCGCAGCACTATAAGTGTATACTAATGCATTGCTTTAGGCTGCAGCACCATCAGCGTTACTTTACGCTGCATCATCATCAGTGCAGATGCCGCAGAACTATCAGTGTAGGCCCATACTACTAATAAATGCTTCAAACGCGCAGCACTATCAGCATATACTACTAATACGTGCTTCAAACGGTGCAGCACTATCAGCGTATACCAATATGTATGAAACTCGAATTCCGGGAATTTTCCGTGATTCCCTGATAATGCTAAACCTATGGGAGAATATCAGCATTTCCGCTTTTTTCCCGGAGACCACTTTCATCCCTGAATAATACCTAACTACCAAATTTTACAATTAAAACCTTTTGTTGGAAATAAATAAAGATAACCAAAGCAGTTCTCAGCTGAAACATATTATGCAGTGCAACATTGTGTATTTAAATAAACTTTCAATCCACGTTTAAGCTATTTGTTGTCAAATCACTTAAGATAAATGGGAATCTGGGTTTGTTTTTTAAACATCGCTCTACAATTTGTTGAAAATGGTCGGTGAAATATTGCAGTGACGGGCCTGATAAGGAGACCAAGGGATCAATAGGGCCCCAATGGAAAGAGAGGCCACCAGCCAACCTAGGGTCAGTCGGCTGAATAACAGTTTCTTTAAATCTATTTATACGTCCTGGCAACATCTAAGGGCATATCAGGACGGGTGCCGACTTGTGACAGTGCGCACTCGTGGCGACTTTATAGTGCTGCCCCACTGGGAAATCAGGCCGCCGGCACCATGACCCGATATCCCCGACGCCCGGGGCCGGCTGCCCTATTGATTGTTGTGTAACTAAATGGTTGGTGGGAGTGTTAATACGCCGGCCCCGGGCGTCTGGGTATTCCCTGGGCGTCTGTGTGCCTGTTGACCTGTGGTTGGATTCACATCGAGACGACGGGCATCTCCTCCCCACAACTCACTCCCACACATGTCACCCCTCAACCTTCCATCCCCTCCACCCCTCACAGCCTCCACCCCTCACATGCCCGACCACCCCTCACCCTCACCCCCTCCATCCCTAACCCCGTCCATCCCTAATCCCCTCACACTCCTCACCCCCACCACCCTCCACATCTCACTCCTCCACCCCTCAATGGTTCACACCCCCTACCCCCTCAATCCCCCTCCCTACCAGACGGGATGGCCGAATGAGTTAGAGCGTCCGTCTCCCGTGCTGGTAGATCGTGGGGTCGTGGGTTCGAGTCCCGGTCGAGTCAAACCAATGACTTTAAAATTGATACTTGTCGCTTCCTAGCCAGGCGCTCGGCATTATTAGGATAGGGCAAGGACTGGTGTGCTCAGTGTCAGGATAATGTGACTGAGTGGGATACCAGGTCATGGTGCCGGCAGCCTGGTTTCCCAGTGGGACATCACTATAAAGTCACCATGAGTGCGCACTGTCACAAGTCAGTACCCGTCCTGATATGACCTTAGATGTTGCTAGGACGTAAAACAACAACAAACAAACAACCCTCCCGCACCCTGTACCCTTCATCCCCTCCATCACTAACCACTCCACCCCTCACCCACACCACTCCTCACCCACACTACCCCTCAAGCCTCCACCCCTCACTCCTCTACATCCCGCCCCCTCCAACCCTCACCCCTCCAACCCTCACCCCTCCATCTTTCCCCCTTCCACCCTCAGCCCCTCCACTCCCCCACCCTCATCCCCACCATCCCTCATCCCCACCATCCCTCACCCCCTCCATCCCTCATCCCGCCATCTTTCCCCTCTTCACCCCCCAACCCCTCCACTCCTCCACCCTCATCCACACCACTCCTCACCCCATCCATCCCTCACCCCTCCATCTTTCCCTCCTCCACCCTCACCCCCTCCACTCCTCATCCACACCACCCCTCACCCCATCCATCCCTAACCCATCCACCCCAGCACCCCTCACTCCCACCACCACTCCACTCCTCACCCCCACCATACCCCTCCACCCCTCACCCCAAGACAAGGTAAATACGCTCACACCTACTCAATCACAGTCACACACAACACACCCACACTCACACACAAACACACATCCAGCACACACTAGCACCCGAGCACAACACACACACAAAATAACAGTATTAAAACACACCTAAAGCTGCTGTCACACATCACCAGATTGAGCAACGGTGGTGATAAGATCAAAATGTATTAAAATGTGTCAAAGTGTTGCGACATCAGGTCAAAGGCCACCGGACGAACGCACATGAAAAGCACATGAAGCGGACAGCCAACGGACGAAATGAACTCAAACCGGGCAAGAACTATATACATCAATCCGGTGGCATCCGTTCCTAGTTTTGTGCTTGTTCAAAACTTGAACGGACACAAAGCGGGCTTTGTTCGGTTTCTGACCGTTTCCCCCAATCCAGTGATGTGTGACAGCCGCTTTACTAATGAAATATTGCCTATTAAGTATTATCAAACCATCAATTTATACACAAAATGTTTAAAACATCCGGGGCGATCCGGGGAATATTGCGATCCGGCATCGTCCGGGTGTGGTCCGGGTAGTCCGCGGGTGAACCGGGGGTAGTCTGTGTAGCGTCCGGGGCTGTCCAGGCGTTTTTTAACCCGGATGAGCCATGTTTTAGCCACGGTTTAACCCGGACCAGCCCCGATGTAGCCATGGACCACTCTCGGACTGCCCGGACAAGCCGGATGAGTACAAATCAGCCACGCATAGTCCGCTTTACCACGGATCAGTCCAGGTTGAGCCCCGTTTTTGTATATATATATATATATATAACAGGAGCAAGTCCACTTCAAGTCCAGGACTGATCGTGACTACTCCGTGGATTGTCTGGCTAGACCGGGGGCTAGACCTGGGGTTAGACCGTGTAGGTTTGACTGCGAGCCCAAAAAGGACCAAAATAGCGATTTTGTCCGGGACAGTCCGCGGGGGGGGGGGGGGGTCTGGCTAAAAATCCGGGGCTCATCCGGGTATGTGTGACTGGGGCTTGGAACTAACAGAATTAGGAATACCTGTATTATTTTATTAAGCGAGGCTATTACTCTCATTGTTCATATTCAATTGTGTTTTGCGCTATTTATATATTATATGTATATGTGTATATATAGATTGTTTGTTTGTTGGTTGTTGTTTTACATCCTAGCAACATCTAAGGTCACATATCATGGATGGGTACTGATTTATGACAATGCACACTCTTGGCAACTGTATAGTGCTGCCCCACTGTGAGACCAGACCACTGGCACCATATCCCAATAACCCACTGTCACATTATCCTGACACTATGCAAACCAGTCCTTGCCCTATCCTATTAATGCCAAGCGCTAGGCTAGGTAGCGACAAGTATAAATTTGTTATAAGTTATTGGTTTGACTCGGCTGGCATTCAAACTTCCAACCTTCCACACGGGAAGCCTGCACTCTATCAAATGGGCCACTTCGTGTTGTATATCGATAGATCGATTCAGATATATATGTATATATGCACATATATCTATATATAGAATATATATATGTGTATATCTATTATATGTTTATACACAAATTCAAAGTATGCTGTTTGAATTGTTGTTAGACCAGCACAATCCTTATCTCAAAGTCGGTGCTAGGATGCTTTGCCCCTAGTTACTCCAGGTCACCGTGGAAGGTGTGTGTGTGTGTGGGGGGGGGGGGGTGTTGTCAAGGGGGGGGGCGAGGGGTGTGGGTTGGCGGGGTTACCCGGACGGGGGGGGGGTGCAGGTGAAAGGAGGTGAGGGTGAGTTGAGGATTGGGGGGGGGGGGGGCGTTGAGATAGTGAGGGTGGCGCGGGAAGGAAGGGGGGGGGGGGGGCTCAGGCATGGGGCTACAGCTGTCTCTTTCTCTTTTTTCTTTCTTTTTTAACCCTTTTTTCCGTTGTTTTTATGTTTAGTTTGATTTTAGTTTTGTAATTGTTGTAAACAAATTTTATTATAAATTTAATGTAAATTTCAATTGCAAATGAGTGGTCTTCCTCATTCCACTGCTCCTTGTTGTATCCTACTCCTAGCAATGCCAAGCACCAGACTAAGTAGCGACTAAGTACAAACCTGTAACCAGCGACAAGTATCGATTTAGCGGCAGGTATCAAATACTTTTAGTCATTGCTTTCACTTTGGCCGGGTTTTCGAACCCATGACCTGCCACACAAGAAGCAACTACTGAACTGTATTCATTCAACTTATCCCCTCCAACCCCCCCAACCCCTCCCCCGGCCCCACCCCTCGTCTTGCCAAGAGTTAGGGTAGGGTGGGTTGAGATTGGTTGTGGGGGGGGGGTGCAGTGGGTGAATGGGGGGGGGGGGGCAACGGGGGCTATTTGGGCCTCCTGGTGAGTGTGAAATCAGGTGTGGATGTATAATAAGTGGGTGTGAAATTGAGGCAGTAATAGGTTGCCCACCTGTGCACTGTGCCCTGACTCCTTCCCCCTGCTGTATGGTGGCAGTGATGATCCATGTGTGATGCGCTGAGTTTAAAGCTGCATAGTCCGATGAAATCATCAAATTTTCAAAACCAAAGCAATGATCTAAATTTGATTCTACATATCTAGCTTAGATACTGATGCACTTGTTAAGCATTATTGTCGCCACACAGAAGGGAATAGTGAGGCACTTGAATAGATCATGTTACTGCAGAATGCTATGGTGTCAGAGTTTTGGCAAGCTTGCCAAAATTAATTTTGCATGGTTGCACTTCAAATATCTCAAAAGTTAGCGATTTAAAATAAAAGTTACTTCAAGCTAAAGTAAGGTACATTATAACGATCACCCTAATTCATTTATCTCAGAAAATTTCTGAAACTCAAAACCATCGCACTATGCAACTTTAACTGCTTCCGCTTCCGGTTATTTACGTAAACAGGCAAAAGTGTCATAGTCCGATGAAAGCATTACATTTTCAAAACCAAGACACTTGCCTGGATTTGATCATATATTTCCAACTGCTTGTATTGTCCTTCTCTACCTCCTGTCTCATAGTTCAGCTGGTACCATCCTTCTCTACCTCCTGTCTCATAGTTCAGCTGGTACCGTCCTTCTCTACTTCCTGTATCATAGTTCAGCTGGTACCGTCCTTCTCTACTTCCTGTCTCATACTTCAGCTGGTACCGTCCTTCTCTACTTCCTGTATCATAGTTCAGCTGGTACCGTCCTTCTCTACTTCCTGTATCATAGTTCAGCTGGTTCTGTCCTTCTCTACTTCCTGTCTCATACTTCAGCTGGTACCGTCCTTCTCTACTTCTTGCCTCATAATCCAGCTGGTACCGTCCTTCTCTACTTCCTGTATCATAGTTCAGCTGGTACCGTCCTTCTCTACTTCCTGTCTCATAGTTCAGCTGGTACCGTCCTTCTCTACTTCCTGTCTCATAGTTCAGCTGGTACCGTCCTTCTCTACTTCCTGTCTCATAGTTCAGCTGGTACCGTCCTTCTCTACTTCCTGTCTCATAGTTCAGCGGGTACCGTCCTTCTCTACTTCCTGTCTCATACTTCAGCTGGTACCGTCCTTCTCTACTTCCTGTCTCATAGTTCAGCTGGTACGGTCCTTCTCTACTTCCTGTACCATAATTCAACTGGTACCGTCCTTCTCTACTTCCTGTCTAATACTTCAGCTGGTTCCGTCCTTCTCTACTTCATGTCTCATAGTTCAGCTGGCACCGTCCTTCTCTACATCCTGTCTCATAATTCAGCTGGTACCGTCCTTCTCTACTTCCTGTACCATAATTCAACTGGTACCATCCTTCTCTACTTCCTGTCTCATAATTCAGCTGGTACCGTCCTTCTCTACTTCTTGTCTCATAGTTCAGCTGGTACCATCCTTCTCTACTTCCTGTCTCATAGTCCAGCTGGTACCGTCCTTCTCTACTTCCTGTACCATAATTCAACTGGTACCGTCCTTCTCTACTTTGTGCCTCATAATTCAGCTAGTACCGTCCTTCTCTACTTCCTGTCTCATAATTCAGCTGGTACCGTCCTTCTCTACTTCATGTCTCATAGTTCAGCTGGTACCGTCCTTCTCTACTTCCTGTCTCATAGTTCAGCTGGTACCGTCCTTCTCTACTTCCTGTACCATAATTCAGCTGGTACCGTCCTTCTCTACTTCGTGTCTCATAATTCAGCTGGTACCGTCCTTCTCTACTTCCTGTCTCATAGTTCAGCTAGTACCGTCCTTCTCTACTTCCTGTATCATAGTTCAGCTGGTACCGTCCTTCTCTACTTCCTGTCTCATAGTTCAGCTGGTAGTCCTTCTCTACCTCCTGTCTCATAGTTCAGCTGGTACCGTCCTTCTCTACTTCGTGTCTCATAGTTCAGCTGGTACCGTCCTTCTCTACTTCCTGTCTCATAATTCAGCTGGTACCGTCCTTCTCTACTTCCTGTCTCATAATTCGGCTGGTACCGTCCTTCTCTACTTCGTTTCTCATAGTTCAGCTAGTACCGTCCTTCTCTACTTCCTGTATCATAGTTCACGTTATTCATTCATGACGCCATGTCCTCATTCAGTGCCAAGACGCTGGTCTTCCCGCCGTGATGTACAGACTTTTTGTTCAGTTTGTGTGATCCTGTGCAGTGATACAAATATAGCTACATTTTATTCTTGTCCATAGGACATGTCTGGTGTAATATTTAGTTGTCTGCCTAAATTTTCACTTTCCCACAACACTTACATGAATTATGGAATGATTCCGTTATTTATATTTGAATAAAGGGCGCATTCCTTACATGCGGTATGCGGAATGCGAATGCGACAAAAAAATCGAAACGCCTTGAAGCCTATGGGCTACATTCCTTACATGTGGTATGTGGTATGCGAATGCATTTTCCGATCGGTCCCTGTAGTGATTGGGGCGGCATGCGGTATGCGGCACGCAGGGTGCGAATAGAAACCTGAGTTTGATGTGTCCATTAGTTTAACACTAGGAGAGGCGACTGAGCATTACGTAACGGTCTCACACAGGGGTGAGGAGGGGAAACACATGGTGAGCTGGGCACCCTGGAGACATACGGTTAGGGGAAAGCTAAAAATGCTACCATATGCACAGAAATATGAATACGTATCTATAATTTGGTTATAATAAAAGTATGAACCCCCATGTGACGTACGAAAAGGTACATAGATATAAATGCAATATTTGGTCATATACAGAGCAGTATGGAGAATAATTGTTTATTTTTATTTTTTAAATATAGCCAGTCGTGTGCCGCATGGCGTGTGTAAGGAATGCTGCCATTCACATACCGCATGCCGCATACCGCATGTACGGATTGCCCGCTTACGTCCTTATGCATTATACAGACCTGCATCCACATAAATTCCTATTTGGTACATTAAAAAAAAGTGTGTATATATATATTTTTTTAATGAGTACATTAAAAGAAATCGTGTACTTTTCCAAACAAAATTGTCACTTGTCTAACGGAAAAACACATATTATGCTTGTCCATGCCTACTGTCACTTTGCTCGGACAAGCGGACACACCTTATTTCAAACCCTGCTCTGTTCTGCAGCAAAGACACCTCAGCTGAGTGAAGTGTTGAGGTGGTGTAGCTGTCGAGTTATTAAGTCTGTATCCTCTGCACCTGCACTTGTCCATCGTGACCTTAGAATAACCAACAGGTTCAACTTGTAGAGCTTTTGTCTACAAAAGGGGGAGTTTTCACCAGTTTTTGCCACCCTTCTCTAGCACAATGTTGGTTGGTTGTTGGAGTTTTACATCCTGGCAATATCTTAGGTCATATCAGGACGGGTACTGACTTGAGACTGTGTGCACTCATGTCGATTTTATAGTGCTGCCCCACTGGGACACCAGGCCATCAGCACCATGACCTGATATTACACTCAGTCACATTATCCTGACACTGAGCCAACCAGTCCTTGCCCTATCCTCATAATGTTGAGTGACTGGCTAGGAAGTGACAAGTATACTTTTTTGGTTTGACTCAACCATGATTTGAACCCATGGGTTCGAATCTCACCATCTACCAAAACGGGAGACGGACGCTCAACTCATTTGGCTGTTTGTTTGTTCTTGTTTTACATCCTAGCAACATCTAAGGTCATATCAGGATGGGTACCGACTTGTGACAGTGCGCACTCATGGCGACTTTATAGTGCTGCCCCACTGGAAGACCAGGCTTCCAGCACCATGACCTGATATCCCACTCAGTCACATTATCCTGACACTGAGCCAGCCAGTCCTTGCCCTATCCTAATAATGCCGAGCGCCTGGCGAGGAAGCGACAAGTATAAATTTTTAAGTCACTGGTTTGACTCGACCAGGTTTCGAACCCACGATCTACCAACACGGGAGACGGACGCTCCAACTCATTTGGCCATCCTGTCTGGTTTCTCTAGTGCAAGTAAATAACATGCATTGTCCCTAGCAGTAGTAGATAAAGCTGTATAGTCTGAAAGCGTAAACTTTTCGAAACCAAAACACTTACCCAGATTTGTTTCTGCATATCCAATTTAGATACTGATGTGCCTATTAACCATTTGTTGCTACATAGAAGGGAATAATACTACGTCAACTTAATATAACCTGTTATTGCTGAAGCCTATGGTGTCAGAATTTTGACATGCCTGCCAAAATTAATTTGGTATGTTTGCACTTCAAATATCATCAAAGTAGCCATTTAAAACAAAAGTTGCTTCAAACTGAAGGAAGGTGGATTATATTGATCAACCTACTGTATGTTTTTTTATTTTAAAGACACAATTAAAACCGGTTGATCAAATGTAATTTAATGTTTTAAAAAAAGGTAATTTTTTTAGTCAGATATGTTTAACCACTGTATGGCCCCCAATAGCCGATGTTTACTTTTTGTGCTGGGGGGTTGTTAAACAAACAAATAAACCAACTTTAATTATTGCTTGAGATATTTGCCGTGGTAAATGTATGGCTCAGCCTGTTATTTAATGTTTATTTAATTGTAGTTGGATAGTCTCACGGTTTTGAAATTTTGCCATATCTTTTTAGCTCAATTTATTAGGTTAATCATTAAAACCTGCCCTATTTTAGTTTGAAGTAACTTATTTTATTTAGATGGCTAACTAGCAGTCCTTCCCTATTTCGGATTGACCTTGGATAGCCAACCCCAACACAAAACAAGCTCAAACATCTACAGATACAAAATAATCGCCATGTACCTGCTACTGTGTGAGAAACAAAAACATCTTATCACCTACTACTGTGTGATAAGATTAAACCACTACTACAATTGGCCAGCATTGAAAACAAGCCCGAGCACTCGAGCTTACATGCTATGGACAGTATAAACACAGCATCAAATAAACAACAAAAAATTAAATGCTAATTTAATGTTGGCGCGCACATCAAAATGCTGGATACGATAAGTTTTGGCACTAACACTAAGTAATAGGTTCTATTAAATTGACTTAGTATAACCTTCTATGCAACAAGAACTGTGCCCCATTATATATATGTTGCATATGTAGGGTCAATTATAGGTAAGTATTTTGGTTTTGAAAATGTGATCTTTTCATTGATGCTTTCAGTGTACTATTCCTATGCAGCTAAATAAAAACACATTTTAAAAAGTCAATGTAATTTTGTAATATATTTAGAGAGTAGTAGTCTGCGTATTTTCAATAGGGAACTTGTATAGTTGGTGGTTTTGGGGTGGGGGGGTGGTAAGGGGGGAGCGGAGGTTACCACCTGGTGCCACTGTCATAATAAACCTCCGTGAGGGTTTTGTGTTGGTAATTAATCATCGACCAATTAGTGAATAGTTATAACAACGTAGTAGTCACATGGCTGGTAGCGCGGACAACATACAATTACTAGATTTAGTTAACTCTCCATTATGTTTTAGTTTTTTTACTTTATACTTTCAACTCGCCTAGTGCAAACAAGACCCACCCGCTTTATAAGTAATTATAACTGAGTCCAGCCCCGTCTTTTTTCAATGATCTTATTGGTTTATGGTTTGCCTTGTGGACATTTTTGGGGGAAATGCTCTCAGAGAAAGTTTATGA
Source organism: Branchipolynoe longqiensis (assembly GCA_030323885.1). Classification (NCBI taxonomy): domain Eukaryota; kingdom Metazoa; phylum Annelida; class Polychaeta; order Phyllodocida; family Polynoidae; genus Branchipolynoe; species Branchipolynoe longqiensis. The sequence continues at coordinate 37,806,055 of CM059200.1, forward strand.
TGAACATGTTACACCCACACACTACACCCACATACGCACCACCAGTATACACACCACACACCCATCCATACACATCACACACACTTACATCACACAATACACATCACATATACACATCATGCACATACACGTCAGACATGCACATCACATGCACATCGCACATGCCTATCACACATACACACCACCAACATACACACCACACACCCATCCATACACATCACACACACTTACATCACACATATACATCACACAATACACATCACACATACACATCATGTGCATACATGTCAGACATGCACATCACACAGACATCACAAATGCATATCACACACATATGCACCACCAACATACACACCACACACCCATCCATACACATCACACACACTTAATGACACATATACATCACACAATACACATCACACATACACATCACATATACACATCATGCGGATACATATCAGACATGCACATCACACGCACATCACACCCGCATATCACACACATACACACCACACATGTCGCTACCTAGTATGGCACTTCGTGTTAATAGGATAGGACACAAACCTTTTAACACTGTATCAGGATAATATGACTATGGAATATCAGGTCATGGTACTGGTCTCCCTGTGGGGCAGTACTATAAAGTCGCCATGAGTGGTCACTATCACTAGTCGGTACCCGTCCTGAGATGACCTTAGATATAGCTATGACGCAATGCACAAACAAATACACACGTCCTGATATGACCTTAGATGTTGCTATGACGTAAAACTAACAACAAACAATCATAAACACACGATGCACATACCACGCACCATACCCACAATATGCATACATACACACAACACACAGCACACACACTATTCACAAATAGACACACCAAAACACACCACACACACAACACCGCCCACATACATACAAACACACACACACGACCTCAATTACATGTATCCTTGGAGTCATACTTGAGGGATATGGAGGTGAACTACACATGTCCATCATTAGGTTGTGTGTGTGTGTGTGTTTGTGTTGAACTGAGCATACATCACATGGGCCGCCTCCACACACACACACACACACACACACACACACACACACACACACACACACACACACACACACACACACCTTCACGTGCAAGGGAAGTGTGTGGAGGTGGGGAGCATAATACCCTAATGGGCGTTCCCATGGTGACGGACCCCCTGGAGGATTACTAAGTAGAATCCCCTGGAGGGATGCTCCCACACCAACACAACACACTACACGCACACACTGACACAGCACACACACTCACGCTCACGCCATGCACATTCACACAACACACATCACACTCCACATTCGCACACTACATTCACACACCACACTCACACCAGACACTACACGCACACACTACACTCACTACACACTAACTACCTACATAACACACGCCACACTCATACACCTCATACACCACACACACCACATTTATGCACCTCGTACCACACACGACACACTCACTACACACTAGCTACACACATCACACCCACCACATTCACAGACCACACTCACACACCACACATGCACACCACACTCACACACCACGCATATTCAGCATACTCACACCGCACACACCATAGACACCACACACATCATACACACCACACACATACCACACCACTCATCTCAAACATACACACACACCACACTACATACACCTCACTTGCTATCTGGACCGCACTTCGTCCACACCTCTCTCTATCTCCACTCTGCTGGCCATGCTCCTCCTTGATAATGTCTGAAAAGAGTTCTAGGAGGGGGAGCCCGCCAGCATTTCACTTTCTAGTCTTACTCTGTCCGTGTCTTTGGCTTGCCAGCTGGTCACCATAGAGCAAATAGATATGGTCCTTTGACTCAACTCTCCTCATTTCTCTTTCCTATACTCTACCCTTTTTTTTTTCTCCCAGGCTTACTTCTCCCCCTGATCAGGGGCGTTGTTTGCTTGGGTGGGGCTCTTTACCGTATCGTTTCTCTCGCTTTGTTCTTGTTGCTGGAACTGCTGGACCCACCTTTACCTGTCCATTCCTCCTAAACCCTTGCTGCCATCGACTGAATACAAGGTCTGTGCTTTACCGGACCGGAGTGATTCGGGGCCGCCCCAAATCGTCATTTTAATTGTTGTAAAGACATCCCCAGCTTCTACAACTGTCCCACTAGAAGATTAATCTTCAACCAAAGATTGGACCGATTTATCAGTGGCTCTCTATATTGCTGCAGTTCTGCAGCCGGTAATCGTCGTAAGGTTACGAACCCCCCAGAAGTCAAGTCAAGTAGATACACCACAATGCGCTGGTCCTACCAACCAGATCGGCGGCGTAGGGCTTTTGCCAGCCGTCGCCCCGTAATGCAGATCTCGTCAGCGTGTGTAGAGGAGTCGGCTGACACGCCCCCTGGTGTCGAGTAAGTGAGTGAGTGGGTGAGTGGGCGAGTAGGTGAGTGGGTGCGTGGGTGAGTGCCTCTAGGGCGGAGGATGCAGGCAGATGTCCGAAGGTTCTAGTGGAGAGAGGCAGGTGTGGGCGAGGTGTGAGGTGTTGCAGAGTCGGAAGCCTCGTGACACCACAAGGACAAGTCGATTTGTGAACTGTGGATTTGTTTACATCGTGTGCATTTTACAGATGGTGGATTTCTACTACGGATGTGGAAGTGGAATTGGAAGTGGGAGCTCCGACTACATTTACTAGTTTGGATTGAGGCGCGATGGGCGTTCACCAATTGTTGACGTTGAGGATTTAAGCAGTTGGATCTAGACTGGTTGATTTCAGTTGTTGAAATGAAATCCGACATGTTGATTGCTATGAATATTCATGTATGTGGATGGATTTAGGGTATGGTAGAAGGTATCATCTTTAGACGAGGATTTAATTATTTGCGTTTAGGCATGTCAGTGAGTGGTGTGTAGGTTTTAAAGCCGCATAGTCCGATGGTTCTGGTAGGTATGGGGCCTGGAATGTCTTAATAAGTCTTGAACTTCATTTGTGCCATTTCAAGGCCTTGAAAAGCCTTGAATTTAACCTATTTTGGGTAATTAGTTTTAGAAAGCCTTGAATTCCATGAAACTGTCACCCACTGATCTAAATGAGTCTGAAATTGCCATTTGCCATTTTTTTTTTTCCCCTGAAATCCAAATGAAAATAGCATTGAATTCCTATCAAAAATAGCCTGGGAAAGCCTTGAAATAGCCTTGAATTCCATATCTTCACATGTGTACGGACCCTGTTTTGAGTCTGCCATATTTATTTGTACATACTTATATCAGGTTGGCCGTGTGGGTTTTAAAGTTGCATAGTTCGATCGTTTTGAGTCTAGGCCATATTTATTTGTAGATAAATATATTAGGTATATTGTTATAATCTATTTTGCTCTAGTTTGAAGTAGCTGTTATTTTAAAGGAGTTATTTTTAACTTTGGAGCACACTGTCAAGTTAGTGGTCGTCCTGATATGACCCTAAATGTGTGGTGCTAGAGAAACGAGTACCGCAGTGGGACAACACTATAAATCCGCCATGAGTTCAGACTGTCAGGTTAGTACTCGTCCTGGTATAACCGTAAAGGTATGGTACCAGAGGAAAGAGTATCCCAGTGGGGCAGCACTATAAAGCCGATATGAGTGCACACTGTCAGGTTAGTACTTGTCCTGCTGTAACCCTACATGTAGGGTCCCAGAGGGGCAGCACTATAAAGCCGCAATGAGCGCACACTGTCAAGTTAGTACTCGTTCTGGTATAACCCTAAAGGTATAACCAGAGCAACGAGTGCCCTGATGGGGCAGCACTATAAAGCCGCCATGAGCGTGTTGTCGTAGTCTGGACCTGCTGTGCTATGCCAAATGTTGCTAAGGACTAAAACCCCAAACCCAATCATATAGTTATTACCAACGTGGTGAGAAAAGTATCTGAATCACGTAGTGGATTCACTTTGTGGTAGATATGTTTATTCTGCTGAATACGTCTTTTGTCAGTGCCAAAGCACTGGTCTTCCAGCCATTTTTCAATTCAGGGTTATTTACACAAAAGGTATATAGAATAAGGTATACAATTACTGTTGAATACACAATTTGAAGCGTGTAACACAATGAAATTCTGTAACCCAAAGGTTCCATAGCAATATGGTAACAGCAGTTTAGATATAAGACTATGTTTGTTTGTTTGTTGTTGTTTTACGTCCTAGCAACATCTAAGGTCATATCAGGATGGGTACCGACTTGTGACAGTACGCACTCATGGCAATTTGATAGTGCTGCCCCACTGGGAAATCAGGCAGCCAGCACCATGACCCATACCCCACTCAGTCACATTATCCTGACACTGAGCTAACCAGCCCTTGCCCTCTCCTAATAATGCCGAGCACCAGGCTAGGAAGCGACAAGTATAAATTTTTAAGTCATTGGTTTGACTCGACCGGGAATCACACTCGCGAACTCCCGATCTTCCGCACGCGAGGTCTGTGCTCAACCGATTCGGCCACCACGCCCGGTATATAAGAGTACGAGATCTGTGAGAATGTTGGGCGAATACTATGTGTTGAATTATTGATGCAACAGTCCCGAGCGCGTTATCGAACTGACAAAGTGAAATGTGAGTTAGGGGATGCACAGAGTGGAGGGAGGGTGGGGCGTGCAGGTGTGGGAGGGATCCCTTAAGGTGAGGATGGGTGATAGAGGTGAGGTTGGGTGGTGAAAGGGTCTATCAGTGTGTGGTGGAGGGGTGTTTGTTTGTTTGTTTGTTTTGGGGGTTTTACGTCCTAGCAACATCTATGGTTATATCAGGACGGGTATCGACTTGTGACAGTGCACACTCATGGCGAGTTTGTAGTGCTGCCCGACTGGGAGACCAGGCTGCTGGCACCATTGCCCGATATCCCACACTGTCATATTATTGTGAGACTGAGCTAACCAGTCCTTTGTCTGATCCTATTAATGCAGAGTGCCAAGCTAGGAAGTGACAAGTATCAATTTTGTAGTTATTGGTTTTGACTCGACCAGTCAGTGTGTGGGAGTGTGTGTGTGTGTAGGGTGGGGGGAGGGGGGTTGATAGAGACGTGAGGTTGATTGGTGAAGTAAGTGTTGTCAGTCCTTTCAGGCTGGATTTGTGTTGAGTTGAAACGGTGTACATACAGTAAAACCTCTCTAAATCGACCGACCATGGGACCGACTTTAAATGGTCCATTTAGGGAGATGGTCAGTTAATGTTGCAGTCACACTACGACATAATGGGCGACGTGACGCCAACATGTGTGACTTTTCGTCATTACGTCGGGTCACATTAAAGTCACGTTACAGTCACGTTAAGATCTCGTCACATCACGTTCACTCTCATCGCCTCTCGTCGGAGGACGTCGAGGTTTTGGACATGTTGACATGACGCGACGAGTTGATAAGACGTTCGAGTCACGTTACGGTCACGTTAGGCTCTCGTTATGACCACGTCATCTACGTCAGGTCAACGTCGCCTCACGTCCACGCTGTCGGGTGGGGCGGTTACTAGACCACGTTCCGGTATCATTTTCGACGTCGTCGGAGTCTCGTCTCGTCGAAGCCCCATTACGGTCACGTTGAAGCCCCCTTACGGTCTCATCAAAGCCTCATTCCGGTGTTATTCTGACGACGTCCGAGTCTCGTCGAAGCCCCGTCGTGATCACGTCGAGCACGCGAGGATGCCGCTAGGATCTCGTTCGCCGAATTTATTTCTTCTACGTCCTCTCTCATTCCTGACGTTGTTACACCCACGTCGACCATGCCGTGGTGTCGTCCAACTTGGCCACATATTTGCATTTCATGTCGGGTTTTTCGAAAGTCGCTCTCGTCTGACTCACATTGGCCATTACGTCGTAGTGTGACTGCACCATTAGGGAGATTTTTTTTTATCACTAAAATGGTATTGTATAAGTGATCGTTTGAGAGCCAAATAAAGTGATCGATATAGGGGAGTGGTCGATCTGTGGTGGTGGTCGGTTAGAGAGGTTTTGCTGGATCTGTAGGATCAAATCTAGTTAAATTGTTTTTGTTTAGAAAATGTTTTGCTTTAATTTGACTAAGCCACTTTATGGCAATAGGTGGCGTGCTTGATTCATTTATAGCAAGGATTGGTTGGTTGTTGGCGTTTTACATCCTTGCAACATCTAAGGTCATATCAGGACGGTCTCAGCAAGGGTGGCCAGGGCTGATGTCACTAGCATAGTACCAGTGTTCATAGTTTCGGGAATTTCATGAATGTCTATAATTTCATGATTTATTTTTCATTAAATAATGTATTTGTTGTTACTGTAGTAGTCTGCACTGACCTCAGGCAATGAGCCACATAGACAGGTAGGCATGGATAGTGTGGTGGCATGAGGCAGTCTAGGTGGAGTAATGGTTAGCACACTGGCCTTGAATACAATAGATGTGTGTTCGATTCCTGCTCTAAGTGCAATATTTCCCATTTTCATCACCGCTCCCCCCCCCCCCCCCCCACAACACTTGTTACCGTGACTATGATCCTGTACAAGCTATGTGCTGTATGGTTGTTGAATCTACCCTGTGTATGTATATATATATGTAAGTGCATTGCCTGTATGTATGTAATTGTAAGCATCAAATGACCATTTAAAAGACTTACAATTCCAGGCGGACGAGTCTAGTAGTCTGCACTGACCTCTCAGGCAAGGAGCCACATAGATAGGTCGGCATGGTTATGATGCTCACATCAGGGAGCCTAGGTGGTGTAATGATTAGCACCCTGGGCTGGAATGCAAGAGATGTGGGTTCGATTCCCGCTCTAGGTGCAATATTTTCCATTTTCATCACCCCTGCCCGGCCCCACAACATTGATTGCCGTAATCATGATCCTGTACAACGTACACACTGTATGGTTGTTGAATATAACATGTGTATGCATATTTAAGTGCATTGTAATTGTAAGCATTAAATGACCGTTTAAAAGACTTACAATTCCAGGTGGGGGGGGGGGGTGAGTGTAGTAGTCTGCACTGACCTCTGAGGCAAGGAGCCACAAATACAGGTAGGCGTGGGTAGTGTGGTGACATGAGGGAGCCTAGGTGGTGTAATGGTTAACACACGGGCACAGAGTGCAAGCGATGTAGGTTCGATTCCTGCTCTAGGCGCAATATTTCCCATTTTCATGACCCACCACGACATTACTAAAAGAACAAAATGGGAATAATTCTGCACAGCTTTCCCGGTAGTGGCGGCTAACCAAAACAGGTGGTAGACATTTGGCAAACACTGTGGGAGGCAGCCTACTGGCTGGGTACCTTGCACCCATTGAAGGGGTAGGGTGATACATTATTATGTCACCTGGTCTTGGGGTGTTGTGCGTTGTTTGTATCTGGCTTGGAATAGCATTGGCTATTTCCATCAGACTGTAGAATGCAGCTATACTTAGAATAAGAAGGTAAATGTATAATATTTAGAAACTATTATGAAATGTAGACTGTAGCTTTTCTTGGAAATAAGTAAATGTAAAATTATTTATTAATTCAAATATTTAATAAGTGAATTATTTGCACTTATAAGAATTCAAATGTTAAAGAAGTGAATTAGTAGCATTTATAGGAGTTCAAATATTAAATAAGTGAATTTTGGAATTCAAATACTAAATAAGTGAATTAGTTGCACTTATAGGAGTTCAATATTAAATAAGTGAATTTAGAAATTCAAAAGTTAAATAAGTGAATTAGTTGCACTTATTGTGGCAATGCAGATCTCCCAGGAATATATAAATGGATGCAATACTTTTAGGATTTAAAAGAAATATATAATGGTGACTAATTTAATCCTGTTTTGTAGTCTTTATCATCATGCGGCAAGTATTTCATTGATTAGTTTCACATTCCATAGGCAGGAAGCGGATATATGCACTTTCATGTATGCTTTAGAGCAATGCCCCGTTTTGATGTCATACATTGTGTGGCATGTAGGAATTCGGACCTATGGAATTGCCTTCATGGCCAGCCCAATGTCCATTTTGATCTTTCATGCAGAGGAGGATATATGCGCTTTCATGTATGCTTTAGAGCAATCGGTACATGCACCGTTTTGATTTGTCATACATTGTGCGGCATATATGAAGTTGGACCTATGGAATTGCCCTAATGGTCGCCTCAATGGCCATTTTGATCGTTCATGCAGAGGAGGATATATGCGCTTTTATGTATGCTTTATAGCAATCGGTACATGCACCGTTTTGATTTGTCATACATTCTGCGCCATGTATGAATTCGGACCTATGGAATTGTCCTAATGGCCACCCCAATGGCCATTTTGATATTTCATGCAGAGGAGGATATACGCGCTTTCATGTATGCTTTATAGCAATCTGTACATGCACCATTTTGATTTGTCATACATTGTGCGCCATGTATGAATTCGGACCTATGGAATTGCCCTAATGGCCACCCCAACGGCCATTTTTATATTTCATGCAGAGGAGGATATACGCGCTTTCATGTATGCTTTATAGCAATCTGTACATGCGCCGTTTTGATTTGTCATACATTGTGCGCCATCTATGAATTCGGACCTATGGAATTGCCCTAATGGCCACCCCAACGGCCATTTTTATATTTCATGCAGAGGAGGATATATGCGCTTTCATGTATGCTTTATAGCAATCTGTACATGCACGGTTTTGATTTGTCATGCAGGTATGCAGGTATAGCAATACCTCAGGGAGTTTGACGCCCCTGCCTTGCAGAGTTCTAAACCACTGCCTTGTGGTACAGGTCCTTGACAGAACCGAAGGCTAAGGGAACAAACCCTAAACAGAAAACCATGTCACTGTGGCAGCATTAAGGGCGGTTGATGTATGGAACTCCCAACATTCTCCCGACCAGCCACTGCAGGGACAAATAGTTTTGCGCCTGTCTTGACATGTTCTTGCCGGTGTGAAACCTCTATTTGCTCCCCGAGAGAGTGCCACTGGTAACTTGCAAAAGCCAGCAGCACTTCAACACTTTTGCAGGCAGCTTTCATGAAATGATGATGATGATGATGATGATGATGACATGCGCTGTTTTTATTTCTCATACATTGTGTGCCATGTATGAATTCGGACCTATGGAATTGGCCTAATGGCCACCCCAACGGCCATTTTGATATTTCATGCAGATCGTATATCGTGTATGAAAACGAGGGTTCTGGAATGCGGGCTTAAACCTCCAGTGTGGTGAGCTGCCTAGATTTCCACTCTAGTGCGGCTTTCTTTTATGTATGTCTATGTGTCTAGTATTTCACAGCATTGCCAGAGCCTAGTTGCTTAATTAGTATGGCACCAGCAGAGCCTAATTACTTCATTAATTATATGGCACTAACAGAACCTAGTTAGTTAATTAATAACATGGAACCATCAGAGCCTAGTTACTTCATTAATAATATAGCACTGGGAAAGCCCAGTTACTTAATTAATACCATGGAACCATCAGAGCCTAGTTACTTAATTAATACCATGGAACCATCAGAGCCTAGTTACTTAATTAATAATATGGGACCATCAGAGCCTATTCGCTTAATTAATATTATAGCACCATCAGAGCCTTGTCGCTTAATTAATAATATGGTACTGACAGAGCCTAGTTGTTTAATTAATAATATGACACCGACAAAGCCTAGTTGATAATTAATAATATGGTACTGTCAGAGCCTGGTTGCTTAATTAATGATATGACACCAACAAAGCCTGGTCACTTAAATAATAAGAGAGGCTAGTTACTTAATTAATAATCTGGAACCAGTGGAGCCGAGTTACTTAATTAATAATATGGCGCTGACAAGCCTTTTTACTATACAATATTATTATACACACTTACTGAGATAATTTTGGTTAGAATTCAGGTGATTAATATTTGAATAATTTAGTTTTGTTTGCAGAGTAAGGTAAATCGTCATGGAAATTAAAGAAAATGAATAAGCGGAAAAATTAGATTCAACTGTGGAAATCAGAATGATCATTTGAATGTTAGAGATATATATATTTGCTGACAGACAGTATACCTAGACTTAGATGTTTCATTCTAAGGGAACCTGTAATGTGTTTTTGATGACAGACAGTGTACCTAGACTTAGAGGTTTCATTCTAAATGAATCTGTAATGTGTTTTTGATGACAGACGGTATACCTAGACTTAGATGTTTCATTCTAAGGGAATCTGTAATGTGTTTTTGATGACAGACAGTATACCTAGACTTAGATGTTTCATTCTAAGGGAATCTGTAATGTGTTTTTGATGACAGACAGTGTACCTAGACTTAAATGTTTCATTCTAAATGAATCTGTAATCTGTTTCTATTTGTTCTGACATGATTCATTCTAAGCGATTCTATAAATTGTTCTCTTTATTCTGACATTACTACTTAACTAAAATTGCCAAAGATACTTGTTTCTCTAACCCTGTTCTTTGTGGTTTAAGAACAAGAAGAAAGAGTGGAGGGAGGATAGAACTAGAGAAATTGTGATGAATATATTGAAATACTCTGCCCCCCCCCCTCCACCCCTCCACCCCTCCTCATCCAATTGTTGCAATATTGAAAATTCATCCCTGTGCTATTACTATCTGTATTCCATTCATTGTGCCTACGTCATAACTCACACCCCTCTGACAGATGAAGTATCCATGGCGACCCGTTTAGAACAAGCCACGCCCACTCTTTCCTAGATATCATCTGATGTCCACTTAGTTAACACTATGGCATTTTGCGCCTGCAGACTACACTTTGACTTTAATGGAATGCAAAGTGTTTACCAGTGATACACCTTGAATGTACTGAGATTAATTACGATCACACAAAATTTACTGAGAGCAGACTTGTGAGAGCAGACGACATTTAGTGCGAGCAGACGACAGAGTAAAGTTGCCATTGAATAGCTCAGCGGTCGTTATGTGTAGACGGACGGTCCGAGTTTCCCCACCTGACGTCGGGGTCATGGCGTGACCTTGACCTTGACCTGACCCTCACACCTGGGTGTCTCATGAGCAGTTCCACCCCCGTAAGTTTTACCTACTAATTACAGGGGATTTTCCTATATTGATAGTTACACATTGTTTGTATGTATGTATGTATGTATGTATGTATGTATGTATGTATGTATGTATGTATGTATGTATGTATGTATGTATCCTCCTCCCTCCACCTTTCTTTTTTTTTCTTTTTTTTTTACACTATTTTTTGTAAATCTCATGACACCATTAGACTGAGTACCCCATGGCTATTATTTGTGGCTCTGTGACATCACACAGGGAAGTTGGTTGGTTGGTTGTTGGAGTTTTACATCCTGGCAACATCTATGGTCATACGACAGTGCACACTCATGGCGACTTTACCCACTGGGCCCCCCCCCCCCCACTATGAAATTAGGCTGCCGGCACCATGACCCAATATTCCACTCAGTCATATTATCCTGACACTGAGCTAACCAGTCCTTGCCCTGTCCTATTAATGGCAAGCGCCAGGCTAGGAAGCGATAAGTATGAGTTTTTGTAAGTCATTGGTTTGACTTGACTAGGAACCAAACTCCCGATCTCCCGCACGCGAGGTCCGCACTCTACCGAATCGGCCACCGCGCAGGGAAGAAAATAGTGACTTAGACATAGGTTATAGAACATTCTACAAAACTTTCAAATTTACCTTAAGTGATAGTAGCATTTGCACTTGACCTTGCACCTTAAATAACTCCTCGAGAATAGCTTCTTTTAAATGAAAAAGCTATACAAAAACGCGTCATATTCGATCCTAATAATTGTGAACAAGTGAATTAGTTTTGGTCGTGTTAGTGTCCCTTTAATGTTTATTCCGTTGTGGCAGTTCTCGGCTGTCTACTTGTCCGCAATCTGCTAATGCCTGCGAGTGGCCTGGCTATACGTCACTGACGTCTCTGGGTGCCATTATTAGCACAGATCTCCGGCAGGCGTGTAATATAGGTCAACTTGGGGAATGTGTGAACCCTACTAGCGTTTTCACCCCACAAATATATATATATATATTATAATATATATATATATCTGTGGGGTGAAAATATATATATGAGTAGTTCTCCAGAATTGGAGACCCGTTCGGTTGTGCTTCATTATTAATCACTAAACTCTTCAAAACAATTTTAGAAAAACAATTTGTTCATATACCTATAGGGAATATACTAAGCAAACACTAGTAATCAAAACCAGTCACATAAAGAGTCCACAAGGTGTAAAAATAATTAAATAAAGTGGAGAATTGGCCAGAAAATGGCAGCAATGAATTTGCACTGGAGTGCCCACCATCTTTGAAGTTGTAAATAAAGAAAACTATCAAGCACAGTTAATTCAATTTGATTTTATGTTGTAAAGATTATATCAATAAAGATATTTTTCACTGCTTTTAGTTTTTACATTGCACAGTTACATTACGATATGACTGTAAACATACCTGTCTTGTACATACCTTTGGTGTCACATTGACAGCACAGATGGTTTGTTAGTTTTACCAGTTATCAAGCATGGTATGCATAATCAGTAATACTTTTATTTAATATATGACCTACAATGTTTTCAAATAATAGGAGGTAATTTGGAACAATCAGAAATTGACTGATTTAAAGCAATTTTCATTGATGGTGTCACATTTGTAACATACGGGACAACCAATTTACAAATTCAATATTTGAGAGCTGAAATGTCATAATGAGGGAAGGCAAGACTCCAGACTAAACAAACCATCTTAGCAGACAGATTGGTGATGTTTTAGATGGAAACTCCAACAGAAAGTGACATAAACTGCAATAATTGATGAGGTGTCACGTTTTTGTGAACATGTACGCACAGCTCCAAAACATGCGATTCATGGCCACGATCAAAATCCGATCAAAATTCTACAATACTTTTAAAGTCTTGTCTTGATATTTTGATGTGAATATGTTTTGTTATTTGACCGTAAACAAATATACTAAAGTTGAAATGGCCATTCTATGTCTTGACGTAGTGGTGTCACATGTAATACGGTCCCACAAACTACTAACTTCGCTATTCTCTGACAAATATGTATGATCTGCTTTTAAGGAACTACACATATGATGAGTATATTATATGGAATAATTCTTTTGATAACACAACAAAACATTGTTATATATGAAGAAGATGGAAAACATTTGATTTGTGATGGGACGGTGTCACAAATTAAATTTAGTTTTTTTGTGATCAGTGTTTAATGTAGATACTGCACTTTGTGCTTTAAAAGTTATCTTTCCCGTTGTACTTCAACATCCCATACCAATAATCTGGTCAACATCTGTGATACTGTACTTAAATGATGGTGGTGTCACATTGATACTCACAGGGCACTCTGTGTATCAACATTCTTTGAAACCTAATTACATCAAAACCAGGGGTGGTAGTGATTTTCTTTTTTGGTTGATGATTGCACTCACATGGAAGTTTATAACTTGATTACAATAGATGTTCAGCATACATCTTTTGCACTAATGCAACAATCGGGTCTCCAATTCTGGAGAATCACTCATATATATATTAAGCTGAATGCAGCTTGCATTGTACCACCTTGTAACTCCTGAAGAAAATTCCACATTTGTCTTTTGACCTGATTTTTTTTTGTTGTCTTTTGACACCTACGAAACTATTTAAAGAACTACATATGAAATTTTATTATTAATATTAATATTTAAATTATGCATACATTTTAATTTGTTTAAATCTTTTTTGTTATGGCAAAGCAAATTTTATTTTCGCTGTGAATATGTATGTTGTCGATGCAATGCGAAAACAAGTCATTAGGCTTGACCGTTATGGGCAGCATAAATACACCGCCATAATTCCCCAGGCAGTAAGCACATGGGTTGTGCTGAAAGGTCTTTGGGATTTGGTGTGGGAGGACTGTGCAAGAAGATATGGTTATGTCATGTGTGATTTAGGTAGAGTGCGTGGATGGTAGACTGGGTGTAACGAGATATCGTTGCGTTTTGCCTGAGTTAGGGCTGCTACTATTAGGTTTCATGATGCAGTAGGCTTTCTCCAGTTTTCTCGCTTTCTATTTATCTCTTCTGTGATCTCTCCCTGCCTCCCTCCCTCTCTCTCTCTCTCTCCCTCTCTCCCTCTCTCCCTCTCCCTCTCCCTCTTCCTGCCTCTCCGTGTGCATGTCCATCTCCCCCTTCTCTCCTTCTCCCCCTTCTCTCCACCTCCCTCTACCTCCCTCTACCTCTCCGTCTCCATCTCCCTCTCCTTCTCCTCCCCCTCCGTCTCCCCCTCCTTCTCCCTCTCCTTCTCCCTCTCCTCCCTCTCCTTCTCCCTCTCCTTCTCCCTCTTATTATCACTCTCCTTCTCATTCCCTGTCCCGGTCCCTGTCTCTATCCCTCTCCCTTCCTCTACCTCTCCCTCTCCCTCTCCCTCCCCTCCCTCTCCCTCCCTCCCTCTCTCTCCCTCTCCCTCCCCTGTCTCCCCCTTTCCCTTTTCCTCTTTCCCTCCTTCTTCGCATATTCCCACGCTCTCCCTCGTTTCATCTCCCCCTCTCCCCATCTCTCCATCTCTCCCCTTGTTCACCCTTTCCTCCGCCCCCTTATCTCCCCGTCTCTTCCTCTCCCACTTTCCCCCTCCCCCTCTCCCCCTCTCCCCCTCTCCCTCACTGGAACCAGAATATTTTATCTAGTGAGAGTGCCTTCATGAAGAGCTAGGTGTATAAATAGCTGGATCGGTCCGTGGGTGATTGACTGGGTCATAACTAATTGAATTATTGGGAAAATCGTACTTCTGCTTTCTCCCTTTTTGCTGATATAAATATCATCTTGTATGTACAATGATCATGTGGCAAATAAATATCATTATATAGTCGGGCTAAATAAACCAAGATTGGTCGGCTCGTTGTTGGAGTTTCATGTCCTGGCAACATCTAAGCTCATATCAGGACGGGTACTGACTTGTGACAGTACACACTCATGCTTACTTTATAGTGCTGTCCCACTGTGACACCACGCCACCAGCACCATGACCTGATATCCCACTCAGTCACATTATCCTGACACTGAGCCAACCAGTCATTGCCCTATCCTACTAATGCCGAGCACCTGGCTAGGAAGTGACAAGTATAAAATATTAAGTCATTTGTTTTGACTTGACCAGGGTTCGAACCCATTTTTCAAATCCCATGATCTATCAAAATGGGAGATGGACGCTTAACTCATTCAGCTATCCTGTCTGGTAAAAATAAACAAAGACTTAAGTGACTGACCATCCGGTCCTCATCAATCACCAAGGTACCTGGGTATAACGCAGCACGCGTCGATCCGCCCCGCAACTGCGCAACAAAATATTGTCACGGTGGCCGAATCGGTAGAGCGCCGGTCTTTCGTGTGAGAGATCGGGAGTTTAGTTCCCAGTCGAGTCAAACCAATGACATATAAAATTGATACTAGTCTTGTCGCTTCCTAGCCTGGGGCTGAGCATTAATAGGAAAGGACTGGTAAGCTCAGTGTCAGGATAATGTGACTTGAGTCAGATATCGGGTCATGGTGCCGGTGACTTGATCTCCCAGTGGAGCAGCCACGACAAAGTCACCATGAGTGTGCACTGTCACAAGTCAGTACCCATCCTGATATGACTTTAGATGTTGCTACGATGTAAAACAATAACATTAACAGCCAAACAATCCATCATCTATCTGCCACGCGACATTCATAGGGCAGCCACACCAATGGTGTCTCTCCGATATGTTTGTCTGTGTGTGAGTGTGTCTTTATTTGTGTGTATGTTTGTGTGGATGTCTCTGTATGTCTTTTTTTGTGGTGTTTTTTTGTGTGTGGACGTCTGTATCCCTCTGTGTGTCTATATGTGTGAGATGGTGTGTGTGGTGATGTGTATGTGTTGGTGTGCGTGATGGTGTGTGTGTCTTGGTGTGTCTTGGTGTATGTGTGGTGTGTATGTGTGGTGTGTATGTGTGTGTGTGTGTCACGTGACAGGTGGTAGATAAGATTCGCACCAAAGCACACCATTAAGTTAATAGCCACTATAGCCACTATAGCTGGTCGGCGGGCCCCTGGTGGGAGAAATATAGTTACCATCTGTACAGGGAGGCCCCCGTGTTAAGAAGCAGTCATTTGTCGCAACAGAAATTTGATGCAAATGTTAAATATAATTAAACAACTATTTTGTTGCCCGCCCACCCACCTCAATGCATTTTTCAATCGGGGTGCTTTTGTTGACAATAATATAAAGTACAGTGGAATTATTTAATATTTGTGTGACTTAAGTGTGTGAGTGAGTGGTGGGAGTGAGTGGCTGTGTGAATGATATGTACACATATATATTATACACTTAATTTGTTCAGGCGACTTGATAGTGCTGTCCCACTAGGAAATCAGGTCACCAGCAACATGACCCAATATCCCACTCAGTCACATTATGCTGACACTGAGCCAACCAGTCCTTGCCCTATCCTAATACTGCTGAGCGCCAGGATAGGAAGCGACTAGTAATAGTATCAATTGTGTAAGTCATTGGTTTGACTCGACCAGGAATTGAACTGCCAATCTCCCGCCAATCTCCCGCATTGGGAAGCCTCCACTCTACTGATTCGGCAACAGCGCCCGATATTTTCATGTTCAGGAGGCAGAGGGAGATTTCCCGAATGTCCAGTCTAAGTTGGATATGGAGGATCAAGTCTAGGTGGGTGTTTTGTATTTTGAAGATTTGATGCTTTCATTGGGTTATTATGCAGCTTGAAGTAAGGCGCAGCTGTGATGTGTGAGAGGTGCTTTGTTTGACCTGCCCTGGAGGAGGTCAGACACTAAGTGGGTATTGATCCAGGCCTGGGGGGCGGTAGGAGGGGGGAGCTACCAACTCACTCACTCTTTCATGTTTGGTAGGGAAAGAGTATGTCTGTGTGTGGGGGGAGGATGGGGGGGGGGGTGAAGGGGTATCTACCACATCGATTAGGGTAAAGATTCTTGAAGTGGTGGGTTTTTTTTTGTATGGTGGGGAGGAGATTATTTGGGGGGAAGGGGCCTAATATTTGGGTCTTTGTTGTAATTTGCAAATCTGAGGCTGAATATGAAGGGGATCTGGAAGGTTCGGCACAGAGAGAGACACAGAGACAGACAGAGAGACAGACAGAGAGACAGTCAGAGAGACAGACAGAGAGACAGACAGAGACAGATAGAGAGACAGGCAGAGTGACAGACAAAGCGACAGACAAAGCGACAGACATATATCTAAAAAGTTAGCCATTTAAAATAGAAGTTACTTCAAACTAAAGTAAGGTAGATTATAATGATCAACCTAACGTATTTATCTCAGTAAATGACAGAAACTCAAAATCATCGGACTATGCAACTTTAAGCTGGCTTGTTATTTCTTATATACAGCAATAAGTGCTTAATAAGTGCACCAGTATTTAAGTTAGATAAATAAGCTCAAATGTACGTGAGTGTTTTGGTTTCGAAGATTTTATGCTTTCCCAAATGACCATAATGCAACATTAATTAATGAAGGTATTAATATGCCAAAGTAAGCAACAACAACAAAAAACATACTTAATTAGTGATCAAACAAATTGGAAAGAGTTTGAGATGACCTTTTAACCCTGGCTCATGGAGACTGGGGCTGGAATAGCCTTAAAGCCCTGGCAGGCTGAGTCAGGCTGCGCGGTGTTTTATGGGCCCCACCACACTATCGAAGTGCTGCTGCCCGTCTGAAACACAAAGCTGTGGAACCCGACCACTTTCCATTTCCTACAAACATTGGGGTCCCATCAACCTTTTACTTACTGTAAGAACCACCAACCCGCCCTCTGATGGAAGTAGGAAGAACTAACATTGTGGGTTCCATCTCACTGACCGGGCGCGGTGGCCAAATCGCTTGACCATGGGCCTCGCATACGGGAGATTGGGAGTTCGGTTTCCGGTCGAGTTAAACCAATGACTTATAAAATTGATACTGGTCGCTTCCTAGCCTGGCGTTCGACATTAATAGGATACGGCAAAGACTTGTTAGCTCAGTGTTGGATATTGGGTCATGGTACCTGCCGCTTAATTTCCCAGGCAGCACTATAAAGTCACCATGAGTGTGCACTGTCACAAGTCGGTACCCATCCTGATATGACCTGAGATGGTGCCAGGACATAAAACTCCCAACAACCAACCGACCAGCTTACTGTGCTGCATGCTCTGTAGGTACAGTCTTGTAGAGGATTTCCACCACTGACCAGCCCTCTGATGGAAGTGGAAAGAACTAATGTGAGAAAAGGTCTATGTGAGTTGGCAACCACACACTTGGATAATATGTTCTTTCAGCACCGAGGATGAATTTTCCAATATTGGCAATCCTGCAATGCAGTAAATATAGTAATATTATATCAATCTTACAGATTATTGTGCCCAAAATGCACCACAGAGCATCTACGATTTTAACAATTGTCTGGAGGAGTAGCCCCAGATCCCCAATACACCATCATCCCTAGGTACAAGATTCACCCCGTACTGCTGCAGTAGGGGTGCAAACCAACCCTATGTAAAAGGTGGCGAAAATGCGGGTGAAAGAATTGAGAGCCTAATTTAATAATCTAAGAAGCAACAATTATTCTTTACATCTGTTTTATTATTTACCCGCTACCTTTGAGTTGAAAAATATAATATAATATCTAGTTTAATAAGATTTAAAAGTGAAATCGACGGCGTTCTGCGGCCGCCATCTTGTCTTTTTTGCATTCTCTCCCATTTCACCAACTCTGTGCCTATATGCATAATATGGGTAGCCATTTGATACTGGAGCCACATACTGGAGCCTCACTTCCATACTAACGCTATTTTCGCCCGTATTTATATAAGGCTGGTCTTCACCCGTGTACTACAAGTACCGGGTGAATCTTTTATCTACATCATCCCATAAGATCTTGCGGTTTGGCAACCATGGGACAGGGAGAGTTCTGTATGGCGGTGCAACTAGGCCAGTTCTGCTTTCCAGTCCTGTAGTGATGAAAGCAAAGCCCTGATGCTCATACAGTTATCGCCTTTCCATATCAGAATTGAGGTCAACCTGTCTGTCCACCGTGAACAGTAGTGCCAAGTTATCAGTATTTTCAATGGGTACAATAGTTTGCTTGTTTGTTCAATAGTTTTACTTTTTACGTCTAAGGTCATATCAGGACGGGTACCGACTTCTGACAGTGCACACTCATGGAAACTTTATAATGCTGCCCCACCGGGAGACCAGCCCGCCATCACCATGACCTCATATCCCACTCAGTCACATTATCCTGACACTGATCCAACCAGTCCTTTGCAGCTGACTGAGCGCCTGCCTAGGACCCGACAAGTATCAATTTTTAAGTCATTAGTTTGACTCGACCAGGGTTTGAACCCGTCGGTTCGAATCCCACAATCTACCAAAATGGGAGACGGACGCTCACCTCAATCCGCCATCCCGTCTGGTCTTTCCAGTAAGGTTATTTGCTGTGGCATTTTGGGTTGAATTGTTCGCAGCATGCCGGCCAGGTTAGCGTGAGGGGAGATGGACGGCACAGTAGACTATATTGATCACCACTGGCTGCATATCAAATCCTGAGGGGCACCTGGGCGGCTTGGCAACTGCCTGTCTCCAGGGGTTCGTGAACACGAAATGTGGAAAAATTGTATTCCGGCTGGCCGCAAACATGAAAGGTCAAGAAGCGGCTTTGGGCTTAAACCGCTTTGTGAGTCATCTTGGAGTTGGAGTTGGAGTTGTTTACCAGTACCACCTTACCTAGAAAGCATTCTTGCTCAAGTAATCGAAGATGTTTTTTTTGTAGCAAGATTCATGTCTTAAATGATGTATTATGGACAGTGATGTTGTATCATGGGAACATCTGGGAAGGGTGTCCCCTTACTTTGTTGTTTGGGAAGGGAACGGCGTTCCCTCACTATCTCAACTAAAACTGACGAATAGTTTTCTCAGTAATTACATTTTTAATGTCTATGCCTGAAAGAAATATGAAAGAATTTATGATAAAGAAATTTTTCCTCATATTTCTTTTAAGTACCATACTTGGCGTATCATCTTATTTTCCTGTTTCTCACAAATAACCCTCTCTCTCTCTCTCTTCTCTCTCTCTCTCTCTCTCTTTCTCTCTCTTTCTTTCTTTCTTTCTTTCTTTCTTTCTTTCTTTCTTTCTTTCTGCATGACAAGGGTCAGTGGAGTGGTCATGGTTCCTACGATGAGATTAGATGGACTTGTATGACCTTAGGCATTGCTACGATGTAAACCCCCCCCCCCCCCCCCAACAAACACAGTCAGAACCGACTAAATACAGTGAATAGGAACAGTTTAGCAAACAACTGAGTTAAATCGCAATGGCTTGCACCTTATTCCATATGGTGCCCTTTATGATTTCCACCTCCCACACACCCACACACCCACACACCTCCACAACCCCACTCTCACCCCTACCCACCAAACCACACACTTCCACAATTCTGAGCTGAAGCAGACTTAGAGCGAGCTGCTGGACCACACACCCATTGAATACTTCATTCCAACACAACAAAGCGGGAGGGTGGGGGGGGGGGGTATCCATCATGTAAATCTACTCAGTGGAAATCAGGCTTTGCATCCTGCCACCAAATAAACTAAAAGTAGCCAGACGGTGTAGCCGAATGAATTGAGTCCCACCTCCCGTCTGACACCCATCCTGATATGACCTTAGATGTTGCCAGGACAACCAACCCGTCTGACAGGTGATGGGATTCGAACCCGTGCAGTTTAAATCTGGCCGAGTGAAACCAATAATTGGTATTACTAGGATAAGGCAAGGCAGTGGAATGAGGAAGAACAATTTTCCTCGATTGAAATTTCACCTGCTTAATCAACACATCTTCTTTTTTTTTTAATTACGGGAAAAATTAAAATACTAAAAAATGTAGAGGAAACACAAGTTATTTTGTAATGTTTTTAAAGGGAGGCGAAGAGAAAAAACCTGAACAGTTATTTAATATGTTAATCTTTTAACAAATAATTCTCATCTAACTCAACACCGGATTGATATAATAATCTCCACATCGCACACACATTGATGCTGTACCTTTAGTGAACACCAAGGATGTATATATATAATATATATATATAAATATATATATATATATATATATTATATAATATATATATATATATATATATATATATGTAGGTTAGTGTATTCCAAAGTGATTCTGTGTAGGGTATCACATATGTAGGAACTCCATTATATCCCAGTGTTAACTTGGTAGCGGATGTAATGTGATTCACTGTCTGCTTCCTGCACAGATAGAATAAGACAGACGCAACGGATATGTCATCGTAGAATGGGATTGGAGGCGACTTCATTAAAATTTGCCCTAGCAGCTCATTTGGAGAACCGCGATGACAGGTTTACGACACGGATGCATTATTGAACATGCTCTGACATGTTTACCACAAATCAACCAATCGAATTAAACTTATTCTCGGATGCATCAATCTCCGGACCTAAGATTAATTACCCTGAAGCGGCCAGTCGATGAGCGTAACTACCATGATTGCTTGTTTCTTACTATGAGCTGCTCACCTGCTTGTCAGTACCAACATGGATAGCTTGTCTCTACTGTGAGTTGCTCAGGCCGGTCATATAGTAACTAAGTGGATAGCTTGTCCACTATGAGCTTTTGAGTCGGTCAGGAGTAACTACATGGATAGCTTGTTTCTTACTATGAGCTGCTCACCTGATCGTCAGTAACAACATGGATAATTGTCTCCACTGAGAGCTGCTCACTTGATCAAAAGTAACTGAGTGGATATCTTCTCTCTCATGAGGTGCTCAGTTAATCATCAGTACCTAAGTGGATAGCTTGTCTCTATCATAAGTTCCTCAATCAGTCATGAGTAGCTCGGTGGATAGAGTGTTTCTACCATGAGTTGCTCAATTAGTCATGAGTAACTAAATGGATAGCTTGTCTCTACGATGAGTTGCTCAATTTGTCATGAGTAACTAAATGGATAAATTCTCTGTACCAGGAGGTGCTTATTTAGCGGGGACTTATTCATCGGATTCTTTCTCTGCAAGTCCAACTGCCCATTCAACTCGGAGAACCTGCGAAGAAGCCAACAGCTCGACTCCGCTAGCTTCGTTCTCATTGTGTCTGGAACATTGCACTAAGCTGCGATACTGAGCACAGAACTAATTCCTCGTTGGAGTGCCACCTTATTGATAAAAAAAAAATCATCAATTGGTCGAATGCGAAACAAAAGGACTTGTCGCGTGCTGGACAATGCTGTGTTCTTCCACTGTTGAATTGCGACACTGATCTTAGCGAGTCGATGTGGATGAAAGTGAATAGTTAGCAAAGAGTTCAGGCTGCTTCGCTCTTCTTGAACCATGTCGGTGCTGATGCTATACGTGGCTGACTCTGAGGAGGATCTGCTGAAGGCCTGCTGGAGCCGCGGTCTGCTTCGGTCCTGTAACCCAGTCGCCCAGAATCCGAAGGCACCCAAAGGTGGCTGACGAGTGTTGATTAATATATAACCGCTTACATACAGTAGCATCTGTCTTCAGCGATCCCTGTAATTGGCGGACCCCTGGCATGAGCAAGCATTATTATTTACAGTTGTATCTAGTTATGTCTAGTTTCTAGTTATGTCTAGTTTTAATCTCAGTGCACAATATATTACTATTAATCTTGTATAACTATATTAAAGTTGTATCTTTTTTTGTCTAGTTTTAGTCTCATTGCATAGTTTAAGACATAACTATTATTAGTATTAAAGTTGTATCTGGTTTTCTTTAGTTTTATTTCAGCGCACAGTTTAGAACATTTTGGAAGTTGTGTTACTTTATTAATGTTGTATCTGGTTTGATTAGTTTTAATCTCAACTCACACTTCAGATAGCAGGCGCGATGGCCAAATCGATAGAGCGCGGGTCCCGCGTGCGGGAGATCGGGAGTTCCGTTCCCGGTCGAGTCAAACCAATGACTTATACAAATTGATACTTACCGCTTCCTAGCCTGGTGCTCGGCATTAATAGGACAGGGCAAGGACTGGTTACATCAGTGTCAGGATAATATGACTGAGTGGGATATCTGGTCATGGTGCTGGTGGCCTGATTTCCCAGTGGGGCAGCACTATAAAGTCATCATGACTACACACTGTCACAAGTCGGTACCCGTCCTGATAATACCTTAGATGATGCCAGGACGTAAAACTCCAACAACCACCCAAGACTACTACTTTAACCAGTCCGCGGCCTGTTATGACTGAGTCGGGCGTCGTGCTAATTAATTTAATAAAACCTTTAAAATAATAAAAAAATGTTTCATGTTCTGCATGTTGCAGCCTCCGAATCCGAATAGCTTGGTTGGAACCTCTGTTCCACGGTAGATAATATTAATCAATTAATTGCACACTAGTGAGGCATCAGAAATTGAATTATAGCATGTCAAACAATAATGACCTTGTGTAGATAATTAATCATTTCGTGAGAAGGTAAATGATTATGATTAACATGCTTTCTCCCATTTTCCATACACTCCAAACTTTGCTAGTTTTCAAAGGTAACACATCGGGTACATTTCTGGTTATCCTAGTTATTCTAAGTATCCTAATTATCATCGTGAAATGCTATCATCATATAACATTTTAAAAATTGTCTTGAAAAGTGGATATTTATTACGTGCCAGTGGAGAGGTTGGAAATTATTTTTAAATTAGTTATAAATAGAGCACCAAAAGCAAAGAGATAGTGTCCACGCGAACCCAGGCACACGCACGTTGACAGACACATACATACACTCACACAAACAGGTAGACAGACACAAATATGATATGTACAAACACATATATGCACACACTGACAGACAACACAGACAGACACAAATACACACACTCATACAGGCAGGCTGACAGACACAAATATATATACAAACACATATACATACGCACATTGACAGACACAAATACACACTCACACAGGCAGGCAGGCAGACAGACACAAATATATATATACAAACACATACATATACATACACACACTGACAGACATACATAGATACACACACAGACAAGCAGACAGGCAGAAATATACCTACAAACACTGGCAAACAACACAGACAAACACAAATACGCACACTCACACACAGACAAACACACTCAAATACACACTCACACACATGCAGGCAGAAAACAGACGTACAACTACATATGAAGAGTTCAGGCGCAAAACCACATACACGCCAATCCAAAAATGGAGATAAAAATGGGAATCAAAGCTACAAAAAATTAATCTTTTCATATTCCTACTTTTTTCTTCATTGCTCTAGAACCATATGATCATATGAAAAGTGGAATTAGTAAGAATTAACATTATTTTCAGGGGAAAGCTACATTTTTGGATAGGTGTTTACATGGTTTTGCGCCTGAACTCTTCATATGCAAACACATATACATGCGCCCACTGACAGACATGCACATACATACACATATATCACACACAGACAGACTCACAGAAATACACACACTAACACACATATATACATGTACAAATACACACACACACTCACTCACACACACAGGAAACAGATAGACACAACTATGTATACAAACATACATACATGCACACACACACACTCACATACACTCCCGCAAATACACACAGTCACAGACACTCCCGCAAATGCACACACTCACAACATATAGACATGTACAATTACACACACTCACTCACACACACAGTGAACAGATATACACAACTATATATACAAACATACATACATGCACGCACACTCACAGACACTCCCGCAAATACACACACTCACACACATATAGACATGTACAAATACACACACTCACTCACACACACACACAGTGAACAGATATACACAACTGTATATACAAACATACGTACATGCACGCACACTCACAGACACTCCCACAAAGACACACACTCACACACATATAGACATGTACAAATACACACTCACTCACACACACAGTGAACAGATATACACAACTGTATATACAAACATACATACATGCACACACACTCACAGACACTCCCACAAATACACACACTCACATACACATAGATATGTACAAATACACACACTCACTCACACACACAGTGAACAGATTTTCCACAACTGTATTTACAAACATACGTACATGCACACACACTCACACACACTCCCACAAATACACACACTCACACACATCTCGACATGTACAAATACACTCACTCACACACCCAGTGAACAGATATATGAGCCTGTCTCAAAAGGTGATAACTCTTCTTTTTTTTGTCCATTGTAACAATTGACACAAAACAGCCCAGAAACGGTTACACTGAAAACACAAGGACATTTGCTTCAAATCAATATATATTCTATTGGGATTATGAAACACCATGTAAAGAACAAATCAGTTTATCCTGAGCAAATGCATAAGCAGATAGTATGTTGATCGTTACAATAGACAAAGTTTTGTCCCATATTGCTTCGCACCTTTTGAGACAGTCTCATATACACAACTATATAATCAAACATACATACATGCACACACACTCACAGACACTCCCGCAAATACACACACTCACACACTTGCGTTCATAGGCAGAAACACGCAAGCGCTGTATTGACAATCTGAAAAATGAAGTAATAGAATCTCCCTCCCATACAAGAAAAGGAGACGCTAAAATAACAGCATAGATAATTAAAGCACGAAGCAAGGATGGGGAATTTCCAGGGTTTTCTTTGGCTGACTTCTTTTTTCTTCTCTCCCCCTCTCCCTCTCTCACTCTCACTCTCTCTCACTCTCCCTCTCTCCCCTATCCCTACTCCCTCTCCCCCTCGCCCGCTCTCTCTCTCTCCCCTATTCCTTCTCCCTCTCTCTCTCCCTCTCTCTCGCTCCATATCTCCCTCTCTCTCTCCCTCTCTCTCTCTCCCTCTCCCCTCCTCTCTGCCCTCTTTCCGTCTCTCTTTTTCTCATCTCACTCTCTCCCCTATCCCTTCTCCCTCTTTCTCCTATTCTCCCTCTCCCCCCTATCCCTCCTCCCTCTTTCTTCTCTCTCCCCCTCTTCCTATCCCTTCTCCCTCTTTCCCTCTCTCTTCCTCCCCTCCCACCCTCTCCCTCTTCTCTCTATCGTTTCCCCCCCCTCTCTCCTCTCTCTCGCTTTTCACCATTTTAGTCTTTTTGTGAAATATGTAAATCCGAGTTGAAAACAAACAAAGGAAACAATCCTGGATACGACTGTGGGTGTGGCTGTTTTTTTTTCAATTCATTTAAAACAAATCTGAAATAAGGTGTAAAATATATAAGGCACTCAATAGTGGGTTTAAACCAAAACTAATTTAAGTTTAGAATTAATGCAAGTTAGAATGTTGGTGCGGGGGGGGGGGGGTTGGATGTAAAAAGCTCCTATCGTAAACTAGTTCAAGGCTCCTTAATCAAAACGTTTATAAATAATTGTGTTCCAAATTAGACAGCGTACTCGCCCCCTGCCGGGCCCTTCAGATGGCCAGAACGAGAACGAGGCTCACTTACACGCGAACGCACCATGATTGGCAGTGTTAAAGACAGTCTAATCAGACCACCATAAACAACTGCTTTAAATAAAACCACCCAAAAAGACAACCATCCAGACAAAGAGAAGAGCACATGAATTCCTTAGATAGCATTTCGCTGAAGGTTAGATAGATACAGGTTAAAGACAAGAACACTTTTTTAATCTTTTTTTTTTAGTCATTGGTTTGACTCGACCAGGGTTCGAACTCATGGGTTCGAATCCCACGACTTACCCAAACGGCAGAGGGACGCTCAACTCATTTGGCCATCCCGACTGAATTTTGTTTGAATTGACTTTTTTTTAAATGCGAATTTGGATATTAGTTATAACGCGATGAGTAATTGGTCTGTGAATTCTTTAATTCACTGGTTAATGGCAAGAACGAATTTTGTTTGAATTGACTTTAAAAAAAAAACTAATTCAGATATAACCCAATGAGTCATTGGATCCAGTATTCTTTAATTCAAAGCTAATTCAATCAACTGAACCCCGATTTAGCGTGACCCCACTTTTTTCCCCGCCAGAATATTTGTTTGATCTGAACGATCATGTTGTAATGGGGTTTCACCGTATTTAGTTTGTCTAAAGTATGTGATAGCACTTTATTTTTTAAACAAAAAATATGTATTAAATAGAACTAAATAGTATTTTTTTCAAAGATAAATACTATAAAATTGTAGCTCATGGTCCTGGAATATTGTTGGAAATGGTGGTTTGAGGTACTGGAAAAGTATTGGGAAATGCAGTGCCTTGAATTTAACATATTTGGGGTAATTACTCTTGAAAAGTCTTAAATTCCATTAAACTGTCCCCGTGATCTAATTCTTTCTAAAATCATCATTCCCTGAAATCCAAATGAAAATAGTCTTGAATTCCTATTTTCTTTAAAAGCCTTGAAAAGCCTTGAAATAGCCTTGAATTCCATATCTTCACATGTGTACGGACCCTGTAAATGGTAGTTTATTGTCTGGAAGTGTTGGGAAAATGGTGGTTTAAGGGAGTAGAAAGTATAGGAACTCTTCAATAGCACACAGCTCCCTACTTAGTTAGTCTGAGTAACTCGATTCTTTCCCGCCAGGTGGCTGCCTGTAAGTTCTAATCAATCACACAGAGGCTTAGCAGGCAAAGGCAATTGCCGTAACGTTGGTTTCAAACAGGAAATCAGGGGCTCTCGATGATTTGGGAGCTTGGGTCAAATACACATATATATATACGAAAGCATGTATTTGACTTGACGCACAGTGAAGAATGAGCCGGGTCTCAGTGATGCATCAAACACAATTTACATGTAGGCTGCAAAAACATAGAAATGACCCTGAAAAATATGTCAAATTAAACCCGCGACGCCATTTTCTACAAAGTGACTATGGACAAACTTAGCCGATAAATGTACCAGTCCCCAAATTAAGTCACCAATCCACAAATGGAATTTCTCATTGAAAGTTCAGGGTTTACTTAAATAACTTTCTGGTGGTTTTAATCAATGTAAAATTGTAATGTCTATTGATTGTTGTTAATGATTCGGAGAAGAGTGAATGCTTTCAGAATAAAACCATGCATTCTCTATGGAGTTGGCTATGTTTGTCGACCTGGTTTCCATAGTTACTGGGTAAGAACAGAAATCAAATCGCTGGAATCAATAGCGAAGTGAGTTCGTGTTTTGGGTTGTTTTTTTATATAGCTGCACAAATGCTTTCACTGTAGCTGTAAGCGAATTGTTAGTAACCTGTTGACCTTCCTCTTCTTCCTTTGCAGTCTTCCCCAATGTTCCTGAGAGGCCGGGGCTGCCATGCGTCGGAGAGGACCGTAAGTACCATTTAATATACCCAGAAGGTGGCGCCACCTTCATTAATATTTTGAGTTTGACTACATTTTAAAAATATATATATTAAAAAATATATATATTTTAAAGTATTGTTATTGTTTTTAAAAAAACGGAGTGACTCTTGTCATGGCACCATACCCTGGCATGAGATTCTATAATCACAGTACCGTGACATCATCATCATCATGGTGTCGGTCGCGATGTGACAAAGACTGCTTTCACCAGTAGATTATTCTACAATCACGGTTCCACTCGGGGTTAGGCTAATGCCCGGTACACACCTCCCGTATATGACCTAAAACTGCCCATTTCGCGACTAAGTTTGAGTTTTAGTCGTTAGGTGTGCGACCCCCTAGCACACCAGAGCCATGCGATTCGCGACTTAAAACTCGAATCGCAAGACACTCGAAAAATGAATCGGCCAGTTTTACGTCGCGAAACGGGACGGGTCGGGTTGTGAAACGCAGTCAGTTTTAGCGTGTGAATCGTATACGGGAGGTGTGTACCAGGCATTAGGGTTAGGTTTTTGGTTAGGGTTAGATATTTTGGGCTTATGGTTAGGGTTAGATATTTTGGGTAAGCTTCGGATAAAAAAAGAATGGTACCGTGATGCTAGACAGCCGATCTACATCAATGGTACTGTGATGTTAGACTGCTGATCTATATATCACCGGTACGTGACAATAGAGATATCCTGAAAAAGAATTGGGGAAAAATTTAAGTAAATGTCAATTGCAGATGATTGGTCTTCCTCATTCCACAGCTCTTTTCCCTATCCCCGTAATGCCGCGTGCCAAGCTCAGTAGCGACAAGTATACATTTTGTCATTCTTTATTCTGCCGGGATTGAACGCGCGACATGCCACAAGGGAAGCGGGTTCCCTGCGAATATGGTTATCTTCGCTGCAGATGTGTCTTTTCTTTCTCATTGATCTTCTCTGGACTATGGTGGGTTTTCCTTCCACTGCTGTCCAGGTTCGTGGTGACCTTTTCAACTTGTGGAAAACACCCGTTGAGCCAAGTCAAACCGAAGACTTTTGCATAATCCAATGGCTTTGAGTTTCTGCCATATTATAGGTGAGAATCTTCCGGGTTTATCGGGAATTCCCGATTTTTGATCTGCCCGATGTTTTCCGGATATGATCAAAATGTGCGTGGTGTCTCTAGGTGGCAGCACTATACAATCGTAATTAGTGCGCACTGTCACACAAGTCGTTTAGCTTCCACATCAAATGCTTCTAGGACGTAAAGCCCCAATTATTCATTCGCCAGCTATGAATGATGTAATGAGATGGGTTATTTTGTGTGAGTATGAGAGATGTAAACACAAAGCGTTCCCCCGGGTAGAATGTCGTCTGCGGAGGAGGTGGTGTAGCAATAGTGTTGTCTGGTTCCCTCCCCCCACCCACACCCCACACCCCACACCCCACACTCCTCCTGCCTCCTTCCGCCTTCTTCCTTCCTCCTTTCTTTTTCCTCTTCCCCATTCCAGCTCTGCTTCCTTCACACTCCTCCTTCCGTCCTTCCTTCCTCCCTCCTCCCCCTCCCTCCTCCCCACCTCCTCCTCTTCTGCATCCTCTTCCTCCTTCTACTTCCTCCTTCCTCCTTTCTTCTTCCTCTTCCCCCGTCCTGCTTCTCCCCCCCCCCTCCTCTCCTCCTCCTCCACCACCACCTCCTCCTCCTCCTCCACCAACACCACCCCCTCCTCCACCACCACCACCACCTCCTCCACCACCTCCTCCTCCTCCTCCTCCTCCATCTCTTTCACCACCACCACCACCTCCTCCTCCACCACTTCCACCACCACCATCTCCTCCTGCACCATCTCCTCCCTCACCACCACCACGACCTCCTCCTCCACCAACTCCTCCAGCACCAGCTCCTCCTCCACCATCTCCTTCACCACCACCCACCACCTCTCCTCCTCCACCTCCTCACCCTCCTCCTCCCCCTCCTCCACCACCTCCCCCTCCTCCACCACCTCATCACCCTCCTCCACCACCACCTCCTCCTCCTCCTCCTTTTCCTTCTCTTCATCTCCATCCTTTCTCCTCATCCTCCTCGTCCCCACTCCTCCCTATCCCCCCCTTCCCCCTCCTCCCCTCCCCTCTACCTCACATCTTTACTCTTCCCTCCTCCCTCTCGTCCCCCTCCTTCCCCTCTCACATCCTCCTTCTCTTCTATGTCCCCTGTTCACACACACTCTTCATATCAAATCTCTTTCTCGGCACGTGGGTCTTGACTAAATGTAAATATAATTATTTTAAAGTAGTCAGAATACATCAGGTTCATATACAAGCTTGTGGGGCAGCACTATCAAATCAACTATGGTTAGCAATATTTACTTCAGTGATTTAAACCGAAAGGAAAAAGAAACTCGACAATTTATCAGTAAGAGAAGCAAACACCTGCCTAGCTGGTGAGTGTGACCAATTATTATTATCAGTGTCGTCTGCTGCAATTAAATATGTCGTGTGCTGTCGCCATGGTGGTGCTATTACCCGATATTAATCGCAGTATTAATTTAATAAATACAGAGTTCATTTTTATCATTTGTTTTATTAATTTGAAGTCTTGTTTGTGACAATATCCGTGTCGGAGAGACTGTTATGCGATGGCGGAAAACTATTTTTTTAAAGGATGGCTCTATTGTCATGGTACTGTGGCAAGAGAAGGATATTCTAAAAGCACTTACCGTGACAGCAGTGCGGCAGTATAGCATCATGGTACCATTGATATAGATCGGCAGTCTACCATCACAGTACCATTCTTTTAGATCCGAAGACTACAGTCAATGCCTACCCAAAATACCTAACCCTAACCCTAACCCTAACCCTAACCCTAACCCTAACCAGAACTGTGATTGTAGAATATTCTACTGTAGTCAGGGTACTGTGACTATAGAATAATGTGTTAAAAACACAGTACCGTGACAATAGTCACTCTGTTTTTTAAACACCGCCTTTATTGTGCTTGTGAACTATAGACCAACTCCCTTCTGAATATCCTCTCCTGCCTGGAGGGTGGGGGTTGGGAGGTAAGGGGATCGATACCTTACAGATGAGCGATGTGACGGGGCTTGAAGGCGCGGGGCGGGGCGGGGCTGGGTGGGGCCGGATATGGCTAGGAGATCCGGGCGGGGTGGGGAGAGGGGGGGCTGGGACCTAGCGGGGTGGGAGGGCGGGGTGGGGTGGGCTTGGATCGGGGCTGGGTGGGAGAGGCGGGACGGCGCAGGGTGGGGCGGGGTGGAGAGGGGCTGGACGGGACGGGATCGGGTAAGGAGAGGTGGGCGGAGCGTTGCGCAGTGTGGTGAGGTGAGGTTGTGGGGGGGGGGGGGGGGGGGAGGCCCCGTTTGGTGAGACGAGAGGGGGGGGGGGGTACCAGGGTTTGAAGGGCTTTTGTGGGAAGGTGTAGAATGAGCTGGTGTAGGGTTGCGTGGGTGGGGGAGGGGGGGGGGGGGGTAAGCTGAGGCATGGTATTGTGATGTGGGCTGGATCTGTATTGAAAATGAGCTGATTGGGGTGGGATATAGATTGGTTGTTTGTTTGAGGTTTATGTCCTGGCAACATCTAAGGTCACATCAGGACAGGTACTGACTTGTGACAGTGCACACTCATGACGACTTTATAGTGCTGCCCCACTGGGAAATCAGGCCACCAGCACCAATACACAATATCCCACTCAGTCACATTATCCTGACACTGAGCTAACCAGTCCTTGCCCTATCCTATTAATACCAAGCGCCAAGCTAGGAAGCAACAAATATAAATGTTGTAAGTCAATGCTTTGACTCGACTGGGAATTGAACTCCCGATCTCCCGCACGGGAGGCCTGCGCTCTACCGATTCGGCCACCGCGCCCGGGATGGGATAGATGGTGAGGTAGGGGATGGGGGTGGGGGTATAGGGGTAGGGTGGCAGTTTAATGGGGCTGGTTCTATGGGGGTTAGGGGGGAGAGCCTATGGGGGTGGGGATTGGAAAGGGTTATGGCCGGTACACACCTACCGTTTACGATTCGCGCACTAAAACTCGCGACTCGACCCGACCCGCTTAAAACTGAAAACGGGCCGACTCGTTTTTCGAATCGCGAATCGCAATCGTAAACGGCCGCTTTTAGCACTAAAAACTTAGTTTTATGCGTGAATCGCAATCACTAGGTGTGCGCGGGGGGGCGCACACCTAGCGATTTTTGTGCGCGAAACGGGCAGTTTTCGATCGTAAACGAGAGGTGTGCGCGCACAAACGGTAGGTGTGTACCGGCCATTAGGTGTGGCTGGCTCGGTGGGGTGGGGAGTGTTCAGCGGGATGTGTGTCAGGAGGTGGGGGGGTGGGGTGGGGGGGGGGGGTGGATGAGGCAGGTGGCGCTGTTTCCCGGGTGCAGAGCACACAACCAAAGCAACCATCCATCCCCACAGGGAAACACAGTCGACCCACACTTGTTCCGGGCACGTCATTGATTCTCACACCCACGGTGCATACATAGACCTTACCCACGTAAAACGGGCCTATAAAAGATGGAATCCGATATGTGAGATAGAAGATCAAGATTTTCCTGTATAGGATTAGGAATCGCCGATATTGAATGTCGTCCGGGCCAACCCATATAAGAATTCATTTAAAGCCCCAGTCACACATACCCGGATCAGGGGCCGGACGAGCCCCGGACCACCATACGGGGTGGTCTGAACCTGGGGCGATTCCGGGGTGGTCTGGTGAGCTCATGGATGTTCTGCAGCCGTGCCGACCCCCCTGATCCGGCCTGATCCCGTTGTGGTCATCCTGCAACCGTCCGGGACTCAGCCCGGGTATTGTTTTAAATGGTTAATAACATCCGGGGTGGTCCGGGGGATTTTGCGATCCGAGGCTCATTCGATACCTGATCCGGCCTGATCCCGGGGGTGGTACGGGGAGGTGCGTCCGGGTAATTTCGGGGTGGTCCATGGGGTGGACCAGGGCCTGTCCTGGGGGTGGTCCAGGTCATTTTGAGCCACGGTTTGACCCGGACCAATCCCCGGACTATTCTGAGGACCACCCCCCGGCGGCCTAGGCCCCGGACCTAGTCCGGGGGCTGACCCGGGAAAGTCCGTGGGGGTGGTCCGGGGTAGTCCGGGCGCGGGTGGTGGTCCGGCATCGTCCGGGGTGGTCCGGGGCGGTCCTGGGGGTGGTTCGGGCCTACGTCCGGGGCCGGTCCAGGGGCTGTCCGGGTCACGGTGGTACGGGGCCGGTCCGGGGCTCTTCGGTCCGGGGTCGTCCGGGAAAGTGTAGACTGCGAGGCAAAAATCGACGAAAAACAAGTGATTTTATCCGTGGTGGTCCGGGACAGTCCGGGCCATTGGTCCATGGGTGGTCCGGCTCAAAATCCGGGGCTCGTCCGGCTGTGTGTGACTGGGGCTTTAGCACTAGCTCCTTGTTGGATTTCAGACCATGAGATTAGGGTAGGAATTGATTTCTAAAAATTTACAGATTTCCATTCCAGTTATGTACAGAGATTAAGTTATGTGTTTATTTTTTTAATTTAAATATTTGGTACATTACTTGATTAAAGTTGCATAGTCCGATGGTTTACAGTTTGTAATTTTCTGAGATAACTATATTGTTGGTCGCTATAATGTATCTTACTTAAAGTTGCATAGTCCGATGGTTTTGTGTTTCTGTCATTTTCTGAGATAAATACATTAGGTTGATCATTATAATGTACCTTACGAAGTAACTTTCATTTTATTGGCTAACTTTTGAGATATTTAAAGTACAAACATGTGAAATTAATTTTGGCAAGCACGCCAAAACTCTGACGCCATAGGCTTCTGCAGTAACAGGTTCTATTACATTTTCTCGGCATTCCTTTCTATGTGGCAACAAATGTTTGATAAGTGGACCTGTATCTAATACCCCTGTCACACTACGACGTAATGAGCCAACGTGAGCCTAACGTGGTGATATTTCGTCATTACGTTGATGTACGTTGGATTACGTTATGATGACGTCATAATGACGTTAGAGTGACGTCGAGCTACGTCACATTACGTCGTGTTACGTCGAGATACGTCGAGGTTTTGGACATGTTCAAAAGTTTCGACGTAGGTCGAACGTAAGGGTTTACGTTCGCCGTACGTTCTGTTCACGTTCAGCGAACGTCAATGACGTTAAACGGACGTTATTCCAACGCTCCTCACTACGTTCAACTACGTTCCACTACGTTGACCCCCATTAAACCAAGTGCAAATGCCCACGGGGCGTAATGGGAACGTCAGGACAACGTCAGGAGAACGTCAGGAGAACGTGCATTCAACGTACGTTCAACGTCTCATGACGTAGCTAACGTCACGTAACGTTCTTCTGACGATGGAATAACGTTCATAACGTTCCGTCAGCGTCATTACGTTCACCTCTCTCGTCGAACGACGGTATCACTACGCTTTACCGACGTTACTCTCTCGTCCACTACGCTGCATCCACGTTCAACTTCTGCCCAAATTTGCATACTACGCCGAGAAGTTCAACGTTCTTCACGTTCTCCCTACGTTGACGTCGTTACGTCGTAGTGTGACAGCCCCATAACTTTGATATATATAATCGAAGCTAGATAATTGTTTTGTTTTTGAAAATTTGATCTTTGCCGCTTTAAGCAGGGACAATTTCATTCGCGGATAATTGGTCGTCCTCATTCCACTGCTCCTTGCCCTATCCTTTTAATGCGGAGGGCCAGGCTAGGCAGCACAAGTATGAATTTTTAAGTCATTCGTTTGACTTGGCATTGATAGGATATGACAAGGATATCAGTTCATGGTGCTGGAAGCTGTGTCTTCTAGTCAGCACTATAAAGGCGCTGTTCAGTGCACACTGGCACAAGTTGGTGCTCGTCCTGAGATGACCTTAGATAATGGTAGGGCGTAAAACCCGCAATAAACAAATAATCAGGGATTGCAAACATATGGGAGAGTGCGGTCATCCTTCCTCCTTCCTCCTTCCTCCTTCCTCCTTCCTCCTTCCCACTTCCTCCTTCCTCCTTCCCCCTTCCTCCTTCCTCCTTCCCATCCCCTTCCCCCTTCCCTTCCCTTCCCCTTCCTCCTTCCCCCCCCTCCCCCTTCCCTTCCTCCTTCCTCCTCCCTCCTCCCCCCTTCCTCCTTCCCCCTTCCCCTTCCTCCATCCTCCTTCCCCCTTCCTCCTCCCCTTCCTCCTTCCCCTTCTCTCCCCACCCTCCTTCCCCCCTTCCTCCTTCCCCCTTCCCTTCCCCTTTCCTCCTTCCTCCTCCTTCCTCCTTCCTTCCTCCTTCCTCCTTCCCCCTTCCTCTTTCCTCCTTCCTCCTCCTTCCCCCTTCCTCCTTCCTCCTTCCTCCTTGGAAGCTGATACTTTCTACAGAGGATCCATCTGACCCAACTTCACAGAAACCTCTATCACAATCTAAATCGTGGGAGAGTGACAGTAGCGAAAGTATGCCATCCTACGACCGCACATGAACACAGACAGATAGAAGACAGTATACGGCATTAGAGAGATCTGAAAGTAGAAAGCACCATAAGTATGCTGCAAAATGGAAAATGTCTACAAGATCTGAGCAAAACAGAGAAAGAGAAATTCAGCCAAGTCAAAGTAGGGGCATGGACGACAGAAGCAGAAATGAAGGTAGACATGATTTTGAGAGATCTGGAAATGCCGACGATGCACTGAGATATAGTATAAATAGAGACCAAGAAAGATATGCTAGTCAGAGAGATGAAGCAGAGTATGATCTGCATAGATTTGCAAAACGGTATGATGGTAGTAGTGATGGAGAACAGAGGAAGCGCAACCAAAGTGGAGATGGGAAACTCATGCATATGAACATCAGGGAGACCCATATTTTGGATGACAACAAAAAATGGGTGGGGCGGGCACAGGTATAGATGTTCTAGTAGGGCAGCACTATAAAGCTGCTATTCAGTGCACACTGTCACAAGTCGATACTCGTCCTGTTATGACCTTATAGTTGACAGGATATAAACCACAATGAAATAAATTGGAATTGCAAACATATGGAGAGAGTATATTTGAAAGCAGGACTCAAACTCACAGGTTCTGTCATTCTGGTGCGAGTGCCTTAACCATTTAGGCTAACTTAACTCTTCTCCTGCACCTATCGTTTGGCCACTGCATTGGCACTGTCACGATCTCCTGGCTTTGGATTCTGACAGCAGTGTGCCATTATAACCTGCAGGTCTTTCGCCGTGGGTGGGCACTGGAGGCGGTGGTCGAATCGGTAGAGCGCAGGCCTCCCATGTGGAAGGTTGGGAGTTCAATTTCCGGTCGAGTCAAACCAATGACTTACAAAATTTATATTTATCACTTTCTAGCCTGGCGCTCGAGATTAATAGGATAGGGCAAGGACAGGTTTGCTCAGTGTCAGGAAAATGTGTCTGAATGGGATATCGGGTCAGGGTGCAGGCAGCCTGATTTCCTAGGGGGGCAGCACTATAAAGTCGCCATGACTGCGCACTGTCACAAGTCGGTACCCGTCCTGATATGACAGATGTTGCCAGGACATAAAACTCCAACAACCAACCAACCAACTTTCGCTCTGGGCTGGTCCGCAGTGGGAGGGTTCAACAGTTATTGATCTCACATCACTGACGGCGAAGCGTTTTGGGGCGGCAGTGTCACCCAGGGGGCGCTGTTGCAGGACGCCCCCTGGTGGCATGTATCGGCTTGTCAGTCGAGGCAGCCCACTACCCCATATTTATGACTCTGCTGACATTTCTAGTGTGGATTGGTAGCTGGTTGTCCTGTACCATAAAAACTGTCTGATGGCATGTGGAAGGTTTTGCTAGTTTTGCGTCCTGGCACCATCTAAGGTCATATCAGGATGGGTACCGAATTGTGAAAGTGCGCACTCATGGTGACTTTATAGTGTTGCCCTACTGGGAGACCAGGCCACCAGCACCATGACCTGATATCCCACTCAGTCACATTATCCCGACACCGAACCAACCAGTCCTCGTCCTATCCTAATAATAGGTACTCCAAAGTGATTTCTATTTTCAACAGGTCAGTATTACATCTTATATATCTGTACAGATCTTTTAAATTGGATCTCAGTGATATAAAAATCATTTAGATCGATTGAATAGCTGCAAAGTTATGAGTGTTTAAAGATTGATTTTTTTGCCCCGATTTGTGCACATTTCCAAATTAGCCAAATCTTGGATTTTAGGGTCCCACCTGGAAGCTATTTTGCATATGATCTGTCCAATATTAAAGAATCTCATTCTCTATAGTACAAGTAAGAAGCTCAATTTTTTACAGACCATCATTGTTAGTATTCTTTCTGAAATTTCATGTCAAACTTGCTAAATTCCTTAATTTCCAGCAACCACCAATAATAAATTCAGTAAAATATAGAAAAATAGCATAACTCCCATTCTAATTGTCCTATCACAGCAATCTTTATACCAAAATAACCAGAATCAAAAGCTCTACATGATGACATAATTTTCTAACTGATCAGAGAAAGAAAGACAACATTCAATTTTAGGCATCGCGAGCTGACAATAAAATTAAGAAAAATAGCATAACTCCCATTCTAATTGTCCGATCAGTGCACTCTTTATACCAAAATAACCAGAATTAAAGACTCTACATGATGACATCATGTTCTAACTGATCAGAGAAGAAAGACAACATTCATGTTTAAGCATCGCGAGCTGACAATAGCCAAATTCTTGCAGCAGTCACTTCTCAGACCACGCTTGATGCACATGATATAAATCTCAACCACATATGGTTCTGGTTAGGTAGAGGAAGACTTAAGCTTCTGATGATATAATTTTCAAAACGATCCTGATCAATTTTCAAGGAGGATTAATGTCTTAATGTTTTCACTCCTTCCGTTCAATGCAAATTTCCCACTCGCAGAAACACTCATGCTTGATATGCTAATGAAGCCTAGATTTCTTCTCTATCTTTTATTGGTGGATATTTTTAGTCAGGTCAATGTACTCACCAAGCCATCAAGTTTAGGGAAGGGAGTAGCTCAGACTGCATGAAAACAAAATCGGCGAGCCATGCTCAGAGCTGCCGATGGTTACCACCAACAGTGTCCATTGACTGTGATTTTATTTCTATAATGATGATTAAAAATCAGACACCCTAAAAGGCAAAAGAAACAGCTTTAATTTGATCTAACTTTTATTTCAAACTAAGCAGAATTAGTGGAGATTCAAGCCTTTTTTAAACGGTAAAAATAGGTCAAATTTCGCGCTGCGGACACCGTATACGCCGACTTTGGAGTACCTACTAATAATGCCAACTACCCTGCAAGGAAGCGACAAGAATCAATTTTTAAATCATTTGTTTGACTCGACCAGGGTTCGAACCCATGGGTTCGAATCCCATGATCTACCAAAGCGGGAGATGGACGCTCAACTCATTCAGCCATCCCGGTCGGTCCCTGTTTATGACTTTGCAGACATTTCTACCGTGGAAATGGTAGCTGGTTGCCATCTACCATAAAACTACTCATGGGACAAGAATAAGAATGACTGGAGAAACAACAGCTTCTTTACTTAGTCACAGACATAAAGGAAGCCCTTTTTTTCTTTCTTTCTTTTTTTTTTACAAAATTTAAATTCTGTCACACCAATGAGCTCAAACAAGGTATGTGTTGTACACGGTGGCCGAATCAGTAGAGCGCAGGCTTCCCATGCAGAAGGTTGGGAGTTTGATTCCCAGTCGGGTCAAAGCAATGACTTATGAAACTGATACTTGCCGTTTCCTAGCCTAGTGCTGCACATTATTAGGATAAGGACTGGTTAGCACAGCATCAGGATAATGTGACTGTGTGGGATATTCGGTCATGGTGCCAGTGGCCTGGTCTCCCAGTGGGGCAGCACTATCAAATTTGCCATGAGTTGGTACTGTCATAAATATGTCAGTACCTGTCCTGATATGACCTATGATGTTGCTAGGACATAAACCAACATACAATCACCTTTTTCTCCATGTCAATCATTGAACAATACTATTGCTAGACAATTCGAGGAGTAAACTTAACAAAAAACTTGTCAGTTATAATTTTATGCATTTCTCCTGAGCACTGGATCTCAATAGACCATTTCCCCCCCCCCACTATTTTGGGTGGCGATTTCACCGGAAACCGCACCCTCCTGTCGTATTGCGCATGTCTGGGGCGACCCCTATGGGCCACCCACTGCATTGTGGGCTCACAATGAGAAGCAGGCCGCTGGCGTCGTCTGCTCACGTGACTAATCAATGCGTCGCAGAGGGTGGGTGCGTAGGGGTGAAGTAAGTTGGCACCTACCGGATGTTGTTGTTGCTGTTCGGGCAAGGAGAGTTATAGCGGCTTCCGCTGAAAAGAAGAGCAATCTTCCCGAAAGAGGAAAACTGTGCCTTACTAGGTTCTTATGTTATAGACCTTCTGGCAGTACCCTCATCAGCTCAGCAGAGGGTGGTTTTAAAACATCGCCTTCGTTAATTGGATTATATTAAAGTCGCATAGTCCGATGGTTTTCAGTTTCTGTCATTTTCCGAGATAAATATATTAAGTTGATCGGTATAATCTACCTTACATTAGTTTGAAGTAACTTTGCTTTAAAATGACAAACTTAGAAGATATTTGAAGTTAAAACATCCAAATTTAATTTTGGCATACTTTCCAAAACTCTGATCCCATAGGCTTCAGCAGTAAAATGTACTATTAAATTAAATTGGTTTAGTACACCCTTCTATGTAGCACCAAATGCTTAATAACTGCACCAGTATCTAAGTTGGATATGTATGTTCAAATCTACATAATGATTTTGCTTTTGACAATTTTATGCTTTCATTGGACTATGCAAGTTTACTTATGTCAATTGGATGCGCCTGATGTTCCCTCTTCTCCCTGTCCTACATCGAGTTAAAGCCATGAGGTGTTGACGGAACTTCATTTTCAAGTCATTTATAAACTAGAGAAAGGCAATGGCTGTTGACAAGGCTGTGTCAGCAATATGCTGTTTGGCTATTACTGCAGTACGATGCCTTTAAAATTTCGTTTGGCTATTACAGCAGTACTGTGTCAGTAATATTCCATTTCGCCATTGCGACCAGACGGGATGGCTGAATGAGTTGTGCATCCGTCTCCCCTTTTGGAAGATCATGGGATTCGAACCCATGAGTTCGAACCCTGGTCAAGTGAAACCAATTACTTAAAAATGTATACTTGCCGTTTCCTAACTAGGCGCTCGGCATTATTAGGATAGAGCAAGGATTGGTTGGGTCAGTGTCAGGATAATGTGACTAAGTGGGATATCAGGTCATGGTGCTGACGGCCTGGTTTCCCAGTGAGACAGCAAAATAAAGTCGCCATGAGTGTGCACTGGCACAAGTCGGTACCCGTGCTGATATGACCTTAGATGTTGCTGGGAGATAAAATTCCAACAACCAGCCAACTTTATAAATGGTCACCGCTCACAGCTTCTTGGCTCTCTGATCGGCAGTCTCCGTGGGGAGCCGTCCTAATAATGCTTGGTGCTAACTGGACAGATTTTAATGCCCGGGAGATTCAATAAACAAAGCGCTCTGGGATGAGCTGGGCTGGGCTGTTGTATTTTGGCCTTTTCTGTTGTATTCTGAACTGTATTGGACTGTTCGGTTGTATTCTGAGCTGTTTGGACTGTTCTGTTGTGATGTATCTGTGTTGGGCTGTTCTGTTGTATTCTGCACTGTTTTGGGCTGGTCTGTTCTGAACTGAGCTATTCTGTTCCGAACTGAGTATTCTGGCTGTGTTAGGCTGTTCTGTTGTATTCTGGGCTGTGTTGGGTTGTTCTGTGTGATCTATGCTGTGTTGGACTGTTCTGTTGTATTCTGGGCAGTGTTAGACTTCTGTTGTATTCTGCACTGTTTTGGGCTGCTCTGTTCTGTTCCGAACTGAGCTATTCTGTTCCGAGCTGAGTATTCTAGGCTGTGTTGGGCTGTTCTATTGTATTCTGGCTGTGTTGGACTGTTCTGTTGTAGTCTGGGCTGTGTTGGGTTGTTCTGTTGTATTCTGGGCTGTGTTGGACTGTTCTGTTGTAGTCTGGACTGTGTTGGACTGTTATGTTGGACGGCATCGAGCATGGATGTCGACGTCGATAGGTATAATTATAATTTAGCATTGACAGAGGTGTTGGAAAGTCCTTAAATTTATCCTGAATGTAAAGGTCAAGAAAATACAACAACCTTATTTGTTTCTAGGATAATTTAATATAAAACAGAGAAATGCACTACACTTTAAGAATTGCGACGTCGACATCTGTTAAAGTTGTCGGCGTCGATCATTGGATGTCAGCATCAATCGGTATAATTATAGTTTAGC
Source organism: Branchipolynoe longqiensis (assembly GCA_030323885.1). Classification (NCBI taxonomy): domain Eukaryota; kingdom Metazoa; phylum Annelida; class Polychaeta; order Phyllodocida; family Polynoidae; genus Branchipolynoe; species Branchipolynoe longqiensis. Next base: position 37,847,751 of record CM059200.1, read on the forward strand.
ATTGAAAGAATTGTTGGAAAGTCCTTAAATTTATCCTTAATATAAAGGTCGAGAAAATACAACAACCTTATTTGTTTCTAGGATAATTTAATATGAAACAAAGAAATGCACTACACTTTTAAGAATTGTGACGCCGACATCTTCAATTGACCACCAATTGGCCCATTTTCGTGAGGCTGACTCATATATATATAAGAAATTAATAAAAGCAGTCACTCTAATAAATCTACATGGTTTGAGCATTTAACATCTACCAAACCCACGCTGCTAAAGAAGCGCATTAAATATGGCCAAGTCTGGTCTGTTCGGTCCATTTAACACCTAGCAATTCTGAGGGGGAAAACTCCGCCCAAATATTATAATATTGGAGCGGGTTTTTCTCCCTCCAACTAATTACAGCAAAAGGCCCACGCCCACCCTAATATTCAAAGAGCTGCTATGAAATAACCATTCTTTATTCAGTTATAATAACAACAAGGGATAGAAGCCGTGATTATGGCCTTTGCTGCCGAAACTGTGTTAAGCAATCACCACTAACTATTTACAAGCACGACCAGATGGGATGGCCGAATGAGTTTAGCATCCGTCTCCAGCTTTGGTAGATCGTTGGATTAGAGCGCTCAGGTTGGAACCTAAATAAATGATTCACCCGGTACTTGTAGTACACTGGTGAACGACAACGTAGTATAAATACAGGCGAAAATAGGTTTAGTATGGAACATGAAGTAGAAACTGTGTCTCCAGTATCAAATGGCTACACATATAGGCACAGAGTTGGTGAAATGGGCGAGAATGCAAAAAGACAAGATGGCGGCCACAGAACGCCGTCGATTTTCACTTTTAAATCTTATTAAACTAGATATTATATTATATTTTTCAACTCAAAGGTAGCGGGCTATCAATAAGACATATGTAAAGAATAATTGTTGCTTCTTAGATTGTGAAATTAGGCTCTCAATTCTTTGACCCGCATTTTCGACAGCTTTTACATAGGGTTGGTTTGCACCCCTACTGCAGCAGTACGGGGTGAATCTTGTATCTAGTTGAAACCCTGGTCGAGTCAAACCAATGACTTAAGAATGTATACTTGTCGCTTCCTAGCCAGGTGCTTGGCATTAATAGGATAGGGCAAGGACTGGTTGGCTCAGTGTCAGGATATTGTGACTGAGAGGGTTATCAGGTCATGGTGCTGGCAGCCTGGTCTCCCAGTGGGGCAGCACTATAAAGTTTCCATGAGTGCACACTGCCACAAATCGGTGCCCATCCTGATATGACCTTAAATATTGCCAGGACGTAAAACTCCAACAACCAACCAACCTTTCACTGTCACTCAGCCGGTTATACAACCTACACACGCAGCCATTATATAAACCTAAATCTACTGAGTGGAATCACCATAATTAACACAAAATTACTTGTTGGGTGTGTAAAGTTGCATAGTCCGATGTTTTTGAGTTTTTCAGATAAATACATTAGATTGGTCGTTATGACATACTTTTCTGTAGTTTGAAGTAACTTTTATTTTTAATTGCTAATTTTGGAGATATTTGAAGTGAAAACATACTAAATTAATTTCGGCAAGCACAGCAAAATTCGGACACTGTAGGCTTCAGTAGTAACATTTCTATTAAATTGGACGAGTGACCCCTATGCAGCAACAAATGTACCAGTATCTAAGTTTGATATGTAGTATCAAGTTTTAAGTTTGATACACAGCATCAAGTCTAGGCAAGCATTTTGGTTTTGAAATTCTGAGGTTTTCATGAGACTATGCAGCTTTAAACGCCGCCTTGACACACGGTTACCATGGTCACGATGGAGCTTGGAGACTGATTCAGTCTATGGATTCACTGACCAATAACGAGCAAGGCAAATAATTAACTGCTTCTATGATTATGCATGAAAATCGAAAGTGTGCAGACTGTGTTGTTTATTGCAATATATTACTTGGGGGTAGGAACATGTGTCCTAATTAAATAACTAAAACAATAATTACTCAAAATTGGATTGTTTGTTGTTGTTTTACATCCTAGCAACATCTAAGGTCATATCAGGATGCACACAGACTTGTGACAGTGCGCACCCATGGCGACTTTTATAGCGCTGGCCCACTGGCGCAATAAAAGAACAAAAATCTTAGTACCATGACCCGATATCCCACTCAGTCGCATTATCCGGATACTGCACAAACCAGTCCTTGTCCTTTCCTATTAATGGCGAGTGCCACACTAGGTAGTGACAAGTATCAATTTTCTAAGACATTTGGTTTTACTTGGCTGGGATTGGAGCTCCCGACCTTCCGCACGGGAAGCCTACGCTCTACCGATTCGGACACCGCGTCGGGTAGCTCAAAAATGGTGAGGATAAAATGGTTCCGTCTTAATCTCCATATTGCCCGGTAAAAATCTTGTCTGCTCTCGTCTGATCTCGTCTGCTCACGTCTGCTCACGTCTGCTCTCGTGTCTCCGACGGTAGTTGCCCAAATTTTCCGCCTGCAGGTTTAGTCTGTGAAAGCAGTGGGGCGTTGCATTCCAATCGGCTTCTTCAACAGCAGGTGGCCTTAAAGCAAAGTAGACGCGAAATGGACATTAGTGGGGAATTAATTAAAAGCAGTGCAATTGGGACAAAAGATGATGTCGTTGCTTTCATTAAGAACTGTCAATCACTAGCGATTGGGAAATGTAATTATAGTATGGTTCCGTCTTAACCTCCATATTGCCTGCTAAAAATCTTGTCTGCTCTCATCTGCTCACATCTGCTCTCGCCTGCTCACGTCTGCTCTCGTCTCTCCGACAGTGGTTGCCCAAATTTCCCGCCTGCAGGTTTAGTCTGTGAAAGCAGTGGGCCGTTGCATTCCAATCGGCTTCTTCAACAGCAGGTAGCCTTAAAGCAAAGTAGACACGAAATGGACATTAGTGGGGAATTGGTTAAAAGCGGTGCAATTGAGACAAAAGTCGATGCTGTTGCTTTCATTAAGAACTGTCAATCACCAGCGATTGCGAAATGTACTGCTTTCAACACGTTTATTACTCATTGTTCATACGAGTCGTTGAAACCCTGGAAAGTTGATAATTCAGGATTCCAGGCCTGGAATGTGTCTAAAGATCCTTGAAAATGGAAAATCATGACTATATAGTTTTCTAAAGACTATATTTGTCGATATGCCCAAACTTTAATTAGTGATGTTTTGTATTTAAAGTGATTTTTGTTGGTGTGTTATCATGCCTCTTGATTTTTTTAAATTATTAAAACTATGCATACATTCATTGTTTTCTATGCTTAATTACACTTCACATCTTACACAGTAAATCGACTACGAATGCGATTGTATTTTGGGGGACTTTAATTCAATAAACATCTTCAAAATGTCCTGGAATTTTGCACTTGAAAGTCCTGGAATTTGATATAAAAATGGGTATGAGCCCTGTTACTTGGAAAGTATTAGCACTTTGTTTTATTGGTGAAACTAGAAGTCGGTTCTTTGCCACCGCGCATGTCTTGATAGTAATTTATTTAGTATCTTTTTTTTTTAATTGAAGAAAAATCAGTTAAGAAGCTCAGTTGTACAACGAAGCGAATTTTAATACCACTATCAGCTCCTAGGGGTAATGTTGGCGCCACTATTGGAGAAAGGAGAAACTGAGGTTGTGTTACTGTTAGGTACATTCGTTGATTGAGAAGGAGAAGTTTCAATCGCGGACCATTGATTTTCTTAACCCCACTTCTCCTTGCCCTATCCTGATAATGCTAAGTGCCAGGCTACGTAGCGACAAGTATACACTTGTATGAAGTCATTAGTTTTGACTCGGTCGGGTTTTCAACCCACAACATACCATATAGAAAGCAGGTGCTCAATTCATTTGGCAACCCCATCTTGTTTAGGCATCGAACCAAGAATGGCCGTGGTTTCCTGATGACTTCATAGCTGACAATCTGTCACTCAGGGTGTAATCGATTAATCAACTCGGGTCACCCGAGCCACTTTTTGGCGCATGCGCACATCCTACAGACTCGGGTTGAATAAACGAATACGCTCGGGGTGGACAAATTGGTGCCTTAATCTAAAACTTAATATTCTTTTTCAATAACCGATATATGTACAGCAAAATAGGATTTAAAGTATTTTATGATTGTAGAAGCTGACAATCTGGGTTATTAAAAAAAAAGAGCATTAAAACAACACGTAGGGGTTGTACTGGTAGCGGTTATCCTACAGGTACCAGCACAGATATGACGTCATCGTTCCGTGCAAACCCCAGCCAAGAGGTGGGTTACTGCGGTCGGGTTGTTTTGCACACGGCACGTGTATTTGTGGACTCTACTCGCGGTGTTCTATTTGAAATTCTGACAACTTGGATGAGCCGAGTCGCCCAGGTTGTGTTAATCGATTACGGCCTCAAAGTACTAGTTCGAACCCCATACCTGATCAATGACTCCTTCATGGCTCAGTGGGTTCAGATGTTTCCTACCGGGGGGAGTGGGACGTAACTCATGTGGTAGCATGGCCACCTGTGAAGCTGTCGATCATCCAATTGATCCTTCTCAGTGGACCCATTTGCAGTTTGGGCTATTTTCTGTTCCAACTAGTGGTCCAGAACTGGTTCATCAAAGGCTATGGTATGTGCTGCCCTGTCTGTGGGAAAGTGCATATAAAAGACCCCATGCTGCTTATCGGAAAGAGTAGCCTATGTGGCAGCAGTGGATTTCTTCCAAAGAAATATGTCAGAATGACCATATGTTTGAGGACCAGACGGGATGGCCGAATAAGTTAGAGCGTCCGTCTCCCGTGTTGGTAGATCGTGGGGTCGTGGGTTCGAACCCTGGTCGAGTCAAACCAATGACTTAAAAATTTATACTTGTCGCTTCCTAGCCTGGCGCTCGGCATTATTAGGATAGGCAAGGACTGGTTGGCTCAGTGTCAGGATAATGTGACTGAGTGGGATATCAGGCCATGGTGCTGGCAGCCTGGTCTTCCAGTGGGGCAGCACTATAAAGTCGCCATAAGTGCGCACTGTCACAAGTCAGTACCTGTCCTGATATGACCTTAGATGTTGCTAGGACGTAAAACAACAACAAACAAACAAACCATATGTTTGATGCCCAATAGCCAATGATATGATAACCAAAACATCAATATGCTCTAAAGGTGACATTAAATAAAACAAGCTTTACTTTTACTTTTTTTACCTACCATTAATACTGGGAGTGTCAATTCTTAAGCATTGAATGTTCATTGGTGGAGCTTCCACATTGCCATGGCTACATTGAGAAGTAGCTTCCTGGTTAAATTAGTAGGTTCAGCTGACGCTGTAAGAAACTGGAAGTGTCAATTCTTAAGCAGTGAAGGATTTTCATTGGTGAGGTACATTGAGAAGTAGCTTCCTGGTTAAATTGCATTAGAACACAGCGACCTGGTGTGGGTAATTGTCGGCTGCTTCTAAATGAGGCTCTGGCTATTGCCCTGAACTGGTTTTAAAATAGCAGGAAATGGTGGAAGTTCTCAAGGGACTGAATGGGTAACCTTAAAGTTGCATGGTCCGATGGCCTTTGAATTTTTGTCTTATTTTTTAGATAACTATATCAAATTGATCGTTACAAGCTACTAATCATTAGTCCGGAGTGATTTTGATTAAAGATGATTAGTTTTGAAGTAATCTGAGCTGAAAGAACCAAAATAATTTCGACAAGCTTGTCAAAAGTCCTGTGGCTATGACCCAGATGGTCATCTCGCAGTGACCACGTGATGTGAGATGACCTGGAACCTGACAGGACTGTAGGTAGGTATTTCTGGTTGGATGGGCACATTCTGGGAACGGATTAGTGCCATAGGCCCATGGCACTAGGGTTTTTAACAAAATATAATGTGTGTGTGTTGTCTGCTTGTGTTTGTCTGTCTATGTATGTATCTGTGTGTGTGTATGTCTGTGTGTGTCTATCTGTGTGTTTCTGTGTATGTGTGGGAGTGTATGTGTCTGTGTGTGTCTGTCTCTGTCTGTCTGTTTCTGTGTGTATGTGTATGTATGTGTCTGTGTATGTCTGTATGTGTGTGTATCTATGTGTAGGTATGTGTATGTATGTGTGTGTGTCTGCCTCTGTGTGCGTCTGTCTATGTGTCTCTGGCTGTGTGTGTCTCTCTCTCTCTCTGCAAAGGCAGGTCGGGTGTATGTGTGTCTGTGTGTTTCTATGTCTGTGTGTGCTGTCTGTCTGTGTATGTCTGTGTGTGTATGTATATATATATATATATATGTGTGTATGTATGTCTGTGTGTGTATGTGTGTATGTGTGTGTTGGTATGTGTGTGTCTGTGTATGTCTGTATGTGTGTATGTGTGTGTGTGTATGTGTGTGAATGTATGTGTGTGTATCTGCCTCTGTATGTGGGTGTCTGTGTGTGTCTCTCTCTCTGCAAAGTCAGGTTGGGTGTATGTGTGTCTGTGTATGTCAGGTGTGTGCATGTCTGTGTGTTTCTGTGTCTGTGTGTGCTGTCTATGCATGTATGTCTGTGTGTGTCTATCTATGTGTGTCTGTCTGTGTGTGTCTGTGTGTATATATATGTGTGTATGTCTGTGTGTGTATGTGTGTGTGTTGTGTGTATGTATGTGTGTGTCTGTGTATGTCTGTCTGTGTGGGTATCTGTGTGTGTATGTATGTGTGTCTGCCTATGTATGTGTGTGTCGGCTCTGTCTGTGTGTGTCTCTGCAAAGTCAGGTCGGATGTATGTGTGTCTGTGTATGTCAGTTGTGTGCATGTCTGTGTATTTCTGTGTCTGTGTGTGGTGTATGTGCATGTCTGTCTGTGTGTGTCTATCTATGTGTGTCTGTGTGCCTGTGTATATGTCTGTGTGTGTATGTCTGTGTGTATGTATGTATGTATGTATGTATGTGTGTGTCTGTATGTGTGTGTCTGTCTGTGTATGTCTGTCTGTGTATGTATGTGTGTGTATGTATGTGTGGGCATGTATGTATGTGTGTGTCTGCCTCTGTCTGTGTGCGGCTGTCTATGTGTCTGTGTGTGTGTCTCTCTCTCTGCAAAGTCAGGTCGGGTGTATGTGTGTCGTCTGTGTGTCTGTGTATTTTGGGTGTGTGCATGTCTGTGTATTTCTGTGACTGTGTGTGCTGTCTGTGCATGTCTGTTTGTGTGTGTCTATCTATGTGTGTAGGTATGTGTGTATGTCTGTCTGTGTATGTGTGTGTATGTCTGTGTGCATATCTGTCTGTGTGTGTATGTTTGTGTGTATGTCTGTCTCTGTGTCTCTGTAAAGTCAGGCCAGGAAACACAGACACATAAACACACACAGACACATCCACCTCATTTCCCCTTCCCCTCTATGGCCCTGCACAGCAGGCCTACTTGGTTGGGGGGAGGCTAATGAGGTCATGAGATTGGCCTAGTTTGTTAACGGCCTCCCTGCATAATGGGTGTTTCAAAGTGAGTGTCTAAAGGGGTGAGTTTATAAATTCACTGGTTATACTGTATACACTGTCCCAAATCATTAGCTATTACACCAGTATCTAAGTTGGATATATAGGATCAAATGTAAGTAGTTGTTTTAATTTTGACAAAATTATATTTCATCGGACCATGCAACTTTAAGTGAAAGGTGAAAGAAAATTACGACTTTTAGATTGGCGTCTGCTGAGAGTAAGTGTTGTTTGATATGAGGTTTGGTAGATAATTCACTGTGGTTATTTCTCTCTGCAAAACCGTCTTAACTGGTTTTGGGGTTTAGTTCGGAATAGTCGCAACTCATCCCATGCGTGTGAATTTAGTGAAGGGAGGCTAGTTTATAGCAATGTGGAAGTCTCAGGGATGAAAGATCTCCGCAGTTACACAGATTTCTGTGATTTTTTATATTCACCGATTAACGTTCACAAGATGCCAAGGATTCAGGATATATCTGCCAGCAATTGGTTTTTCCGAATCCCCTATTCCTAGAACAGAAACCCAAACAAGAAAGAGTTTAGCATGGGCGATAATATAGTCACAACAAAGACAGTTGAAAACAGACTTCCGGCATTTAATTTACTCGGTATCCCCTTCTAATTTCTATCTGGCAATAAATGCTTAATAAGTGTGTCAGTATCTAAGTTAAGCCACAGTCACACTACAGCTTGCGACCACTTTGCGACCACTCTAGACCAAAGAACCCACAGTCACCAGTGAAGTCCTTGCAACCAAAATAATGGTTGCCGATGTCTGGGTGTCACTGGTGACTGTGGGTTCTTTGATCTAAAGTGGTCGCAAGCTGTAGTGTGACTGTAGCTTTAGATATGTAGTATAAAATCTAGATAATTGTTTCGGTTTTGAAAATTTGATGTTTTCATCGGACTATGCAGCGACTTGGGTCACAACCCTATATGGGTCTTAAATCATGTTGTTGGGGGGGGGCCATAAGAGAAAAAACAAAAAGGAATAAAAAGAAAGGAAGAAAGAAAGAACAAAAAAGAAAGAAAAAAGAAGAAAAGATACTTTCGATGTGGCAGTTCTGTATAGTGCACATGGTTTTCACAACAACCAATACAGACCTGCCGACAGGCTGTCTGAGCATAGCGGGTTTCTAGCCATCAATACACGTATTCCGAGTTCTGCTGGTCCCTTCGGCAGGACTGCAGCTGCAGCCCAGCACGCCAGGTCACAGCGTCAGCTTACATGGCAGAAGTTAGGGACGATCCTTCTCCCACCCCTATCCTTCACTATGGAAACGTATACTTTAAACTCACTTTGCACCTAGAATCACAGACCTCCTGATAACAAAACTTGGTATGGTTCCATGCATTTGTTTATTATGGAGGTTGTAGTGAAATTTCCTTGCAAATATTTTATATTAGACCACTTCCTGTGTGATGGTGATTGTATATTCACCACATTCCAGTCCTTCTGGGCATGTCGTGTCGCAACTTTGGTCGGAGGGACATGGGGAACTGGGGATATCCATTTTAATTTATTTTTTTATTTTTATTGAGGCTGTATTTTATTCTGTCCATAGCATATAAGCCTGGGTATTCAGGCTTGTTTTCAATGCTGGCAAGCTGTAGTGTTGATGTTATCTTATCGCACAGTAGCTGCTTATAGTATTTCTGGGTTACTCGGCCGCTCAGAGCTCCAGATAATACCATAAAACTCTCCCCTTCATATCACCTGTGATGCCTCCCTTAATCAACCCTTAATCATACCCATCAACAAACTCATAAGGAAGAAAGGTAAGACAAGTCACACAGATTAACAATGAAAAAGTTGTGCTTAATTGGCATCAACTCCTGTACACCTACTAGTCACCTATCACCCTCACTCCTTACCTTCTGTTAACACAGAATCACATTACCTCTTTAGCCTGTCTATGAATCTGTGCCTACAGCAGATGGAACCGGAGTCCCTTGGGTGTTGCACTCAGCTCACTGTGGATATATGATTTTGGATAGCATCAGACAGTATCTGGGGTCCTGCTCTAGAGTAAGGTGTGTCTCACTCAAGAGCCAGGAGGAGAGCGATCTCTGTCCAGTGTGTCTGAAGCAGAGTCTAGAAAAATGTATTAAATCTCAAAGTGAGGTTAGTGTGTGGTCAGAGGGCCAAGGCAGTGTAGGTGACTGGGCATCCCCACAGCCAGCCAATCAGGCACCCCCACAGTCTGGGGGGTGGCACCCCCCAGTAGTGGTGGCTCTCACTCAACCCAGCTGCAGGTGGTGGCCTGTGTGTATATGCAGATTAAGCTGGTTGGCCTGCCCAGTGGTCATGTAGGGACAGGTAGCTGCAGACAGTTACATTAGATCTCTGTTAAAATGGTCTTTTCTCCAATTGAACTCTTTATGGATGCATAGAGAAACATTTCAACAATCATGTACTGCCTCTTATATAGGAACATCTCTGCATTAATCTCAGGCTTAATAAATGAACATATATTTCACATAGCTTATATCATTATCATGTCATAATGGGAGTGGGATATTATTACTTTTAGTTTACGTAACATTGTCCCCACTCCGTCGCCCAAGAATAATAATGCTCTCTGCCAATATATAATTCTGAACCGAAAATCTGTATATTTTTACATGCTGATAGGGTATTTGATTGCCTGCATTTCAGTAGCAGATAGAGTAGTTGGTTGGTATGTTAGTCCTCCGCACTTTGGCAGGATGACATTCTTTTTTAATTTTTTTTATTAGGTCTACACTTTAAGTAGCTATGCAGAGAATTAGGGCTGTTAAGCTTAGAATTAGGCCATCCTTGCAAATTGAAGCCGAAGCATTGGGAATAGGCCTTTTCCTCAGATCATGCTGCATAGTGAATTGCTACCCACAATGTTAATTCACCCCCCCCCCCACTGCCACTAGAGGGAATGTTGGTGGTGGAAATCCTCTACAAGACTTCCACAGATCATGTAGCACACTGAGCTAAGATCCACGATATTAGTTCTTCCGCGTCCGTCAGAGGACGGGTTAGTGGTGGAAATCGTCTATTTATGGCTATTTTGTTGTGATTTAGGGCCGAGTGCAATATCTGGGTCACGCCGCTTGATGGAGGCACTGTATTCCAGTGTTACTTACTGTACACTGGTACACCAACCACCATGACACCATGGAATTTTACATCCTTGCAACATCTAAGGTCATATCAGGATGGGTACCAACTTGTGACAGTGTGCACTCATGGCGACTTTATAGTGTTGCCCCACTGGGAAATCAGGCCACCAGCACCATGACACGATATCCCACTCAATCACATTATCCTGACACTGAACTAACCCGTCCTTGCCCTATCCTATTAATGCCGAGCGCCAGACTAGGAAGCAACAAGTATCAATTTGATAAATCATTGGTTTGACCCGACTGGGAACCGAACTCCCCATCTCCCACACGCGAGGCTGCACTCTACCAATTCGGCCCCTGCTCCCAGTCCACCACAATGTGACCTTAGGTGTTGCTAGGATGTAAACCCCAATAAACCAACAGTCCTGTTAACATAATGAGGTGTCAACGCACATCCGCCAAGCAGGTTTAAATACACTGATGTAGCCTGTGGATTCTATAGATCTACGCTCAGGTGTTTAGTTCTGTGCTCCACCACCAGGGGGCGTCCGCGCATGGGGTTGGTATGTGCTGCCCTCTGGTGTCTGATGGTAGAAACATCCTCGGTAAGAGCGCCTGCCGGGTCGCCGAATCGGTTGATTATTGGGGTTCTACATCCTAGCAACATCTAAGATCATATCAGGATGTGTGTTGACTTGTGATAGTGTGCACTCATGGTATACTTTATAGTGCTGCCCCTCTGGGAGACCAGGCCACCAGCACCACGACCTGATATCCGACTCAGTCACATTATCCTGACATTGAGCCAACCAGTCCTTGCCCTGTCCTAATAATGCCGAGCGCCTGGTTAGTACTATGCTATTTTAATTTATAATCTAATTTACTTTAGATTTGAATACGTTTATTTAAAAATTGGTAGCTTTGGAGATATCTAAAACTGAAAACATGCAAAATAATATTGATGTTCCCACTCAAATGCTAGAATGATTTGCAGCAGTGACAGGTTTGATTAAATTGATGTAATATTCGATTAATGTAGGCAAGTGTTTTGGTTTTGAAAGTATTATGATTAGGCAGCTTTGACTCAAATCAAACCTGACCATGGCTGGACGTGATAGCCACATCGGTAGAGTGCAGGCTTCCCATGTGGAAGGTCAGAAGTTTGATTCTTGATCGAGTCAAACCAATGTCTTACCAAATTTATATTTGTCACTACCTAGCCTGGCGCTTTGCATTATTAGGATAGGACATGGACTGGTTAGCACAGTGCCATGATAATGTTACTGAGTGGGAACTTGGGTCATGTTGCAGGCATCCTGATCTCCCAATGGGGCAGCACCATAAAGTCGCCATGAGTGCGCACTCTCACAAGTCGGTACCCCCTCCTGATATGAGCTTAGATGTTGTCAGGACGGATAACTCCAATAAACAAATAAATAAACCTGACCAAGTCGAACCAAGTGAACTCCTTCGCCACCCACGCCCCCACATATTCTACAGATTAGTGAAATGCACTCTGTGATGGGCTAATGACAATATATGGCAATGACAATACATGACAGGGCAATGCTTGACTGTACACACACCTGCGCGATGATTACCTTGAACAACGCCCTGGTACCAGTCAGTGCTACAGGGGAATTACACATTGTTATCTGCAAGTTAAACAACCTATGCACACACACACAACCACACACAACCACACACACACACACACAATGTCCATAATGAGAACCTTATCAACACTCCCCCCACCCCCACCCACACATACATTGCCCCCCCCCCCCCCCGCCCCCGTCAGGCCTCCCGAGAGGACGCCCAAGTCATTTCACTATAAATATGCTGGGCACAGTGGAATCTAATCTCACATTCAATTTTGAAGTAAGTCAAGTTGCATCGTCCTGTATCGACTCCTGTAATTTTAGCAATGTTGGGTGAGTTAAATTTTACTCTCATTTGACATTTCAAAATTAAATTTGAAATCATTTTGTTGTTGTCATTTCACACTAATCTGACCATTTCAGATTTCCAGTGACTGTTAAACACATAAATGTAATTAACATACTTTTCGTGAATGTCACTAACTTTTCATTGTGCGCATGACCTTTGTGGCCGAAACGGCGTGAAGCCAGCATCAATGAATTAAATCGATCAATATTAAATTGATCAGTATTGGTACTCATCAATCACTGGCTCACTACAAAAGTCCTGTCCTATAGGCCTATTTCATATGACATCAGCATGGGTATTTAGGTCAGTGCACGTGCAGCTTGGCTGCAGGATGTCACACAGTCACACTGCAAACTCAATGGCTATGAGCAATCTTCCTACAGATAAAGTGAAATATCTCTAAAACCACACCACCTAGAAGCAAACCGTTAGGCACACAAACAGGTAACATGTTCAACAAGCAGATCATATTAAATTTATACGGTTAAGGTTCTGCATTTCTATTAATTTTGAATAAAATTGACGTTTTGCACTGCGCGTACCGGCAAACTCAATGCCATGTCAACATCTTCCTACAGGTAAAGTGAAATATCTCTAAAACCACACCACCTAGAAACAAACCGATTGGCACACAAACAGATAACATGTTTAACAAACAGATTATATGAAATTTATACAGTTAGGGTTCTGCATTTCTATTAATTTTGAATAAAACTGTCGTTTTGCACTGCGCGTATCGGCAAACTCAATGGCAGTGTGCCTTCGTTCTGCAGCCAAGGTGCGCGCGCGCACACACTGTTTATAAACATTGAAAGGGGTCTATACGGGAGGTAGGGGTTAGGAATTGTTAGTAATCCGATCCGCCTAAGTAAAACTCAACTAATGAATCACCGAGGCGTAAGCACTCTCAATCGGCTCGTTTGACTAACGTTTAACTAATTATGTTTACGGAGTTTAGGTTTTATGTTTGAACTAAAAGCGCAATAACAAATTAATGTTCCTTGCGGGGAAAACCCTATGGATAGTTCACTCGCTAGTAGTAGTAGTACTAGTGGTAGAATGTATAGGGTGCCTATTTGAAATGGATATAGACTTGTGGCATCATGTATTATTGAGTAGTATCCCTCTACTATCTTCTGGTTTGTTTTGCGACCCGATGTGGTGGCCGAATCGGTAGAGCGCAGGCTTCTCATGCGGAAGGTTGGGAGTTTGAATCCCAGCCAAGTCAAACCAATGACTTATCAAATTGATACTTGTCGCTACCTAGCCTGGCGCTCGGCATTAATAGGATAGGGCAAGGACTGGTTAGCACAGTATTGGGATAATGTGACTGTGGGATATTGGGTCATGGTGTCAGTGCAGTGGCCTGACTTCCCAGTGAGGCAGCACTATAAAATAACCATGAGTGTGCACTCTCATAAGTCGGTACACAACCTGATATGACCTTGAATATTGTTAGGATGTAAAAAAAAAAACAACAAAAACAAGCTTAGTAGTGACACATGCCCGCGTGCTCGAGTGCTTGTTGCTAGTGGCGCCACCTGGGTTGCGTTGCGGGGGCGAGCAGTGCACAGTGACATGCCCCGCCCAGCCCTGCCTTGCCCTGCTCTGCTCAGGTGTCGCATGCACAGGAGGGTGGGGGCTACGCCGCTTCGCACTGCATTGGAGTCTGCATCATCAGCGCGGCGGCACACGGGGACCAGTGTAGTTGTCAGTACCTGTCGTCTGCTGGGATCATCAGTGCGGTGGCACACGGGGATCAGTATAGTAGTCAATACCTGTCGTCTGCCGAGATCATCAGTGCCTCGGCACATGGGGACCAGTGTAGTTGTCAATACCTGTCGTCTGCTGGGATCATCATTGCGGTGGCACACGGACACCAGTGTAGTTGTCAGTACCTGCTGTCTGCTGAAATCATCAGTGCCTCGGCACACGGGGACCAGTGTAGTTGTCAGTACCTGCTGTCTGCTGAGATCATCAGTGCCTCGGCACATGCGGACAAGTGTATTTGTCAGTACCTGTCTGCCACTTAGTGCCGGTGTCGCTGTTTAGATTCTCGGTGGGTTTAGAGTCTACACTCAGGGTTCTGCGCATGCACGTATTTGATTAACACGACCAGGGCGACTCGGGTCACCCGTGTTGCTAGAAATTCAAATAGAACACCGCGAGTGAAGTTGACAAAAACACGTGCCAAGTGCAAAAGGTCCCGACCCCAGCTTGGCTGGGGTTGGCTAGGAGCGATGACATCACATTTGTGCGTCAAACAGTCGTTCGGGCCACCCAAGTTGATTAATCGAAAACGCTGAAATGCCGTTAGATTTTTACGTATACACAGAACCCATAGCGTAGACTCTAAACCCACTGAGAATTTAAACCGCGACACCAGGGCCGCGTTCAGGCTCCGTCTCGGAGGTGCCTCGGAGGCGCCCATGATGTCAGGCTAGTCTGAACGGATTTAGCTGTTGGCCGCCTCGAAAATGGCGGCCTCCATAGGCGGCGGCCATTTGCAATGGGCAAGCTGGGCTGTAATTGGCTGAAAGCACTGAATGCGGCGGCCATTTTCGAGGCGCTTTTTGACTCCTGCCTGAAAAGGGAGACGTCGCCGAGACGCACTCTGAACGCAAATAGACCAAAAAGCATCGCCGAGACGTCGCCGAGGCTCCTCCGAGACGTACCCTGAACGCGGCCCAGCATCACCAGTGCCTCGGCACACGGGGACTAGGGTACTGGGATCCTGCCGACATCATCAGTGCAGCAGTACACGGGGACCAGTGTATTTGGTCCATAACGGACGCTGCAGAGCTGGTGACTGGCTTGAGGCTGTCTATCACTCTATGGGCGATAAAGGTGTGTTCAACAGGTGTGACAAATCGGAAGGTGTGACAGCTACGTCGTGTATGGGTGTGATTGCTGGGCTGCCTGTGTCCAGACGGTCCGGTCTCTCTATGTACGAAGGTAGGTAGGTAGGTGAGTGAGGTATAGACCCCTTTCATTGTGTATGCGCGTGCAGCTTGGCTGCAGAACAAGGCACACTGCCATTGAGTTTGCCGGTACGCGCAGTGCAAATCGTTTATTTTATTCAAAATTAATAGAAATGCAGACCCCTAAGCATATAAATTTAATATAATCTTTTCGTTGTATATGTTTTCTATATGTGTTCCAAGCGGTTTGTGTCTAGGTGGTGTGGTTTTAGAGATATTTCACCTTTTCTGTATGAGGATTGCTCATGGCCATTGACAATGCATTGAGTATGTCGGTACGCGCAGTGCAAAACGTTTATTTTATTCAAAATTAATAGAAATGAAGAACCATAGGCTTATTAATTTAATATAATCTATTCGTTGAATATGTTTTTTATATGTGTGCCAGGCGGTTTGTGTCTAGGTGGTGTGGTTCTAGAGATATTTCACATGTTCTCTATGAAGATAGCCATTGAGTTTGCAGTGTGACAGTGTGTCATCCTGCAGCCAAAAGGCGCGCTCACTGACCTAGATACCTATGCTGACGTCATATGAAATAGGTCTATTATGCTGGGACAGGTGGGTGGGAGGGGGTCAGTTTTGATTCAGCTTGTAGGTCACGTGACACGGCTAGAGTACTGCTAATCTTAGTGACCATATCAGGTTGTTTGGTGTTGTATCAGGCATGTTATCTCTCCTTCGTGTTAAGGGTCGCATCCGTGATCTCACAAAAATAAAGCTTGTTTTATTTAACGACACGTCTAGAGCACTTGATTTTCGTATCATCGGCTATTGAACGTCAAACATATGATCATTCTGACATATTTCTTTGGAGGAAACCCGCTGCCACCACATAGGCTAACCCCTAGATAAAAGATTCACCCCATACTTCCAGTACAGGGGTGAACGACAATGTAGTCTAAATACGGGCGAAAATAGCGTTAGTATGGAACAAGTAGAATGCCTGGCACCAGTGTCAAATGGTTACTTATATCAGCACAGAGTTGGTGAAATGGGAGAGAATGCAAAAAGACAAGATGGCGGCCAGAGAACGCCATCGATTTCACTTTTAAATTGCATTAAAGTATATGTTTTATTATATTTTCCAACTCAAAAGTAGCGGGTAAACATGAAGACATATACAAAGAATAAATGTTGCTTCTTAGATTGTGAAATTAGGCTCTCATATAGACTCATTTCATTAGCCAGATTTTTCTACCGTTTTTATATAAGGCTGGTCTTCACCCTTGTACTACAAGTATCGGGTGAATCTTTTATCTAGCTAACCCAGTGATCTCACTAAGTCATTATTTGTTGTGTTATTTAAATTTATTTAAATTTAATTTATTTAAAAGAAGCATTTAAGTTATATGTGAGAATCATGTTTTTCTTTGTTTTTAGTGTTGTTATTGGGGGGAGGGTGGTTTGGTGGTGTGTAAATGTGTGTTTGTATGCGTAGGATGGGGGGTGGGGGGGTAGGGAGTCGGGAGTTGTGATTTTTTACAAAAATATCAGAGAACAGATTATTCCACCCAGTCGCATTATCCAGACACTGGGTTCACAGAGACACTGTGCTATTTGCACTATGATATGATATACCAGTCAATCGTGTTATATATCCTCTCACTGACCCAACTAGTATGGCTGAATGATGACCATAGTTAAGTCTGAGGGACAAAAACTGCTTAGGCAAGAATCCACCGTGACCTAGCTGTGAAGGTCCTGGTTCCAGTGAGCAGTGTTTATCTGTGATGCAGTAGAGTTGATGAACTTGGCGAGATTGCAATCATACAAAGATAGTGAGTGGCCATTGGATTTTCCCCATTCAACTTTTAAAGTTGATCAATCTACATGATTTCATCAATTCTGCACTTCAAAAATAATGAGCTATGATGGGTAACTACTTGAAATATATATTTAGCATATTATTAGACCGGAAATCCATGTGGCAATGTATATAACTCAGACATCCGATTTTGTTCTATGGAGTTGTTTAGCAGTCCTGTCTTAATGTCTATAAAACAGGGTTGCCAGAGTAACTAGGAGACTTTCTAATAAATTATATTGGTGTTCCACTGATATCCTACTCAGTCACATTATCCTGACACTATGACAGCTAACTAACTGGCTTCACAGAGACATCGTTCAACTGGCACTATCGTATATAGCCTGCATGCTATATAGCCTGAAACTGGGCCAAGCTATCACTTTGGCATGCTATATAGCCAGAAACTGGGTCAAGATATCAGTCTGGTGTGTTATATAGCCTGAAACTGGGCCAAAATATCAGTCCACCATGCTATGCAACCTGAAACTGGACCAAGACATCAGTCTGGCATGCTGTGTAGCCTGAAACTAGGCCAGGATATCAGTTCAGTAATCTATATAGCCTGAAACTGGGTCAAGCTATCAGTCTGGCATGCTATATAGCCTGAAAGAGGGCCAAGCAGTCCTTGCTGTATCCTAGTATTACCTAGATACTCTTGCAGCCCTGTTCCTGAGACAGGGCTGCTTAACAACCCATTAGAAAAAGTGGCGAAAGGCTGGGTAAATGAAATGAATACATACATTCTTAATTTAAGAAGCAAAATATATTCTCCACATACCTCTTTATATTTATTTAACTGCTTCCTGTGAATTATAGAATAGATTAAATCATGGGGATTAATTGATACACTTTAAAAGTCGCCATCTTCTGCTTTTGCATTCTCTCCCATTTCATCAACTCTGTGCCAAAATCAGGAACCTCCAAATCTTTTTTTATACCAAAGCAGTTTTAGCTAAGATTTAGACATGGTTGTCGTTCACCCCTACTGTGGGTAGTGGTGAACCTATGAGTGTATGTACTGAACTCTCAGACATGGAGCCACATAGACAGGTGGGCATGCATAGGGTGATGCCATCAGGGAACCTAGGTAGTGTAATGGTTAGCACACTGGCCCTGAATGCAAGAGATGTGGGTTCAAATCCAAGCGCAATATTTCCCATTTTGTTCACATGCATGACACTGGTTGGCATGACCTGGATCCTGTACAAGCTACATGCTGTATGGTTGTTGAACCTACCCTGTGTATGTATATGTAAGTGTATTTATGTGTGTGTGTATGTATGTATGTATGTATGTATGTATGTATGTATGTATGTATGTATGTATGCATGTATGTATATATGTATGTAATTGTAAGCATTAAATGACCATTTAAAAGACTTACAATTCCAGCAGTACTAGTGTAGTAGTCTGCACTGACCTCTCAGGCAAGGAGCCACAGAGACAGATTGGCGTGGATAGGGTGATGACATCAGGAATCCTCGGTGGTATAATGGTTAGCACACTGGCCCGGAATGCAAGAGATGTGGGTTCAATCCCCGCCCTAGGCACTATATTTCCCATTTCCATCACCCTCCACGACATAAGTAAGTATCACCAAATACCAAACGAGGGAGCAGCAAATAATGCCAATATTTTAAGTGTTTGTTTTAACTGGATACTAGAGGCGAACGCTGGGTTCCTGGCCACCCCGTCTTGTTGTGCTTGCTGTTTTGCTCTCTGCTAGGAGACATCTATCAACATATATTTTAAACAATTTCCTGTAATTGCCAGTCACAAGCAGGCTTACATCCAGACAGGTCGATAATGTGTGTAATTCCACTTCTTTGACCGTTGGTTCCCGAGAGTGGACTGAGGCTGTGACTGGATGTGTGAGTGTGTCTGTGAATGTGTGTATGTGGTGTGTGAGTGAGTGTGTGTGGGTGTGAGTGTGTCTGTGACTGGGTGTGTGGGTGTGAGTGACTGTATGTGTGTGACTATGAGTGTGTGTGTGGGTGGGTGTGTGGGTGTGAGTGACTGTATGTGTGTGTGAGTGGGTGTGCGTGTGTACACTACGGGAGGTGGCGGGGTCTTTGCCTTTCAGCCCCATCTTCTACTAGATATCCCCAACAGTTTTAAAGCGCATAATCCAGTGGTTTTGATTTTCTGCCATTTTTTGTATAGATAAATAAATATAGTTGGTTGGATGTGATTTATAAGTTCCCTTGCTTTATTTTGAAGTAACATTTATCTTAAGGCTGCATAGTCCGATGAAGGATCAAATTTTCAAAACCAAAACAAGTATCTCAATTTGATTCTACATATCTAACTTAAATACTCGTGCACTTGTTAAACATGTGTCACCACATAGAAGGGAATACCGAGGCAATCTAATAGAACCTTGTACTGCAGAAACCTATGGTGTCAGAGTTTTGGCAAGCCTGCCAAAACTAATTTTGCTTGCTTGCACTTCAAATATCTCAAAAGTTAGCTATTTAAAATAAAAGTTACTTCAAATGAAAATAGGGTAGATTATAACGAATAGCCTAATATGTTTATCTCGGAAAATGACAGAAACTCAAAACCCATTGGACTATGCAACTTTAAGTACGGTAGATCTTAGCAATCAATCTAATGTAATTATCTTAGAAAATGGCAGAAATTCAAGACCATGGGTCTATGGACCTTTAAAGTTGCATAGTCCAATAAAAGCAGAACATTTTCCAGACCAAAGCAATTACCTAGATTTGATCCTACAACTTATATACTAATGCGCTTATTAATCATTTATTGCAATATGGAAGGGAATATTGAGTAAATTTAAAAGAACCTTTATCCGCAGAAACCCATGGTGTCAGCGTTTTGGCGTGCTTGTTAAATCTAAATTTACATGTTTGCACTTCAAATATCTCCAAAGTTAGCCATTTAAAATAAGAGTTACTTTAAACTAAAGTAAGGCAGATTACAACGATCAGTGTAATATATTTATCTCAGAAAATTGCAGGAAACTCAACGGACTATGCAACTTTAAGTAAAATAGATCCTAGCATTAACAAGTACCCATGAGAGCTATACCGGCGGGGGCTAGCCCCCCTGGCAGGTTTAACCAAGCCGGGCAGGACTCGTGGTAGAGGACAGACTAAGAGCAGCAACTGGTCCTCCAGGTTGGGGGTTGGGCGTTGGGCCAACAACCCCACCCCGGAAAAAGAACAACGTTACAGAATCACGAACAAGAAAGTCAAGGTCAGGACCGGGACAACTGGAGAGCCCTTGTTCGTGGCCTATGCCCAAAGTTGGGCGGTAGGCGACACGTTCATCTACGACACGGCTGAGGAGGTGTTTGTGTGGATGGGCGCTGATGCCTCAATGGGCGAAGAAGAAGAAGAAGAAGAAGAAGAAGAAGAAGAAGAAGAAGAAGAATTAACAAGTAACCTAATGCATTTATCTTAGAAAATGGGACAAATTCAAAAGCGCAGCACTAAGCACCTTTAAGATGTTTGTGGCGAGGACCCTGGGTTACCCTACCCATAGGTAACAGTAGGCTACTCCTTTGGTTAGAACCAACCCTTACTTAAAGTTGCATAGTCCAACGGCTATTAAACTTTGGAGATATTTGAAGTGGAAACATTAAGTTTGGTAGGCACTTCAACATTCGGACACTATATGATTCAACATTGACATGTTCCATTAAATTAACTTAGTTCAACATTCGGACACTGTATGATTTGAAAATTGACATGTTGTATTAAATTAACTTAGTATTCCCCATTTATTTATTGTTATTAATGATTTATTTACCCTGTCCATAACATATAAGTTCATGGTAGAACTTGTTTTAAATACTGAACAGCTTTAATCAATAGTTTGTCGCTTATTGCCTTGTAATATATATGGTTTGTTAGTAATTATTTTTTAATTCTTTTTAAAATCTTTGTATGCAGGAACAAATGTTTAATAAGTGCATCAGTATCTATGTAGGATATGTAGGATCAAATCTAGATAAATATTTTGGTTCAGAAAACTTTATGCTTTCAGTTTCAACGGAAAATGCAGTTTTAATTCCACGGAACATATTTATAAACACATGATTCCTGATCACTAAACCGGGTACGGTTCTTGTGATAAATTTGTTTCTGATATAAATTACAGTGAAATTGTCCCAGCAAATATTTTACATTAGATAAAATACCACTGTATGTGTGTTCATCAACCCCTACCTTCTCTGACAGCTGCCGACACCCCAGCTACAGAGTTCCGACTCTGGTCACCCACACACCCTGACCTAATTAGTAACTCTGGTGACTCCCTACCACCCCTGTATGCAGACAGCAGGCCATCCATTGCTACCCTACCAGTGCACTAGACAGACACCGACCAATTTTTGTGTGCCACCAGGATGTATCGCCCGCCCCCTGTGTCTGGCATGTACACTGCGCCAGGTTTTCTGGATTGATGCAATGCGCTTCATCCCCAGCCTCCCGACCCCCGGCCTGGCGTGGATCCTGATTAGTGGCCTGCCCAGTCCCAGCTAGCTTTGGTATCTCAGAAGACTCGTGTGGAGAGGTGACTGGCTGGTTCGTAGAGACGCGTCTGTCGTGGGGTGGTATTTGCAAGTCACCAGCAAATATGGTCTGGGTGTTTCTCTCCCCACCACCGCATACATCATTTGAACTGGTTGGTTATTGGAGTTTTATGGCCTGGCAATATCTAAGGTCATATCAGGAGGGGTACCAACTTGTGACAGTGCACCCTCATGGCGGCCTTATATTGCTGCCCCACTGGGAAATCGGGCCACCAGCATCATGACCCAATGTCCCCCTCAGTCACATTATCCTGACACTGATCTAACCAATCGTTGCCCTATCCTCTTAATACCGAGGGCCAAGCTAGGAAGCGACAAGTATGTAAATCATTTGTTTGACTCAACTGGGAATGAACTCTCGATCTCCAACACGGGAGCCCTGCGCTCTACTGATTATTCCACCGCGACCAGTACATTTGAACTAGAAGGGGGCACTGCTTGATAGAATGCTGTCATCTGGTACAAAATCGAAGGACATGATTTTACACATATGTAGGAATATCAAACAGTGCGAGTCTGTAGATGGAGTGATTCCAAATGGGCTGATTTGGGCTTATTTGAAATCACTCTCCACCCAGTCATGAGAACTATTTTGACGCCTATATGTATGGCTTTCATTTTTCATCGCACATGGTACAGAGATATTTTACTCTTCAATGTAAACGCGAAACTCTTCACATGTGCTTACAGGAAATAAAAAAAAATTGTAAGCAGAAAATAAACAAGTGCATGTTATAAAAGATTTAATATGGGGAAAAGATGATGCTAAGAGAAATTGTTCACGCGTGCTTACACAGTGTGACAATGTAGTCTACAACCCTGCTAGTGTTCTAGTGACCTCAAATTGTGTTAGTGTTATTCTGCCGAGAAAGAAGTACCCCTGTATCAAGATAACCTGTATGCAATAATATAGACCTATTTTATATGACATCAGCACAGGTATCTAGGTCAGTGCGTGCGCTGTTTGGCAGCAGGACGACACACTGTCACACTCCAAACTCAATGACTATGAGATATCTTCATAGAGAAAAGGTGAAATATCTCTAAGCCCACACCACCTAGACACAAACCGCTTGGAGCACATATAGAAAACATGTTTAACAAAGAGATTATATTAAATTGATACAGTTAGGGTTCTGGATTTCTATTAATTTTGAATAAAACTGACGTTTTGCACTGCCCATACCGCCAAAGTAAATGCATTGTCAATGGCCGTGAGCAATCTTCATACAGAAAATGTTAAATATCTCTAAAACCACACCACCTAGACATAAACCGCTTGGAACACATATAGAAAACATGTTTAACAAAAAGATTATATTAAATTGATACGGTTAGGGTTCTGCATTTCTATTAATTTTGAATAAAACTGGTGTTTTGCACTGCGCATACCTGCAAACTCTGCATTGTCAATGGCCGTGAGAAATCTTCATACAGAAAAAGTTAAATATCTCTTAAATCACACGACCTAGACACAAATCGCTTGGAACACATATAGAAAACATGTTTAACAAAGAGATTATGCTAATTTTATAAGGTTAGGATTATGCATTTCTATTAATTTTGAATAAAACTGATGTTTTTCACTCCGCTTATCGGCAAACTCAATGGCAGTGTGCCTTCGTTCTGCAGCCAAGCTGCGCATGCATACACAATGTTTATAAACATTGAAAGGGGTCTATACAGACAGGCAGCTACCAACAAATGAATCGCCTTTGCCTGACTCTACTTCAAAAAAGGTTTCTTCTATGTTTAATATTCTTTTATTATATATTAAATATTTAATTGAGATCACAACGGCTGATCTGATTTACCTAGATTGATCCAATATATCCAACTTAGATACTGATGTACCTATCAAGCATTTGAGCGAATACTAAGTCCATTTAATAGAACCTATTCCTGCTGAATCTATGGTTATGGAATTGTCATATGCTTGCCAAAATTAATTTGACATTTTTCACTTTTCAAATATCTCTAAGATTAGCCATTTAAAATAAAAGCTACTTCAAAGTAAAATAAAGTAGATTATTATGATCAAGCTAATATATTTATCGTTTAACTGAAATTGAAAACCATCGGACTATGCAACTTTGATATTCATAGCGAAGCTGCAGCCTTTCTCCCCTGGCACTGACTGGTGTTGTAATGCCAAGCGCCAGGCTAGGTAGCGACATGTATCAATTTTATAAGTCATTTGGTTTGACTTGGCTGGGATTCAAACTCTTGATCTTCCACAATTTCGAAACCAGAGCACTTACAGAAAAGAAAATATGACATTAAAAAAAATGTCTTGTAAATTGGGAGATGTTCTGTTATTTCTGTATTGAAAGAACATGAATAGTTGATCTGGACTTCCAAATGGATGTTGTACAACTTAGAACAGGTTTGCCTGTAAATCCTATCGGCTTTATTGCTTTGTGGTGTTGGTTGTTGGAATTTTATGTCCTGGAAACAGCTACGGTCATATCAGGACGAGTACTGACTTATGACACTGTGCACTTATGGCAACTACTGGGACACCATGACCCGATATCCCACTCAGTCACATTATCCTGTCACTGAGCCAACCAGTCCTTGCCCTATCCTAATAATGCCGAGCGCCTGGCTAGGAAGTGACAAGTATACATTTTTAAGTCATTGGTTTGACTCAACCAGGATTCGAATCCCATGATCTACCAAAATGGGAGACGGACACTCAACTCATTCGGCTATCCCGTCTGGTCGCTTTGTAGTGTTGTTTTGTGTGTGTGTGTGGGGGGGGGGGGGGGGGTAGTCAATGCAAAGACCCTGTTGCAGGGAAGGGTCTTATTGATTACCATTTCTGGGGAGGTTCATTTACTTTACTGTGCGAGAGGTCCTGCAGCAATGCTATGTAAATAAATTATGACTTTTTATTTTGGCTTCCTTGCTTATTGGTTGGTTGTTTGAATTTTACGTCCTGTCAACATCTAAGGTCATAAAACAACAACAAACACACAATCTTCTTTTTTGCAGTGATGCGTCAATGATGAGGGTGGGTGGAGGGGTACGGGGGTTGTTATAGACTAGGACTTTATGTATTTCATATCGAACGAACATGAATATCCCATCAGGACTTCCAGAGAATGTTATTCTGGTGGTTTTCGAGGATGACATAATTCTTGTTTTCGGCGGATTTTAGTGTTTTTTTGTTTAGTTTTGTTGTTCTTGGTCAAAGGGGTTTTATCCCTTAGTTCGTGTAGATTTTACCACTGTCTACATTCTGATTTCTTGGTTTTTGGGTGACTCATCTCTGGCTTTTACTTTATAGGCCTGTGTTAGGGTGTCCTAATTTTTAGTTTTTTCCTTCTTTTTTTGTAAACAAGAAGACAAAAATAGCTTTGTCTGCTTATCCGAGCCAAGTGCGAGTAGGCACGGACAAGCAGAATATGGCTTGCGCTGTTCTGTTGGACAAGTGAAAACTTTTAGTTGTAAAACATGTATTTCACAATTTTGTTTGCTTTCCTTTACGTAGATATATAAATGCAGAAAAGTACAAATTTATGCTGACAACTGAAATTCGCACCAGTGACAAAGTTTGCTTCTATCCCTGTATATTATAACAGACAGTACCACCAGTGTTCAGCACTGTACCTTAGTCGTAGGGGTGGTGGCACATGCGGTGGCACGTGTGGTGATAGATAAACGATTCACCCCGTACTTGCAGTACACGGGTGAACGACAATGTAGTAAAAATATGGGTGAAAATAGCCTTAGTATGGAACAGGAAGTAGAATGTCTGTCTCCAGTATCAAATGGGTACTTATATCAGCACAGAGTTGGTGAAATGGGAGAGAATGCAAAAAGACAAGATGGCGGCCAGAGAACGCCGTCGATTTCACCTTTAAATTATATTAAACTGTATGTTTTATTATATTTTTCAACTCAAAGGTAGCGGGGAAATATGAAGACATATACAAAGAATAATTGTTGCTTCTTAGATTGTGAAATTAGGCTCTCATTTCATTTCATTTCCGCGCTTTTTCAACAGCTTTTATACTGCAAGTACGGGGTGAATCATTTATCTAGTGTGGTGAGTGGATAGGGTGGTGGGAGGGTGGGAGAGAGATGTAGTGTGTGTGTGTAGTGGTGGCGGTTGGAGTGAGACTGCTCCTGCTGGGGGTGCTGAGTCATGCACTGAGGAGCCAATTATGCCTGCCTGGCGATGTGCACCTCCACCCGTCTCACAGACAGCAGGCTACCAGCGGAGCAGCCCCGGCACGCCGGTACCAGCAGGTCGCAGTCCCCAGTCCGGTGAGTGGTGTTGTAGGTTGGCTGGCTGGTTGGCTGGCTGGCTGGCTGGCTGGCTGGCTGGCTGGCTTGGCTTGGCTGGCTGGCTGGTTGGCTAGCTGGCTGGCTGGCTGGCTGGTTGGCTAACTGGCTGGCTGGCTGGGCTCTGCTGGGCTTTTTGAGTTTTACGTCCTGGCAACATCTAAGGTCATATCAGGACAGTGTTGCAGTTGTAGGTAGGTTGGTTTGTTTTTGAAGTTTTACCTCCTGGCAACATCTAAGGTCATATCAGGACTGTAGGTTGGTTGGTTTTTGGAGGTTTACGTCCTGGCAACATATAGGGTCATATCAGGACGGTTGGTTGGTTGGTTGTTGGAGTTTTGAATCCTGGTAACATCTAAGGTCATATCAGGAGGATAGGTTGGTTGATTTCTTTAGTTTTCCGCCCTGGCAACATCTTAGGTCATATCAGGACAGTGTTGCAGTTGTAGGTAGGTTGGTTTGTTTTTGGAGTTTTGCATCCTGGTAACATATAAGGTCATATCAGGACGGGTATCGACTTGTGACAGTGCGCAGTCATGGTGACTTTATAGTGCTGTCCCTCTGGGAGACCAGGCCACCAGCAACATAACCTGATACCCCACTCAGTCGCATTATCCTGACACTGAGCCAACCCATCCTTGCCCTATCCTAATAATGGCAAGCGCCTAGCTAGGAAGCGACAAGTATCAGTTGTAGGTAGTCTGCACTGACCTCTCAGGCAAGTAGCCACATAGATGGGTAGGTGTGGATAGGGTGGTGATATCAGGAAGCCTAAGTGGTGTCATTACACCACCTAGGCTTCCTGATATCAGCATGCTAGCCCTGGAATGCAACAGATGTGGGTTTGATTCCCGCTCTAGGAGCAATATTTCCTATTTTCATCACCCCCAATACACAGTTCTGGCATTGGGAAAATAACGTAGGCAAAGGAGGCGACCTGCTTGTTAGCATGCAGAACCTGTGCTGCTTTCTGAAGTCGCCATGATGGGAGCGTTTGGGGGAGGGAGGAGGGGTCTGGAAGTAGGTGGGTCGCAACGAGCAGATGGGTCTGTAGCTCATTGAGTTTGTGAGCAGATGAAGCTTATGTACAAGTGGCTCTGTGGCCTGTTGACCTGAGCAGATGGGTTTATGAGCAGATGGACCTAGAGTACAAGTGGCTCTGTTCCTTGTTGACTCTGAGCAGATGGATCTGTAAGCAGATGGAGCTTATGTACACATGGTTCTGTGACCTGTTGAATTGGTGAGCAGATGGTTTTGTGAGCAGATATACCTTGAATACATATGAGTCTGAGCAGATGGGTTTTGTGAGCATATGGTGCTTATGTACAAGTACAGTGACCTGTTGGATTGGTGATCACCTGGTTTTGTGAGCAGATGGGGGTTATTGAGCAGTTGGGGTCAATAAGCAGTGGCGGTCAATCAGCAGTTAGGTTAATGAGCAGTTGGGGTCAGTGAGCTGTTGGGGTTAGTTAGCAGTTGGGCGTGAGTGAGCAGTTGTGGTGTGCAGTTGGGGTGTAAACAGTTGGAGCTTTTGGGGCGAGTGAGCAGTTGGGATGAGTGAGCAGTTGGGATGAGTGAACAGTTGGGATGAGCAATTGGGGATGACTAGTTGGAATGATTTGAGGAGTCCATTCCACAAGCACGCAGCAACTGGATATTGTGGACAAACGGCAGTGATCATTTCACTAGGCAACCGTGAGCGTCTAAGGTAGTGTGACGTCATCATGAGTCACTGATAACCTATTAAGGAAGAAGGCCCGATGATATAGCTCCCCTTCAGACACGTCATTCAGGCGGTATGTCGTCAAGATGCCCGCCCTCTCTCGTAGTCTCTATCCCTTCCTGCCTTGAGGTGACCTTGACCTTGGTCGGAGTGCAGGAATGACCTTGACTGTATTGTCGTTAATTGGAATCAACGTTGAAGCCGGGGAAGGGGGTTTATTTGGAAGGTTAAAAAACCCTCACATTTTCGATGAATCCTATTAGCTACCTAGGCAGGCACTCGACATTACTAGGATAAGGCAAGGCGCAGTGGAACGAGGAAGACCGATTGTCCACAATTGAAATTTCCCTACGCTTAATCAACTAATCTACCAATTGTTTTTTTAGCCGCTTCAACCGTTTTCACCAGCCCACTTCTATGTTTACATTCCATTAATTAATTAATTAATTAGTTAATGCCCTCTCTGCACTCTCACGTCACTTGCTGATGTTCCAAGTGCTATCATGTTAATTATCATAATCTGTTGTCTCTTGTTTATTTGCTGTTTGATTTAACCATATGTGCAGATTTTCTAATATGTGTGTGTCTATGTTCTTGGAACATGAAGTTAGTAAATAAAGGCAGAAACAGAGAGCAGGATGGCCGAATGAGTTGAGCCACCCTCTTCTAATGTGGCAGATCATGACATTCAAAGCCTGGGCCGAGTCAAAGCAATGGCTTGAAAAGTTATACTTGTCACTACCTAGCTTGGTGCTCAGCATTACTAATGCTAGATTAAGTGGAATGAGGAAGACCAAGTGTCGGCGATTGAAATTTCCCCTGTTTATTCAACAAGATAAACTAAACATGTATGTACTACACTTAAACGAAAGAAAACCCGCACACGCATTGAAAAGGACACTAAAACTACGTAAAACTGGTACAAACCAACAAAAATACCCTTCCGCACCCACACACTAGCAGTGTGGTTCACATCAATCTGGTGCAATACTTGAAAGTTGCATAGTCAGATGGCTTTAAGTTCCTGTCATTTTTCTAACAAATGTATAAGATTGATCATTATTATCTACTTTACTTTAGTTTGAAGTGACTTATAATTAAATGGCTAACTTTTGAGAAATTTGAAGTGCAAACATACAATATTCATTTTGTCAAGCATGCCAAAACTCTGACACCATATGCTTCTGCAGTAACAGGTTCTATTAAATTGGCTCGTT
Organism: Branchipolynoe longqiensis; assembly: GCA_030323885.1. Classification (NCBI taxonomy): domain Eukaryota; kingdom Metazoa; phylum Annelida; class Polychaeta; order Phyllodocida; family Polynoidae; genus Branchipolynoe; species Branchipolynoe longqiensis. Next base: position 37,876,805 of record CM059200.1, read on the forward strand.
ATTCCAATCTATGTGGTGACAAATATTATATAAGTCCACCCGTATCTAAGTCAGATATGGAGAATTAAATCTAGATAATTGTTTTGGTTTTTTAAATTTGATGTTTTCATCGGACTATGCGGCTTTATGTTTCATGGGTTTCTTGATAATATCTAGGACTTTGTCGAAAACTGTATTACCCATATCAGTATCGGTTCCCATTAGGAAACAATTGCTGTTCTCCCCCAGCACATTGCTGTTCTACCTAACAACCACTTCCATGAGATCCGAACTAGTAGTGGATATGATTGGAGAGTGACTGGCTTGTTAGGTGTTGATTGGTTTGACCTTGTGGCCCCAAGCATGTGACCTGTAGGCTCTTGCCCAGATCAGGGAGCCACCTAGTGGCAGAGTATTACCCCAGTCACACAAGAGCCCGTGTTTCCCACCAACCTCCTTATACCCCAGTCACATGAGAGGCAGCGTTCGCCGCCAACCTCCTTACGTTCAAAAGGACGCCAACCTCCCAGCATCCCATTCGATACATTGATTCAAATACGTTGTCGACATGGCACCAGGTCGGCGCCGACCACATGGTGACTGCAGCATCGCATGGGTTGGCGCCACCAGGTCAGCGCCAGATCGCCGGCAACTCGCCAACCCAAGGCGGCGCCAGGGCGGTGCCAGGGCGGTGCCAGGGCAGCGCCAGGGCGCCAACCATTTTGAATGGCGCCGCCGGAACAGGACGCAAGGAGGTTGCACGTGCAGTAGCAGCAACCTCCTTGCGTCCAAAATTCCTGAAATGGACGCCGGGAGGTTGGTGTCCTCGCGGCGACAGCACTCAATCAGGGCCTAAGGAGGGCGCAAGGAGGACGTTTTGACATCGCGAATCGATCGTTAGCGAACGCAGGCCTCGTGTGACTGGGGTATTACGCCCAAACCGTCGCCAACCACCTAGCGTCCCATTCGATACATTGATTCAAAAAACAAAGTTGGTGTCAGGTCAGCTACCTGGCGCCGAGTTCATCGTCGTCCCGGCGGCAACAGGCTGTCACCAGGCCACCGCCAGGTCGGAGACCGCTATGTGGGTTGCCGACCTGGCACTGACCTGGTGCCGCTGGGGTGCCGATGAACTCGGCGCCAGATCGCCAACCATTTTCCCCCCGCCTTTTTTGGACCATGGGAATGTTGGCGGCGTAAAGTCACTGGCGCCACCAACTCGCTGGCTGGTCGCCAACCAGTCTCCAACCACACGATTAGTGCGGCGTAGCACATGTTGGCGGTGAGCTGTCGGCACAAGGGCGGCACACGGTCGTGAATGGTCGCCACCAACTCGTCGACCTTGCGCTGCCACCCTTCCGACGGTCCAAAAAAGGCAGGAAGAAAATGGTTGGTGACCTGCCGGTGACAAGTCACCGCCAGGTCGCCAATCTATGCTGAATGGCGGCGCCGGAGGTTGCAAGTGCAGCAGCTGCAACCTCCTTGCGTCCAAAATGTTCAAAATGGACGCTGCGTGGTTGGCGACCTCGCGGCGCCGGCACGCAAGGCGGACATAAGCAAGTCGTACTGACGTCGCGAATCGAACGTAAGCAAATGCAAGCCTCGTCTGACTGGGGTATATGTCACCCAAAGGCATATCCCGACCACATAACTAGATGGCTGGGGTGAGTGTGTGTGTGTGAGTGTGTGGGTATGTGAGTGTGTGTGTGTCAGTGTGTGGATGAGTGTGTGTCAGTGTGTGTAAGTGTGAATGTTACTGGTGAGTGGGTGTGAGTGTATATGTGTGTGGGTGTGTATGTGAGTGTGTGTGTATGTGAGTGTGTGTAAGTGTGTGTGTATGTGTGTCAGTGTGTATGTGAGTGGGTGTCTGACTGTCAGTGTGTATGTGTGGGTGAGTGTGTGTGGGTGTGGGTGTAAAAATGGAGCGGGTCTGTTACCAGACAGGAATATTATAGCAACTCCCAGTATTTCCCGACCAGACGTAGTGGCCGAATCGGCAGAGCCAGGCCTTCCATTACGGAAGGGTGAAAGTTCAAATGCGAGGTGAGTCAAACCAATGACTCACAAAATTGATACTTTTCGCAACCTAGCCTGGAGCTCAGCATTACTAGAATAGAGATGGGACAGGTTAGCTCAGTATCAGGAAATTGGGTCATGTTGCCGGTGTTGAGATGGTTGTGATGCATTCTGGGCATTATTGAGATGGTTGTGGTGCATTCTGGGTATTATTTAAATGGTTTGGTGCATTCTGGATATTACTGAGATGGTTGTGATGTATTCTCGGTATTATTGAGATGGTTGTGATGCATTCTGGGTATTGTTGACATGGTTTTGGTGCATTCTGGATATTATTGAGATGGTTATGATGTATTCCGGGTATTATTGAGATGGTTGTGGTGCATTCTGGGTATTGTTGAAATGATGTTGGTGAATTCTGGGTATTGGTGAAATGGTTATGATGTATTCTGGGTTCTATTGAGATGGTTGTGATGCATTCTGGGTATTGTTGACATGGTTTTGGTGCATTCTGGATATTATTGAGATGGTTATGATGTATTCTGGGTATTATTGAGATGGTTGTGGTGCATTCTGGGTATTGTTGAAATGGTTGTGATGAAATTTACCTCCAAGTAAAGCGGCTGTCACACCTCACCAGATTGAGCAACGGACAGAATTGTCTGGTCTGGTGGTGTTCGGGCGTGATAAGTATCAAAATGTGTTAAAATGTATCAAAATGTTGCGATATCGGGTCAAAGGCTGCTGGACGACCGGACATGAACGGATAGCCAATGGACGGGTAAGCGGACTAAACAGACTCAAACCGGACAAGAAATGTAGATGTAAATCCGGCGGCATCCGTTCCAGGTTTTGTGCATGTTCAAAACTTCTAACGGATCAGGCCGGATATCAACGGATATGCAATGGATATGCAACGGACACAAACCGGACTTTGCCGGATATCAACAGACTTTGTTCAGTTTCTTTCCATTTCCTCAATCCGGCGAGGTGTGACAGCCGCTTAAGCTAGATTATAACAATCAATGGCAGAAACTCTAATTTCTAAACCATTGCACAGATGCAAGTTTTGGATATATTGTAAATTGTGCTTATATCTTCACTACACAATGTCTTCTAAGATGCCGGTAAGATCCAATAGCTACGAGCGGAATCTAGGAACAGGAGACCGACTGTATAGGCCTACTATTACTAATATGCTCCACGGACGACCTGTGATGCCACCATCGTGAAGGGCGAGCAATGTCGTCGTGCTGGAGTTTGGAGATGTGGGCGGGGGTGAAGGTGAGTGGGGGGGGGGGGGGGAGGTGGAGCACAGTAGGGGCGGGGGTGAAGGTGAGTGGGGGGGGGGGAGGTGGAGCACAGTAGGGGCGGGGGTGAAGGTGAGTGCCAGCGGTGATATTGGGAGTCATGTGGCAGGGGAGGATGTGCTTGCTCATGTGGCGGTCCGAGATAACGATGCCAGACCGTCCTGGGCAGATTCTCTCTCTCTCTCTCTCTCTCTCTCTCTCTCTCTCTCTCTTCTCTTTTTTGGTTTTCTCTCTCTCTCTCTCGTTTCCTCCTCTCTCCTCTCCTGTTTCTGTCCTTTCATCTTCTCTCTTCTCCATCTCTTTTCTCATCTCTCTCTCCTTCTATTCTCCTCTCTCCGTCTCTCGTCTCTCTCTCTCTCTCTCTCTCCCCCCCCCTCTCTCTCTCCCTCTCTCTTTCTTTTTCTCTCTCTTTTTCTCTCTCTATCTCTCACACACACACATCAACACACACAAACACACACAAACACACTCACAAGCACACATCAACACACACACCAACACACACCCGACACACACACACATACACTTTTTGTTGTTGCCGTGGCTTCTACGTCTACTATAAAACTACAAACTCCAATTTTCGTCCCCGCTTCAAACAAGCTGGTTTTTTTGCACCACTCAAATGAAATTTGTGATATTTGTATTTTATGAAGTTCCAATTTAGTGTGTACGAGTTTTATAGACTTGTTTAAAGCTCTATAGTGTGATTAAGCATCAGCATTTTTAAACCAAAGGTGATGGCTCCAGTTCTGCCTCGTGACCCGGCTGAAACCAACTAGGAAGAGACGCCCTGCACCCGTTTCAACGCGGTGTTCCGATTCTCACAAGCTGCCAATCAAACTACCAACCCAGACCCAGACCTCCCTCCCCCCCCCCTAACTACGACCATGGCAAGGTGGTTTATATTATTAACATGAGCAAGCACTCCGCCTAGCGGTTCATATTTGCAACATGTGGCCACTTCCCATTGGCCAGTACCGATCACGTGATCCACCGTGAATTGTAGCCATTCCAAACGGAAACTGCCAGGACCACACTGACACAAGCAACCTGATAGTAATAGGTCATTTCCAGCACCAACCCGCCCCCTGGTGACTGTGGTAATAACTAATGTATTTGGAAGCAGCTCACTGCGCAGCATCATGGTCGTCTGTGGGAAAGGTCTTATATGGGATTTCTGCTACCAACCGCCCTCTGGTGACAGTGGTAATAACTAATGTATTTGCTAGCAGCTCACTGCGCAGCATCATGGTCTGTGGTAAAGGTCTTATATGGGATTTCTGCTACCAACCCGCCCTCTGTTGACAGTGGTAATAACTAATGTATTTGGTAGCAGCTCACTGCGCAGCATCATGGTCTGTGGGAAAGGTCTTATATGGGATTTCTGCTACCAACCCACCCTCTGGTGACCATGGTAATAACTAATGTTGTGCGTAGCAGCTTATTATGCAGCATCATGATCTGTGGGAAATGGCTTCTAAGGGATTTCCACCACCAGCCCACCCTCTGATGGCAGTGGAAGAACCTCACCATGCATCATGCTCTGTGGAAAAGGTCTTATAGAGGATTTATCCCATTAACCCGCCCTCTGGTGGCATTAGAGGAATTAAAGACGGGATGGCCGGATGAGTTAGAGCGTCCGTCTCCCGTGTTGGTAGATCGTGGGTTCGAATCCTGGTCGAGTCAAACCAATGACTTAAGATTGATACTCGTCGCTTCCTAGCCAGACGCTCGGCATTACTAGGATAGGACAAGGAGCAGTGGAATGAGGAAGACCAGTTGTCTGCGACTGAAATTTCCCCTGCTTAAACAATGTATCAACAACAAAAAAGTTGTAGGTAGCAGCTCACCATGCATCATGCTCTGGGGAAAATGTCTTATAGAGGATTTCTCCCATTGTGCCGCCATCTAATGACAGTGGCACAAAAGTAATGTTGTGCGGATCAGCTCACTGTGGAAAAGGTCTTATATAGGATTTCTCCCATTGCGCCACCATCTAATGGCAGTGGCACAAAAGTAATATTGTGGCTAGCAGATCACTGTGGAAAAGGCCTTATAGAGGATTTCTCTAACTAAGCCGCCCTTTGCTGACAGTGGCACAAACTAATGTTGTCAATAGCAGCTCCTTCTGCAGCATCGGGTCTGTGGGGAAATGTCTTATATGGGATTTCCATCACCAACCCAACCCGCCCTCTGGTGGCACTGGAACAAACCAATGTTGTGGGTAGCAGCTCGTTGTGCAGCATGCTCTGGGGATAATGCCTTATCGAGAATTTCCACCAGCAACCTGCCATCTGATGGCAGTGATAGAACTAATATCTAGATAAAAGATTCACCCCTATCCAGAGTAGGAGTGAAGACAACCTAGTCTCTATTTTGAACAGAAATTCCCTTGATATGAATCACCTTAGACTTAAAGTTGCATAGTCCGATGGTTTTGAATTTCAGTATTTTGTATGAGATAAATATATTAGATCGATCACTAGTATCTGATTTACATTAGTTCAAAGTTACTTTTATTTTAAATGGTAAACTTTTGAGATATTTTGAGTGCAACCATGGACAATTAGTTTTGGCAAGCTTGCCAAAACTCTGACACCATAGACTTCTGCAGTAACAGGTTCTGTTAAATTGACTCAGTATTGCCTTCTACGCAGAAAAAAATGCTTAATAAGTGCATCAGTATCTAAGTTAGATATGTAAAATCAAATCTAGATAATTGGTTTGGTTTTGAAAATTTGATATTTCATCGGAGTATGGAGCTTTAAAGCGGCTGTCACACCTCGCCGGATTGAGCAACAGACAGAATTGTTTAGTCCGGTGGTGATAAGTATCAAAATGTATTAAAATGTGTCAAAATGTTGCACTATCGAGTCAATGGCCGCTGGACGAACGGACATGAAACGGACAACCAACGGACGAAACAAACTCAAACCGGACAAGAACCGTAGATGTCAGTTCGGTGGCATCCGTTCCTAGTTTTGTGTATGTTCAAAACTTGTATTGACACAAAATGGACTTTGTTCGGTTTCTGTCCATTTCCCCCAATCCGGTGAGGTGTCACAGGGCCTTAAACAAGCTTTTGAGTCACTTGTTTCCAGTGTGCAATGTTTTATCTATATTGACGTAGAGTTCAGAAATTGGGAGAGAATGCAAAACAAATGAAATGGCAGAAACAGAAAGCTCTTGATTAAACTTTTAAAGCCGATTAATCTACATAATTTCATCAATTCTTTGTTAAAAAATAGCGGGTAAATATAAAGAGTTATGTGAAACAAATATTTTGCTTCTTAGATTAAAGTTACATAGTCCGATGCTTTTGAGTTTTTGCTATTTTCTGAGATAAATATATTATACTAATCGTTATAATCTACTTTACTTTAATTTGAAGTAACTTTAATTTAAATGGCTAAGTTTGGAGATATTTGACATCAAAACATGCCAAAATAATTTTGGCAAGCACGCAAAAACTCTGATACCATAGACTTCAGTAGTAACAGGTTCTATTAATTGACATATTATGCCCTTCTATGCAGCAACAAATGCTTAATAAGTGAATCAGTATCTAAGTTGAATATGTAGAATCAAATCTAGATAAGTGTTTTGGTTTTGAAAATTTGATGTTTTCATCGGACTATGCAACTTTAAGAATTCATGTGGTAATTTCGTTTAGGAGCCGTCCAAAGTTATCAACATTTTCAAGGTAGTACAGAGAGAGCCTCCCCGTAGTACACATCAATATTTTACTACAGACCCAACTGGATCCTGACGGGGTGGCCAAATGAGTTGACCGGTCGCCCCACATTTTGCTGAGTCATGGGATTCGAACCCCCTGGTTCAAACCCTAGTCGAGTCAAACCAATAACTTAAAAATGTATACTTGTCCCTACCTAGCTTGGATTTTGGCATTATTAGGATAGGGCAGGAGCAGTGAAATGAGGAACACCAATTGTCCGCGATTGAAAATTCCCTTGCTTTAAAGTTGCGTAATCCGATGGCTTTTGAAATTTTCCCTTCCTTATGTTTCATTGGACAATGCAATTTTAATCAACTTATGTACACACACAAACTTCGCTGAAAAATATCAACATTTTATTGAATGATACGCTTGCTTTCTACGACCGTGCAAATGTTGACAACTTTGAACGCCCCCTCACCCAGCCTGCCAACCTTTTGTCTAATGGGTTCTTCAGCAGCAAAGTCAACCAGACGGGATGGCCGAATGAGTTACAGCCTACGTCTCCGGGGTTGGTAGATCGTGGTTTCGAACCCTGGTCGAGTCAAACCAATGACTTAAAAATTGATACTTGTCGCTTCCTAGCCAGACGCTCTGTATTATTAGGATAGGGCAGGGACTGGTCTGCTCAGTTTCAGGATAATATGACTGAGTTGGATATTAGGTCATGGTGTAGTGGCCTGGTCTCCCAGTGGGGCAGCACTATAAAGTCGTCATGAGTGCGCACTGTCACAAGTCGGTACCCGTCCTGATATGACCTTAGATGTTGCTAGGAGGTAAAACAACAAACAAACAATCAGCAGCCAAGTCACAGGCTCAGAGATGTGGGAGGAAGTAAAGTAACTCATGAAGAAGGCTTGGTGGTGATGGAGGTGGTACATACCAGGCGCTGCACTGGGGAGATAGGTGGCGCTGGTGCCAGTCAGTGCGCATTGGCAAATTGGCAAAGTCAGTGCTACATTACATGAGTTATACGTGATGCAGCTCTCATCGGCGTACTCTGTTTGTATATTACCACCGGGGTCGAATCATTTTGTTTTCATTGGCACAGTTTCATGGACGCCCCTACAGGACGCGGTGGCCAACTCGGTAGAGCGCAGGCTTCCTATGCGGTGACTCCAGGTCGAGTCAAACCAATGACTTATAGTTACTAGGTACAGGCAGCGAAATTAAAAAATATGCCTATGGTCCAATATTTTTATTCCTCCCTGTAGACGTTGATATTAGAAACCCAAATCCAAAAACAGTTGGGCTATATATAGTATTGTTCTGGAGATAACAATTTAAGATTAAATATATAAAAATGTATTAATTTTGAATTAAAGGTGGAACTTTGACCAAATATAATAAAAAGTGGAAGGATGTGAGGGACATTCTGCTAACTAATTTCCATTGTACATATATAAAGGAATTTAAATTGTCAATTGCTAAATTAATTTCGCTGCCAGTACCTAATAACTTATACAATTGATACTTGTCGCTACCTAGCCTAGTGCTCTGCTTTAATAGGATAAGGACTGGTTAGCACAGTGTCAGGATAATATGACTGTGTGGGATATCGGTGCATGGTGCCGGCGGGCGGCCTGGTCTCGCATCCCAATGGGGCAGCACTATTAAAGTCGTCATAAGCGTTCACTGACACAAGTCCATACAGGTCCTGATATAACCTTAGATGCTGCTAGGATGTAAAACAATAAATATACAAAACACACCACACACACATACACACACTCAACAATACGTAGCGAACATACTTGTCACGTGGGGAATTCAAATCGCCAGAATCAGATACCGATTGGAAGTTAGATAATTAAATCTACATGGTCCGGTGAAGCATTAAATTTTCAAAACCAAGAACCGTTGTCTAGATTTGATTATTCATAATTAACTCGGATACAGTTGCACTGTTTATGCATTTATTGCCATATAGAAGGGCGTGTGGAATCAATTTAATAGACCCTGTTATTGTAGAACTCTATGATGCCGAGAGGTTTGGCATGCTTGCCAGAATTGGTCGTAATGCGAAGCATTTCGTTTGATGCGAGGGGAGGGAGAGCGACTCACCCGGCCCTGAGCGACTCACCCCCCCCTCCTGCCGCCACTGTGCTCACTTCCCGCGAGCGCGCGGCCCGCGAGAGGCGAGTCTCACGCGGGCCGTGCGGGGGGCCACTGCTACACCTCCCCCGGCACTGAGCAACCTCACGGCCCCCTCCTGTCCACCCTCTGCTCGCGCGGTTCCCCCTTATAAGGCCGGTGCCCGTGCCGACCTAGCGCCCTCAGGCACTCAGCCTCCAGCCCGCCTTCCATCTCTCTTGCCCTTTTCTTCTTGTTTGTGCTACTCCACCTCGGACCTCTGCTCCAGCTCAGCCTCAGGATGCCTTAAGGGAAAGGACGTGGACGGAAGGGATCCCGGGCCGCCCCCCGCACCCCGGGGCCCTCTCCAGCACCCGGCCGGGGCGAGTCCCCGGCCTACGCCCCGGCGTCCCCCGTGGCGCCCTCGGGCCGCAGACGTCGGACGCCCGATAGTGTGCGACAGGCTGTGCAGGAAATCGCCCTCCAGCGTATGCAGACTTCGACCAACAGCACTCGCGCGCCGAGGCGTGCCAGGCAAGGCGGGGTCCGCGCGAGCCATCCCACCCGGATCGACTTCCCTGGAGCCGGGGGGGCGGCGCCCGGGGATCCCCTGGCATCGTCCCTGACTGTGAGCCAGGTCCAGGCCGCCCCGATGCCTTCGGGTCACCTACCGGCCGACCAGCAGCCCGCCCCCGCCGCCGCCTCAGGCGACCCCCCCCGATCCCCGCCGCCCGGGAGATACGAAGGTAAACCGTCACTCTCTCCAGTCAGACACCACCCGCCACGGAGGGACTCGCCGGCCTGAGGCCGCGAGGAGGCCTCCGCGCACAGCCCCGGCCTGTCCGCGTCCGGGTGAGGCGGCGCGGAGCGGGCGCGAGTACGGCATCCGCCGAGGCGCGCCACTCCGTGAGGCGCCAAGGGATCCCGGCCAACTACATCTTCCCCTCGGACCTGGTGAAACGAGGGGCCGAGAGAAAGCCGGTGAAGAGGGGAGAGGCGACAAAGGACGAATATACCCTCGCCCTCCTCACCCTCATCGACCACCCCGACTTCCCCGCCCACTCCGCCCAGGGACTCCACCACCACCTCCTAGCAGTCTGCCGGGATAACCTTGTCTACCCCTGGGCAACCGTCCGCCGGTATTCAGAGACCCTGTTTACCGCCATCGCGGACGGAACCCTCCCCCAGGGCTGGCATGACCCGGTAGCGCTCAACCTCATGAGACTAGACTGCCTGGCCATGCCCGAGGACCAAGCCACCGCCGCCCCTGCCCGCCTACCCGACCCTCTCCACCGAGGCGCCCACCTCGCCCGAGCCCAAGCTGACGCCCGCGCCACCTATGACAGGGAGACCCACGGGGCCCCCTGCCCGGCCTGGAACCGCGCCCCCGCCTCGTGCGATCGGGCCCGCCTCGGGGAGGCCCACGGTGAGGCGGGGGACAGGCGCCGTCACGTCTGCGCATACTGCGCCAATGTGAGGCGCCTCCTGACCATGCACAGCGAGGCCGACTGCATCACGAAGCAAACCCGTGAGCGCCAGACCCCCCCCGCCACCTCGGCGGATTTTTGATCGGCCGGCCTCCCCCCGGCCGGCCCGGGGGGACCCCTCCGGCGCCTCACCCTCACCACTGCCGACAGCCCCGCAAGCCCCGCCGGCAACCTCCCAGCGACCATCGACCGCAGCGCCGCCAAGTCCCAGCCGAGGATCATCACCTCGGGCATCACACCTCGGACCGCATCCCAGCCCAGCCTCAGGAGGAACCCTCTGCCGCCGATCCTCACGACACCGCCTTCAACAACACCGCCGCCCGGACCCCGACCACCACCCCATCCAGCCCGAGGACTTCGCTGCCCCCCTGCTCGACCCTCGTCGGACCTCCTCACCGGATCCCGCCAAGGAGCGGGCCTCCCCCTTTTTTTTGGCCGCCCGCTCCCTGTCGACACAGGCCCCGGACACTCCCCGCCCCGAGAGGGAGCCTGACCCCCTTGTCGACCTAGGCCCCGGACACTCCCGCCCACACAGGGAACCCGCACCTCACACCTCTCCGGGCCCCGCCTCGGGCGCCCCGCGCCCCCGCCTCGGGCGTGCCTCGAGCCCTCTCCTTACTCTTTGGCGGAGGGCTCCTCGGCCCCCCCTCTACCAACTCTGACACTGCTCCTTATGAGCCCCTCACTATTTATCCTCTGCTCCTCATGAGCCCCTGACTCTTTGCTCCTCGCGAGCGCCCTGCTCCTCATGAGCCCCCTGTATTGCTATGTGCCTCCTCAGCCTGTTTACCTCCTCAGTTACCCTGTTTGTACCTTACTTTCTCATTTATTGTTATGTTCACTGTTTCTCTGTCTGTTGCCCGAGGCGTCACAGTAAACGCCTCAGTTTTCCCACCTCCGCCTCTGTTCTTCCTTCTCGCGCATCGGTCGTAATGCGAAGCATTTCGTTTGATGCGAGGGGAGGGAGAGCGACTCACCCGGCCCTGAGCGACTCACCCCCCCTCCTGCCACTGCTCACTTCCCCCCGCCCCTGAGCGACTCACCCCCGCCCCTGAGCGACTCACCCCCGCCACTGCTCACCTCCCCCCGGCCCTGAGCGACTCACCCCCTCCTGCCTCTGCTCACTTCCCCCCTTATAAGGCCGCCCGCCGACCTCCCTCAGGCACTCAGCCTCCAGCCGCCTTCCAGCTCTCTGCCCTTTTCTTCTCCACCCACCCACCCAACTCTCCCTCCTCTACCCTCCCCCCTCTGCGGCGGAGGGCTCCTCGGCCCCCCCTCTACCAACTCTGACACTGCTCCTTATGAGCCCCTCACTATTTATCCTCTGCTCCTCATGATCCCCTGACTCTTTGCTCCTCGCGAGCCCCCTGCTCCTCATGAGCCCCCTGTATTGCTATGTGCCTCCTCAGCCTGTTTACCTCCTCAGTTACCCTGTTTGTACCTTACTTTCTCATTTATTGTTATGTTCACTGTTTCTCTGTATGTTGCCCGAGGCGTCACAATAAACGCCTCAGTTTTCCCACCTCCGCCTCTGTTCTTCCTTCTCGCGCATCAATCTTACCTGTTTGCATTTAAAATATTTCAAATGTGAACCATTTAAAATAAAAGTTAATTCTAGCTGAAGTATGGTAGATTATAACAATCAATTTAATATATTTATCTCAGAAAATGACAGAAACTCAAACCCTTAAATATTAAACACCAGTTGCATTGGTCCTACTTTCCTTCCACCACCTTCCATTCCCCTCCCCGTCCCCACCCCCCTTCCCTCTATCGCCTTTCCACTTCCCTTCACCCCTTCAGCCTCTCCTCACCCCTTCACTCACACCCCACCTCATCCCAACCCAATTAGTGCATATAAAAGACCCCTTATCGGAAAGAGTAGCCTATGTGGCGACAGCGGGTTTCCTCTATGTCAGATTGACTATATGTTTGACATCCAATAGCCGATGATAAAAATCAATGCGCTCTAGAGGCGTCGTTAAATAAAACAAGCTTTCCTTTCCCAACCCAATTGCACCGCAATAGAATCCTAGTTTCTGACCCTTGACCTCGCGGAACGCGGTCGCTGGTGACCGGCTGGTACCCACATGTTGAGGTACAGCGAAGCATGTGTCAAACTTGGACCAACTACTTGTACTCTTCTCTCCACTACTAGTACTACCCCCACCCCCCACCACAGACCCTCACACATTGTATATATAATCAATACTAGTGACAACTTAGATATATGCATATAATTGTAGATATATATTATAGCTAACTATTATTGCAAAGTGTAGATATGTGATTGTAGATACTATATATATATATGAGTCAGCCTCACGAAAATGGGCCAATTGGGGTAAGTTTTCGGCATTGAGCATTGGATGTCGGCATCAAACTGTATAATTATAGTTTAGCATTGACAGAGGTGTTGGAAAGTCATTAAATTTATCCCGAATGTAAAGGTAGAGAAAATACAACAACCTTATTTGTTTCTAGGATAATTTAATATAAAACAAAGAAATGCACTACACTTTAAGAATTGCGACACCGACATCTGGTAAAGTTGTCAGTGTCGAGCATTGAATGTCGGTGTCGAACTCTATAATTATAGTTTAGCATTGACAGAGGTGTTGGAAAGTCATTAAATTTATCCTGAATGTAAAGGTAGAGAAAATACAACACCCTTATTTGTTTCTAGGGTAATTTAATATGAAACAAAGAAATGCACTACACTTTAAGAATTGCGATGCCGACATCTTAAATTGACCACCAATTGGCCCATTTTCGTGAGACTGACTCATATATATATATATTCCCCTAGCATTTATACTTGTATAATGCGTTATGCATTACATATAAGAATGGATTTGAACGTTAATAGACTATTTTAATTAAGGAATGCAAATAAAAAATGGTAATATTCAACGATGCGACACTATATTACATCTGAAGACTTGGAAGTTATTAAAGCTGCATAGTCCGATGAAAACATCAACTTATCAAAAGCAAAGCAATGATGTGAATTTATTTCTACAGATCTAACTTAGATACTGGTGCACTTATTAAACATCTGTCTCTACATATAAGGGAATACTGAGGCAACTGACTAGAACCTGTTACTGCAGAAGGCTATGGAGTCAGAGTTTTGGTGTGCTTGTCAAAATTATTTTTCCACATTAGCACTTCAAATATCTCAAAAGTTAGCCATTTAAAATCAAAGTAACTTCAAGCCAAAGTAAGGTAGAATATACCAATCAAACTAATATATTTATCTTAGAAATTGTCAGAAACTCAATACCATCGGATTATGCAACTTTAAACCCGATAACAAAATGTAAAAGGACGATAATAAATAGGAAGTTAAAGCTGCATAGTCCGATCAAATATCAAATTTTCAAAACCAAACCAATTATCTAGATATATTTCACATATCTAAATTAGGTACTGATACACTTATTAAGCATTTGTTTCTGCATAGAAGCCAATACTGAGTCAATTTAACAGAACCTGTTACTGCAGAAGTTTATGGTGTCAGAGTTTTGGCAAGCTTGCCAAAACTAATTTTCCATGTTTGCACTCAAAATATTTCAAAAGTTTACCATTTAAAATATAATTAACCTTGAACTAATGTAAAGTAGATACTAGGGTTTGGTTTAATATATTTATCTCAGAAAAAATACAGAAATTCAAAACCATCGGACATACATGTATACATACATGCATACATACATACATACATACATACATACATACATACATACATACATACATACATACATACATACATATATACATACGTACATGTATACATACATGCATAATACATGTATGCATACATACATACACACATACATACACACACACACGCACAAACAAATAAATAAATATGGGTCGTTCTCTGAACTGGGTACCACAAATTTGGTTTCAACATTATGCTAGTGATCATTAATTCTTTCTTATATTCTTAGCAAGTGAAATAATTATTGTTGCGTCTGTGTGATAAGTGTGTTTGCAATAGATGTATTTAATCTATTCCACAAGTTCTTTTCACATTTGGTCTCCATGTCATACTTTAGAGCCCATTGTCAGAGAATACTCCATATATTATTATAAGTTTGTTGGTTGTTGTTTTTTTGTATATATATCTCTTTGTGTCAGTTTGTGTTAAAATGCATTGACAATTCTCTGCTTCTGATTCAAAATTGTTAGGATTATGAAACTACCGGCCTTACATATGAACATTATGACATAGACCATGGTGGTGTGCACTGATCTATGGTGATCTTTAAAGTGCCTGTCACACCTTACCGGACTGAGTACCGGACACGACCGGACAAAGAATTGTCTAGTCCGGTGCTCTCCGGTAGAACCAACGAGTTAAGCTAAGATTCCTTACACGCGGTATGCGGTATGCGAATGCGGCAACAAATCGAAATGCCTTGAAGTCAATGGGCTGCAGTCCTTACACGCGGTATGCGAATACGAATGCGAATGCGACAACTCGATCGGTCCCTGTATCGATCGATGCGGCATGTGGTATGCGAATAGAAACATCAGTCGCACTTGTCCATTAGTTTTAGACTAGGAGAGGCGACTGATCATTACGGAACGGTCACACCCAGGGGTGCTGAGGGGAACCATCTGATAGTGGTGGTGGTGGGGGCCGCTTGCCGCTTACCGCGTAGAAGGAATCCTCCCATTCGCATACCGCATGCCGCATACCGCATAAAAGGAATCTTAGCTTTAGGTATGGGCGATAATAGTCACAAGAAGGATTGTTGAAACCTGACTTCCTGCATTTCCCCCCGATTTCCTGACACTTACAGTGATAAGTCTATGGGAGAAGATCCGCGTTAGCGTTGAATTCGCCGTCGGTGTAACTGAAGGGGAAATTGGGTGGTGGTGCCAACAGCCTGGTTTCCTAGTGAGGCAGCACTATTAAGCCATCATTTAATGCTGTCACAAGTCGGTATCAGTCCTGATGTGGCCTTAGATGTTGCCAGGAGGTAAAACCGCTGGTTCAGTGGCGACGCCAACGGCAATTGTTTGAACCACAACATCGCAATGTCCCCCATTATACACAGCCGTATACGCCCTCACTCACACACAGCAATACACACTCAAACACAGCTACACACACAACTACCCAGACTCACACACAGCTACACACACACTAATACACAGCTACACCACCTACACACACTCACAAACACACAGCTACACACATACACACTCACACACAGCTTCACACACAGCTACACACACTCACAAACACTCACACACACAGTGACACACTGACACACAGCTACACACGCTAAACTACCCACACTCACACACAGCTACACACACTCACAAACACTCACACACACAGTTACACACCTACACACTCACACACATCTTCACACACAGCTACACACACAACTACCCACACTCACACACAGCTACACACACATATTCACACACCTCTACACACACTCACACACAGCTACACACACACACACAGCTACACACACTCACACACAACTACACACAGTCATACACACTCACTTGCTTTCACACTCGCTCACTCATTCACTCACTCGCTCATTTATTCACACATCTACACACAGCCATATACGCCCACACTCACACTTCAACACACAGCCATAGACACTCACTCACTCAGCCATTCACTCACTCACACTCACACACATCTACACACCGCCATATACACTCACTCACTCACACTTACACTCATGCACACATGTCCACATCACCGTACTCACACTCACGCACACTCACTCACTCACTCACGCGCACACACTCACACACGCGCACACACTCACTCATACACTCACACATGTGGCGGATCACTCACACTCCTGCCCTGAGAGTGAGACCGAAGGGAGTGAGCCACGTTCGGATCAGCTCGGGGCACAACCAGACTTACTACACGCACTACACAGCACGGCCCTGTGGGAGTGGAGGGTGGGAGAGTGGGGGTGTGGGGGTGAGCAGGACGGCGGGCTGGTGTTACAGGGCACAGCGTGTGTACGCACTGCGGCTATGTGACAGAGCGGAGCAACTGTTCAACCCGTAGAGCTGCTCAGGTCATAGAGCGGAGCAACTGGTCAGGTTGTAGGACAAATGGAACTACTCAGGTCATACATAGACCGGAGCAGCTGATCAAACTGTTGGGCAAATGGATTGCTCAGGTCATAGAGCGTATGTATATATGTGGAGGATGTGGAGCAAATGAACTACTCACGAAATAGAGCGGAGAAACTGGTCAGGTCATTCTCATAGAGTAGACGAACTGCTCAGACTGTAGAGCAAATGGAACTACTCAGGTCATAGAATGTATGTGTATATATGCAGGATATGGAGCAAATGAACTACTCACGAAATAGAGCGGAGAAACTTGTCAGGTCATACTCATAGAGCAGACGAACTGCTCAGACTGTAGAGCAAATGGAACTACTCAGGTCATAGAATGTATGTGTATATATGCAGGATATGGAGCAAATGAACTCACGAAATAGAGCGGAGAAACTTGTCAGGTCATACTCTGGTCCTAGAGTGGAGCAACTGAGCAGACTAAAGCAAATGGAACTACTCAGGTCATAGAGAGGAGCAACTGATCAGACTCTAGAGCAAATGGAACTACTCAGGTCATAGAGCGGAGCAACTGATCAGACAAGAGTAAATGGAACTACTATCAGGACGGGTATCGACTTGTAACAGTGTGTACTTATGGTGACTTTATAGTGCTGGCCCATTGGGAGACCAGGCAGCCATCACCATGACCTCAGTCACATTATCCTGGACACTGAACCAACCAGTCCTTGCCCTATTCTAATAATGCGGAGCACCTGGCTAGGAAGTGACAGGTACCAATTTTTAAGTCATTGGTTTGACTCGTCCAGGGTTTGAACTCATGGGTTCGGATCCCATGATCTACCAAAACGGGAGATGGAGGCTCAACTCATTCGGCCATCCCATCTGGTCCGCAGGTGAGAGGTGCGCGGCTATTGTTTGTTAGCATTGTTTCGAGTGGGTGGGACAGCAGTGTTGCCTTTCCTACACTCTGCACTCTGAGAGGTGGGTAGGTGGACGGGCAGGGGGGGGGGGGTCAAAGGTTAAGAGCTACTCCACTGACCTACTTCGCCTCACTCACTTCCTCACTTGCTTGAGCCGAGACATGTGAACCACAGTTGAGCCATATCGCTCTGAGCTGAGCGGCGTGGATCTTCTTTACTGGATGTCGTTGGAGCAGCTGGCTAAATGCCGTATTGGTATTGCTAAATAATTACTTGATGTCTGACTGGATGTCAAAATATCAAGTGCGGCTGCAAATAAGGACTACCCAGCAAACTAGCTATCAAACAAAGGCGGAGTGGAGTACCCCTCAATGTACACATTCAGGAACACATACTGCTCATCGCTGCTGCTGTTATTATTACTAGCTCATGTTGTGTGCTCAGGTCAAGGTCACTGCGATAACTAGATCAAGGTCAGCATGCAGGGGCTGAGGCTGTGCGGCATTGAGCTTTGCATCAGTTCCAAACACAAGTGCCACAATTACTACCAGAAGCTAAACACTGCCCCAATCGAAGGGCACGACGGCAGGGCCAAGGTCAAAGAGAAGAGGGCCAATGTCAGGGGTGGCAGTGCCAAGGTCAAGGCCACCAAAGGCAAAGGGACTGACAGGAAGGTTGGCATCAAGGATGGAAGCTTGGAGCAAAATGACCGGGAAAGCAGTCCTAGTAAGTTGGCGGCTTGTCTGGGCTGGCGCTGGAACGGCGTCTGGTTTTAACCTAGTTCGATTTTACTTTTTGTCGTTTGCTGTTTAAATAATGTCGTCTGTTGTCAATGAAATCCGCTTTGAGGAGGTGGGTTTTTGCATTGAAGGTTCATTTATTTTCACCAGGAGCGTTGTCTTTGGACACTGAATGTTGTATTGATAGGTAGGGGTGGGAGGGGGGCTCTCAGAGCCCGTTATTATACATGCGTTACTATAATACAGGGGTGTTGTTTGTTTGGCGGAATAACACTATTACCATAAGAAACCGATAGAGTTAGGCTTCATAGCGAATGACGAAGTAGGTCTACATCTCCAATTCAAAATACAAATGAAAGACATGATTGTGAATACATTTTGTAGGCAGCATAGTATTTAGTAGTCCTCATGTGTGATACGGTTTTTGCTTTCTTTTTTAATGGGTATAAGCTCTCACCTTTGAAGTCACTGCCCATATATAAAATTTAGATATCTCATATTTAAATAAATATTATATAATATATTTGAAATCACTGGCCATATATAATATAGATATGTTATATATAATATATAATATATTTTAAGTCATTGCCCATGTATACAGTATATAGATAGTATATAGTTATATTATATTTATAATATATATAGATATTGTCGTGGGGGGGAGGTGATGATAATGGGAAATATTGCACCTACAGTGGGGCTCGAACCGACATCTCTTTGGATTCCAGGCTGCTATTTAAGTAAGTACTTTTTATCATTGGTAACAAAATGTAAACCTACATATCCTTACAGATAAAGGCGGGATGGCCGAATGAGTTAGAGCGTCCGTCTCTCGTGCTGGTAGATCATGGGGTCGTGGGTTTGAACCCTGGTCACGTCAAACCAATGACTTAAACATTGATACTTGTTGCTTCCTAGCCTGGTGCTCGGCATTATTAGGATAGGGCAAGGACTGGTTGGCTCAGTGTCAGGGATAATGTGACTGAGTGGGATATTGGGTCATGGTGCTGGCGGCCTGGTTTCCCAGTGGGGCAGCACTATAAAGTTGCCTTGAGTGTGCACTGTCACAAGTCGGTACCCGTCCTGATATGACTTTAGATGTTGCTAGGACGTAAAACAACAAACAAACAAACGATAAAGTCGGGTAGCGTTGTGAGAAATGGCGAGATAATGAGGAATGAATTGATTAATAGTGACAGGAAATGGAGGGAAGGGGCAGTAGGAGAGAGTGAGGAGGAGAAGGAAGAAGGGGAAGAAGGAAGAAGGGGAATGGTAGTCGGAGAGAATGGGCATGAGAAGGGGGGAACAGGAAGAGGGGAGGAGGAAGGTTGGTGCATCATCTGGAGCGGTTTAGTCTGTCTGGTCATGTTTGACTAACATTCCTACCACATGATGTTTGCTCACAGAATGGCTCAAATTCTACTCTACCTGAAATTTCTTTTATCTTTGCAATGTGTGCTTAGAAAAAAACCACCACCAGGAACCGCGGCCTAGTGCTAAGATAAATATTGTACTCTAAATTCCTCGGAGCTAGTGGAGGAGAAGCCCCACGCAGGAGGCGGAGGTGCATGGCACTCCCCCCCCCCCCCCGGGGGAGGGGGGGGGGGAGTGCCACCCACTCCAGGTATTATTACATTCGATAACCGGCTTATCACTATCCATATATATATATAATAATAATAAATTATATTTTACATATACAGTAAAACCTCTCTATACCGACCCCTCCACAGATCGACCACTCCCCTGTATCGCTCGCTTTATTTGGGTCCCCAAAATACCATTGTAAGGATATTCTAACTCTAAACCTCCTACCTCCCTAAATGGACCACTTAATGTCGGTCGATTTAGAGAGGTGTTACTGTATATGTACACCCACACTCCATATATCTAATATATATTAATATATATATATATTATACTTATACATATTATATATGTATCTATGTAAGTGCAGTGTTTTGGTTTGACAATTTGATGCGTTTCTCGGACTGTGCGTCTTCGGGTGACTGAGTGGGGTGGGATGTGTCGAGTTCCAGCCTCGTGTTGTCTGTACCTATAGCCCTTTGAAGAATGAGTGACTCAGGATAGAATGAGTGTACACCGCACTGCTGCTCAGTCACTGAGTCACTCCGAGCTGCTCACCATATCACGGTATCACTATCAGCGGGCGGTTTGGTTGTGTGGTGGGGGGGGGGGGGGACAGGGGGCGGGGCGGGGTCGGCTCTACACAGAGTTGGATGATATCGGGGCAACAATGTATTTAATTGATGGCGATATCAGAGGTTCTGGTGGAGCCATGGAATCCTCGGTAAAATGTTCCATCACAATCGAGTGTTGGTGTGACATTCACATTGCCACGCCACACTCATTGGTACCACATGCAAGACTGTCACATTCTCTCGTCCTCTCGTTTTCTGGTTCTGTCGTTCCCTCTGACTCCTTCCCGTCCTTCTGCTCACCAGTGCCTCCCTCCCTTTATCCCTTTCCCCTCCTCCATTCCTCTTCCTCCTCCCCCCCCCTTCCCTCCCTCCCCCTATCTTCCTCCATTCCTTCTCCTCCCGCCTCCCCCCTTCCCTTCCCCCCCTTCCTCTCCCTCCGTCAACCCCCCCCCCCCCCCCCCCTTAACCTTCCCTCCCTCCCTCCTATCTTCCTCCATTACTTCTCCTCCCGCCTTCCCCTTCCCTCCCCCCCCCCCCCCCTTTCATCTCCCTCGTCTCCCCCCCCCCACTCCCCTCCCTCCCTCCCTCCTATCTTCCTCCATTTCCTTACCCTCCCGCTTTCCCCCTTCCTTCCCCCCCCTTCCTCTCCCTCCGTCTCCCCCCCCCCTCCCTTCCCCTTCCCTCCCTCCTATCTTCCTCCATTCCTTCTCCTCCCGCCTTCCCCTTCCCTTCCCCCCTTCCTCTCCCTCCGTCTCCCCCCTCCCCTCCCTCCTCCCTCCTATTCTTTCTCCATTCCTTCTCCCGCCTTCCCCTTCCATTCTCCCCTCCTCTCCCTCCGGTCCCCTCTCCCTCCGGTCCCTCCTCCCCCCCCCCCTCCCCCCCCCCCCCCCCCTCCCACCCCCCCCCCCCCTTCCCCTTCCTCTCCCTCCCTCCTATCTTCCTCCATTACTTCTCCTCCCGCCTTCCCCCTTCCCTCCCCCCCCCCTTCCTCTCCCTCCGTCTCCCCCCCCCTCCCCTTCCCTCCCTCCCTCCTATCTTTCCTCCATTCCTTCTCCTCGCTTCCCCCTTCCTTCCCCCCCTTCCTCTCCCTCCGTCTCTCTCCCTTCCTCCCTCCCTCCTATCCCCTCTCATTCCTTCTCCGCCTTCCCCATCTCTTCCCCCCCTCCCTCTCCCTTCCGTCTCCCCCCCCCCCCTCCCCTTCCCTCCATCCCTCCTATCTTCTCCAATCTTCTCCTCCCGCCTTCCCCCATTCCTTCCCCCCCCTTCCTCTCCCTCCGTCTCCCCCCCCTCCCCTTCCCTCCTCCCTTTCCTATTTCCTCCATTCCTTCCCCTCCCGCCTTCCCCCTTCCCCCCCCTTCCTCTCCCTCGTCTCCCCCCCTTCTCCCTCATCCCCTTCCCTCCCTCCCTCCTATCTTCGTCCTTTCTTTCCTCCCGGCTCCCCTTCCCTTCCCTTCCCCCCCCCCTTCCTCTCCCTCCGTCTCACTCCCCTCTCCCTCCCTCCCATTGCCTCCATTACCCCCTCCCTTCCTCCCCTGCATGACCTATTTACTAAAGTAAAACAAGAAAACATTTTAGCCTTTTTGAGGGCAGCTGGTTTGTACCACCTCATATAGCTTTTTAAACAAATTTCATTATTGAATAATACTATTATTTAGAATGTTATTTAGCTTGACCAAACTATATGATTGTGAGTTAAAAAAAATTCATGAGTGTCCATTGAAACAAAATTGATTGTATACTCTTACATGTAAAAGTGATGGTTTGAACAAAAACAAACATTTCTCGCCATGAATATGACCTATACTGCTGACATGGCATAAAGCAACCACCAATCAATCAATCAATCAATCCTCCCCCTCCCTCCTTCCTCCCTCCTCCATCCCACATCCCTTCCCCCTCCCTTCCTACCCCCTCACTCACTCCCTTCCCCCTCCTCCCTTCCCCCTCCTCCCTCCCTCCCTCCCTTTTCCCTCCCTTCATTCTCCCTCCCTTCCTCTATCCATCCTTCCCTACCTACATTTGTTCCTACAAAACCAACCTAAATACTGGTGCACTGATTAAGCATTTGTTGCTATATAGATGGGAATACTACGCCATATAAATACAACCTGTCACTGCTGATGCTTACGGTGCCAGAATCTTGACGCGCTTTCCCACATTAATATCGGTATGTTTTCACTTTTAACATCTCCAAAGTTAGCCATCTAATATAAAAGTTACTTCAAACTGAAGTATAATCGATTATAGTAATTAATCTAGTGCATTTATCTCAGAAAATGGCAGAAACTCAAGAGTATCGGACTATCCAATTGTACGCTGTCCTCAAGTGGCGCATAACTGGGGTCAGAGCGTTTAGTGTAATGGCGCCGTGCGGGCCGTGCAATGTTTATTTCCGGAACCGGAAACGAGGCTGCAATTGTCTCACTGGCCTCAGACACTCTGCCTAATGCCTGGCTGTGACTGGGTCGATTTGCTGACCGGTCTGTCGACTGATACCACCATGTTGGTGAGGTTTGTTTGATTGGGGTTTTACATCCTGGCAACATCCTAGGTGATAGGTCATATCAGGATGGGTACCGACTTGTGACAGTGCGCACTCATGGTGACTTTTTGGTGCTGCTACACTGGGAGACCAGACCACAGACACCATGACCTGATATCCAATTCAGTCACATTATCCTGGCATTAAGTAGTTAGGGTTAACTTGAACCAAACTAGGTGACAATATCATATTTATGTTACTTCCACCGGACAGCATGGTCAAATCACTATTGGTATTAGCACGCTGGCTTCCCTTCCCATGCAGGAAGGGGTTTAAAGATTCGATCCCGGCTGAGTCAAACCTAGATAAAGTATTCACCCCGTACTCGCAGGACACGGGTGAATACCAACTCGAAAAGGCTGGTTAACGAAATGAGCCTAATTTCACAATCTAAGAAGCAACATTTATTCTTTACATATGTCTTATTGATAGCCCGCTACCTTTGAGTTGAAAAATATAATATAATATCTAGTTTAATCAGATTTAAAAGTGAAATCGACAGTGTTCTCTGGCCGCCATCTTGTATTCTCGCCCATTTCACCAACTCTGTGGCAATATATGCAGCCATTTGATACTGGAGCCACAGTTTCTAGTTCAGGTTCCATACTAAACCTATTTTCGCCCGTATTTACACTACGTTGTCCTTCACCCGTGTACTACAAGTACCGGGTGAATCTTTTATCTAAGTCAAACCAAAAACTTACAAATGTGATACTTGTCGCTCTGAAGTCTTGCACTCAGTTGTATTAGGTTAGAGAAAGGACTAATTTTCTCAGAATCAAAATTATGTGCATGGTGACATGGTCTCCTAGTGGAGCAGTACTATGAAGTCGATATGAGTGTGACCTTAAATGTTGCGAGAATGTAAGTCACCAATATGCGAAGAAACATGGTTACTCCCCACCCCATGTGACAACACTTTACAGTATGTCGACCCTGACTGACACTAGGATATCATGCCACCAGCACCATGACCCAATATCCCACTCAGTCACATTATCCCGACACTAAGTCGACTAATCCTTGTCCTCTTCTAGTGGTGCCGACTGCCGTTCAATGTCGTGACGAGTGCCAACACTGTGTAAGTCTTCATCAGTTTTACTCGGCCGGGCATTGATCCCGCGACCTCCCATTCAGGAAGCGGGTGCTCAACTGTCACATCCAGTGAGAGAAGGACAATATACAGGCGAAGAGTTTCATTATAGCCCAGTCACACTTCTACTGCTTGCGACCACAAAAAAGGGGTGTTGCAAACAGGTCACAATTGGTCGTAAAGTGGTCCTATCTGGTCGCTGACCACCTTGCGACTATTTTGGTAGCAAGGTGGTTGTAGCTACTCCACTAAAGTCCCTCTTGTGACCAAAATAGTCGTACAGAGGTCGGCGATCATTGCTTTGGTGGTCACAAGGAGGTCACAAGGAAGTGGATTCTTTGGTCCAAAAAGGTCGCAAAGTGGTCGCAAGCCGTAGTGTGACTAGGGCTTTATTGGGTTAAATAGTGTATCTATAATGTCGTCAACAGACGCCTGCATACTAATCAGTGTGACATTGTTGTGGTTGTGTGGTTAAATCCACAACAACAACACATAAATTACTCGTGGGTATATGCTGGTCATAGTGAGTAATATGTTGGCATGATACTGTTGGGTCTGGAAAACCGCCAGCGCATCGTGTTCCTGTAAATAGTCCGGCATTGGATTCATACGTTGGGTGACTTCCGGTGGAGAATGTGTGCAGTGGCCTATGCGGGTCTGTGATTGACATGGTTACCATGAGCTGCTCTTATGGCAATCAGTGATTTTAACCCGCTGCACGGTGTTGGTTCTGAGTTAACACTGCGGTGATTTGAGTAAATGGCATAGCAGCCCGTAAATCCTCTTCTGTGTCCCGTTGTGTATACACATATAATACATGTATGAAATGGATGGATGGATGGATGCATACCAAAACGGGAGGCTGGTGCTAAACTCTTTCGGCCACCGCGTCTGAATATTCTCTTCCCATTTCTCAACTCTATGCCAACATAGATAAACACGGCATATTGGAATCACTACCCCCACAGTTAATTCCTCCTGAAACAACTGTTGCTCAGATTTACGCAGGTTTGTCATTCACCGCTACTCTGGATAGGGGCGAATCTTTTATCTAGGAACGATAGAATACATTGTACAATGCCTATGACAGTCCTGTTTGGCGTTGGCGGTGCAATAAATGCGTACACATGTACAGACTTGTACACACACACTACACTGGCCGCTGTGTATATAGCTAACCACCTCTCCTCATGTTGCAGGCACCATGTACATGCACGGGGTTTGATGCTGGCCCACAAAGGATTACATTTTTGCTCAGATGTACGCAGGGTTGTCATTCACTGCTACTCTGAATAGGGGTGAATCTTTTATCTAGGAACTATAGAATATATTGTACAACGCTGATGACGGTCTTGTTTGGCGTTGGCGTTGGCGACGCAATAAATACGTACACATGTACAGACTTGTACACACACTACACTGGCCATCGTGTATATAACTAAGCACCTACTCCTGTTGCAGGAAAGCTGTACGGGCGAGGTGCTCAATGCTGGCACACATTTTTTGCTCAGATTTACATATGGTTGTCATTCACCGCTACTCTGAATAGGGGTGAATCTTTTATCTAGGAACTATAGAATATATCGTACAATGCTGATGACGGTCTTGTTTGGCGTTGGCGTTGGTGTTGGCGATGCAATAAATACGTACACATGTACATACTTGTACACACACACTACACTGGCCACCGTGTATATAACTAACCACCTCTACTCGTGTTGCAGGAAACCTGTATGGGCGTGGTGCTCAATGCTGGCACACATTTATTGCTCGGATTTACATATGGTTGTCATTCACGGCTACTCTGGATAGGGGTGAATCTTTTATCGAGGAGCAATAGAATATGTCATACAACGAAGATGCTCTGGTTTGGCGTTGGCGGTTCAATAAATACGTACCCATGTACAGACTTGTACACACACTAACTACACTGGCCGCCGTGTGTATAACTAACCACCTCCCTTTGCGTTGCAGGCAACATGTACCGTCGCGGGGCTCGACGCTGGCGAAAGCTGTACAGGGTTAATGGTCACCTCTTCCAGGCCAAGAGGTTCAGCAGGGTAAGTCCGCCCCACCACGCCTGTCTTTATTATATATATATATATGTATTTATTTAATTTGGTTTAAATGCATTGTAGTACATTTTGAACAGCAGTTTTTTTTTTATTCCTCCCATTTTCCCTTTATAAATTCTGTTTAAATATGTTGTGATACATTTTTAACAACAGTGAGGTTTTTCCTTATTAAGTTTATTATATGTGTATATATACATGTAGGCCTCCCCTCCAGACCGACTCATGGACACAACTCTCACAGCAGAGAGCTAAATGGAGAGCGGCAGTCAAGTAATGAAAGCAGTCTTTGTCGCATCGCGACCGACAGCATGATGATGATGAGGCCTCCCCTCCTCCCCTCCTCCCCATCTCCCTCCGCCCCTCATCCCCTCCTCCCCGCCTCCCCTCCTCCCCTCCTCTCCTCCTCCCCTCCTCCCCATCTCCCATCCCCCTATCCGCCCCTCCTCCCCGCCTATCATCCCCTCCTCCCTTCCTCCCATCCCCTTCTCCGCCCCTCCCCCCCCCCCCGCCTTCCCTCCTCCGATCCTCCCCTCCTCCCCATCTCACCATCTCCCATCCCCCTCTCCTCCCCTTCCCATTCCTCCTATCATCCCCCCTCCCTCCTCCCATCCCCCTCACCTCCCTTCCACCCCTCCACCCTTCCTCCCTCTTCACCTCCTCCCTCCTCCCCTCCTCCCCTTTTTTTAAAAACTTCGCTCCCACAACCTCCTGCCCCTCCCCGTGCCCACCTCAGCGCCCCCCGGCCCCCCATCTCTCCTTCCTCTCCCACATCCCCCTACATCCCAGCTCCTCCCCACCCCAACCCCTCTCCACTGTTATGTGATCTTTGCAGCTAACTGAGAACGATGCAACATTTACGGGACTTGGAGGTGCTATTTTTTGTTTTCAACCATGTTGTGATTCATTCAGCGCGGTAGAACTAAAAGGTGACCTACATATTAGCAGTGAGGCTGTCTGGAGCCTGAGCATGTTAGGTATGCATTGTGTCCGCGTTCTGGGACATACCCTGAATGCCTCTGGACTCTGAGCCCTTCGCGAAAATATCATTGTTAGTACAGTGAAAGTGTTTTGTTGGGTTTTTTAAAAGTTTTTTTTGCTGTTTACATTTTTTTCAATGGTATTCTTTTGGGGAGGGGGGGGGGGGGCTTAGGGGTTATAAAAGAATTAGCAAACAACAAATCCCGCCCTCCAATTAAAGCTGCATAGTCCGATGAAAACGCCAAGTTTTTAAACCCAAAGCAATTATCTAGATTTGATTCTACATATCTAACTTAGATACTGGTGCCTTTATTAAAATTGTTGTTGCCACATAGAACTCAGGGAATACTGAGTCAATTTAATAGAATCTGCTACTGGAGAAGGCTGTGATGTCAGAGTTTTGGCGGGCTTGCACTTCAAATATCTCAAGAGTTAGCCATTAACGGCATTATAGCGATCAGCCTAATATATATTTATCTCAGAAAATGACAGAAATTCTAAACCACCGCACTATGCAACTTTAAATTAAGTTATTCCGCAGACTAAGTTTACAGTCCCTTTGAAGCACTTTCCGGTCAGCTCATGGAGGATTTGTTGAGTTGTTATTTATGCATATGGTCAGTGTTTCTTAAATACAACAAAACCAAAAAAAAACAGATAATGTATTTAAATGGTGGTTTTTTACTGCATAGCCAACGATTATACTTACACTTAAATAGTGGCTCACTGCACAGCCAACGATTATACTTACACTTAAATAGTGGCTCACTGCACAGCCAATGATTATACTTACACTTAAATAGTGGCTCACTGCACAACCAACAATTATACTTACACTTAAATAGTAGCTTACTGCACAGCCAACGATTATACTTACGCTTAAATAGTGGCTCACTGCACATCCACCGATTATACTTACACTTAAATAGTGGCTCACTGCACAGCCAATGATTACACTTACACTTAAATAGTGGCTCACTGCACAGCCAACAATGATACTTACACTTAAATAGTAGCTTACTGCACAGCCAATGATTATACTTACACTTAAATAGTGGCTCACTGCACAGCCAACAATTACACTTACACTTAAATAGTGGCTTACTGCACAACCAACGATTATACTTACACTTAAATAGTGGCTTACTGCACAGCCAACGATTATACTTACACTTAAATAGTGGCTTACTGCACAGCCAACGATTATACTTACACTTAAATAGTGGCTTACTGCACAGCCTGTAACTTTGCGATAATACCAGCCTTAGATGTATCGCTTGTAATGTCGCACACTGCAAATTTAAATGGCCCCTTGTTCAATTGCTGCCGTTCCGTATCATGCCTCGCTTGGATATCTCTGACCGGATAAAAGTTGCAGAATATCATTCCTTGCTTTAATATATCCAAGCGGATAATAATTACAGAATATCGCTCCTCGCTTGGATTTATCCAAGTGGATGATAGCTACTGAATATAGCTCCTCGCTTGGATATATCCAAGCAGATAATAGTTACAGAATATCGCTCCTCGCTTGAATATATCCAACTGGATGATAGTTACTGAATATTGCTCCTCCCTTGGATATATCAAACTGGATGATAGTTACTGAATATTGCTCCTCCCTTGGATATATCAAAGTGGATAGAAGTTAACGGATATCACTCCTCAGTTAACGGATATCACTACTCACTTGGATATATCCAAGTGGATAACATGTACAGCGTATCTGCAATCTCCTTAATATACACCATGCGCTTAATGCATGGTAACCAGACTGAGATGATCCAAGTGGGTTCTCCCTTTTCAGATGAATTTTGATGAATATAGCCACAGTCCACATGTTATCGTCACTGTCTGATGGTTGACGCGTATCAACCAATATTACTTCCAGGTTCACCCGCCTTCCAAGTATCCGCACGATGTTGAGTCTACAGTTTGATATATTTTTTAATTTGGAACATTTAATTTTGAAATTCTGTTGAGGCAAAATCACTCAAATTTGAAAGGAAATGGCATAAATGTAATTAACATATTATCGCTCAATTTTGAGGGCCTCTTGATGTGCATTGGCCGTGGTTTCATCTCAATCTGTATTCATCTTCCTCAAGCCTCGAGCGCCATATCCGGCTATAAGTACTTAATATCTGTGGCGATCTCCATGTCATAGCGACATGACACACTGACATGACAGTAATATGGAATGTGACTTCAGACGACAATTTGCGACCAGCAACTTGTTTGTTTGTTTGTTTGGGTCCTACATCCGAGCAACATCTAAGGTCATATCACAATGGGTACCGGCTTCTGACAATGCACACTTTTGGCACCTTTATATTATAGTGCTGTCCCACTCGGAGACCGGGCCGCCAAACACCATGACCCGATTTCACACTCACATTATCCTGATACTGAGCTAACCAATCCTTGCCCTTTCTAATGCTAGGTACACACCTACCGTATACGATTCGCGCACTAAAACTCCCGATCCGACTGGACCCGACCCGCTTAAAACTGAAAACGGGCCGATTCATTTTTCGAATCGCGAATCGCAATCGTAAGGAAGCAGTTTTAGCCCTAAAACTGAGTTTTAAGTCGCGAATCGCAATCGGTAGGTGTGCTAGGGGAGCGCACACCTCACAACTTTTGGGCAGTTTTAGATCGTATACGGTAGGTGGGTGCGGAAAAACGGTATGTGTGTACCTAGCATTACACTAGATTAGGTACCGGCAAGTATCACTTTAGTAAGTCATTGATTTAACTTGGTCAGGATTCAAAACCCTGACCTTCTGCATAGAAAGCCAGCACTCTTAGTCATACTGATTCGGCCACCGCTCTCCAGTGCGACTGGCAACTAATATTTCAGTGAACGTAAATGTTTTCCAATGAGATGAGATGATATTTCAATAAATATTGTGCATAGCAGACAACATTTTGATGATGGCCTGGCAAAATGACAGTCTAGAGACCGGCAATATTCACACATTTCCAGCTTGTGGGCAGACGGTAAACATTCTCTCGATACATATAATCAGTCAGGGCTTTTTAGTGTGTATGTGTATAGGCCTATAAGCGAGTGGTACAGGTAAGAGGCTGAGCCGTGACAGCAACCAAGTACAGTATAACCCTGTTAAACCAAACTTGAAGGGACCCTAGAAATTTGTTTGGATTAACCGATCATTGGTTTAAAGCTGCATAGTCCGATGAAATATCAAATTTTCAAAACCAAACCAATTATCTAGATTTGATTTTGCATATCTAACTTAGATACTGATGGACTTATTAAGCATTTGTTTCTGCGTAGAAGGCAATACTGAGTCAATTTAACAGAACCTGTTACTGCAGAAGTATATGGCGTCAGAATTTTGGCAAGTTTGCCAAAACTAATTTTCCATGTTTGCATTCAAAGTATTTTAAAAGTTTACCATTTAAAATAAAAGTACCTTTGAACTAATGTAAAGTAGATACTAGTAATCGATCTAATATATTTATCTCAGAAAAAATACAGAAATTCAAAACCATCGAACTATGCAACTTTAACCAAGCTTTGGTTTCTACTTTGACTTGGCTTTGGCAAAATGCTGGGTACATTATGAATGTAATATACAATGTATGTGGACACTTTGATTATTGTTTTTTATGTGTATACAGTATAACCCAGTTAAACCAAGCTCGGTTAAACCAAACGATCGGTTAATCCAAACTTCTTTCGGTGGCCTGGCAAAATACTACCATCTATCATATAACAAAGTTGGTGGGGTCTCAGATGACCTTATAACCACATGAAAGTTTGGTTTAACCATACGGGAAGTGGCCTGGGGTCCGACAATTTTGTTTGGATTAACCGATAATTTGGATTAACTGACTTTTTTATATGATAAATGGTAGTATTTTGAGGGCTGTCGAAATAAGTTTGGATTAACCGATCAGTTGGTTTAACCGAGCTTGGCTTAACCGAGCTTGGTTTAACGGGGTTATACTGTATGTGGCTTCCCATCTTATTATCACCTCTCCAGCCTTTAAAGCTGCGTAAACCGATGAAAGCATCACATTTTCTAAACCAAAATAGTCATCTATATTTGGTCCTACACATCCAATTTAAATACGGTGCACTCATTAGGGATTTATAGCTGTTCAGTGGTCATGCGCTGTGCTGCCGCTATGCTGGTGATATGCTGCTGCTATGCTTTCAAACATATAAACAAAGAAAGCCCATGTCTTGTATTTCAATGTAACCAAGGCCTTTTCTTTTCTGTCAATTGGGGGGCTGGACATGATAGCTGAACCCGAAAGAGTGCTAGATTCCCATGCACGAGGTCATGGTTTGAACCTCAACTGAGTCAAATCAACGACTTACCAAATTTATACTTGTCGCGACCTAACATGGGACTTGGTGTTAATAGGTATGGGCAAGGTCTAATTTACGCAGTATCAGGATAATGTGATTGTGTTGGATATTGGGTGATGCTGTCAGTGGCCTGGTCTCCCAATGGGACAGGACTATAACTTTGCCATCAATGTGCACTATCACAAGTCAGTACGCCCTCTGATATGACATGAAATGTTGCTAGGATGTAAAACTCTCAACAAACAAGTCTGTGGTTATGCTAGATGTATGCAATCAACAGTTGAAAGAACTGTATCGAGTATGTTTTGGTTAGGGCTTGGTATTTTGTGTGTGTATATGTATGTCTGGTGGGGGGGGGGGGGGTGGGGGGGGGGGGGTGGGGGGGGGGGGTGTGGGGGGTGTTGGTGTGGGGGGGGGGGGGGGGGTGGGGGGGGGGGGGGTGGGGGGGGGGGGTGGGGGGGGGTGGTGGGGGGGGGGGTGTGGGGGGGGGGGGGGGGGGGGGTATATATATCTTTGTTTCTCCTCTTCCTGCCCTCCCTTCCCCTCTCTCCCCTACTCTCCCCCTGCTCCCTCCCTCTTTCATGCTCCTCTCCTCACCTCCCCCCCCTCCCCTCCCCTCCCCTCCTCTCCCCCTCACCCCCTCCCTCCCCCTCCCCTCCCTCCCCTCCCCTCCACTCCCCCTCCCCTCCCCTCCCCTCCCCTCCCCTCCCCCTCCCCTCCCCTCCCCTTCCCCTCCCTCCCCTCCTCTCTTGCTAGCAACCACTCTGAAAGCACATTACCGTCTTTTGTAGGGCGAGCACTTCTTTGGGGTGAGTCACGTGATGTGCCTGTTGCCTTGGTAACACCCGCGCACGCGCGCACCTAACAACCAACGTGGATATCGCTGTGCTAGCCGTTGAGAGTGTTGTTTTTTTGCAATCAATCCAAATGCTTCTGAAACCTCTAAAAAGAATTACACATTAACCAACCAATAAACCAAAGGATCCTGTATTTGAACATTCAACTAATTCAACAAAAAATGATTTAAAATTAAAATATAAAACTGTAGCTATTCGTGCATTTTGAGAACCCTGACAAGTTGTCATCGTTTTCACTTTAATTCCAAGAATCTCTAAGGGGAGAACTAGTCTGAACTGGTTTCTTTCTTTCAGCTTTAAACAAACAAAAAAATATGTTCTAGATTTTTATTTTTATATTTTAATTACACCAGTTAAATTAAATTCAGCACTCCATGATTTGAAAATGGTTCAGTTCGTAGGCCAATTTGCTGTGTAAATTGAATTTTGAAATCCATCTTAATATGAAATCGCATAATGTTATCTATGCTCTAAACTTTGGTGATTGCTTTTAGATATATTTGTTGTGATCCTTAGCATCCATGCTTCCAAAGTTCAACTGATTCCAAAATTAAAATATTTCTGGTATAACCGTCAACAAAAAAATGGATACACTCATGTATAACAGTCAGGGAGAAAAAAGTGAATTTTTCTGAGCAGGGTTAAGACAAGTATTATTTGTTTTGGCCTATCCATGTAGGGATTTTAGAAAATCTTTGAATCTAAGTGAAAATGATGGTATTAGTTATTGAAGAAGAGAAAAACATATATATATATTATATATATATATATATATATATATATATATTATATATATATATATATTATATACATAAAGGTCACTACGACAGAAGGTAACAAATCTGAGTTGGGCTGAGTATATATTATATATATATATATATTATATATATATATATTTTACCTCGGTATACAGCCTCAGGCTAGCCTCAGGCTAGGGAGAAGGAAGCACATCCGGGTCCAGCAATTAGCAGAAGCACATCCGGGTCCAGCAATTAGCATAAACAACTCACGATTGGATTACGTTTCGTTGAGTTGCTCCCGCAAATTTAGTCTACACGCAAGCAAATACGCAGTAAGTATAGTAACAACTGTGGTTAGCTTAATTATGATGCATTATAGCATCATTATGGAAAGTTCAGAACTTTCTTTGGTCCTTTTTGGATTAGTGTATTCGGTTATAAAAAACCAAGGATAGAACGCTCTAGATTCCTTCTCGAAGGAACGAAACCGATTCTTAGCGGTTCTATCAACACCCGTGTGACCATGGGTAGAGATGTGGGCTCTGCCTCATCTCCTGTGGAAATTCTCTCGGACTCTAATAGAGAGTGTTGTTGGAGATGCTCCTGGGTTTCTTTTATAGACTCCCCACAAACTTTTCAGGCGTTTCTCCGAGTTTCGTAGCATTTTCTCCGATCTGCTGGCGCAATAGTCGCAGGAGGGAGAAGTGTGCGGAACAGAGGGATGGGTGAGCCGATACACTGGTCCCGACCCCGCGTAAGATTTGGGCTTGACCCACAATCCACGCACAAATTTAGCTTATTAGGCCTGTGTTAGAACGGTATAAACACGTTCTCTAACGCCACTAGATGTCCAATTAAGTTTTAATTGACAAAATTGTGACATTTAGAAATACCGGGACTGACCATTCACTTGTTTCAGATCCCGATGGCCACGAAGCGGAGTAAGCGCGTTGCAGCAGCAGCCGAGGGACGCGCTCCGAGAGGCTCGGACGAGGAGTACGACTCCTCACCGGTGTTGTCGGCTATGCCTTCACCACAGCGCGGGGCGCATATCCTCTCCGAGGCGGAAGAAGAGACAGTGCCTGAGGGCCCCACAGCTCCAGATTGGGAGACACGTTGGGCGGCTATGGAGAGCCATATTCTGTCTCTCAAACCACCGCTGTCTCGTAAACGGCCATTGCCGATGTTCCAAGACGAGTCGGACTGGGAAGACTTCTCAGAGACAGACTCAGCGATGGAGCCTCAGAGACAGACTCAGCGATGGAGCCTAAGGCTCCCCCTCCTCCTCCTCCTAAACGGAGCAAGAAGAAGAAGCAGGTCACTTCTTCGGGTGACGAGTTCACCAAGGAACGAAATAAGACCGGGCTTCGCAAAAAGCGGAAGCCCAAGTCCAAGAAAAAGAAGAAGAGGAAAGATTCTTCTTCATCCGATTCCTCCCCAGATTCCACTTCGACGGAATCAGACTCAGACACACAATATGAGGGTGTCTATGCTGCCATTGGTGGCAAAGTGTCAAAAAAGGTGGAGAAGGCGAAAGCTAAGCGGGTGAAAACTACCACGCTTATGCGCGAGACCATCAATGGTCATTTCCGCTCGTTTAAACCGGTGGAAATCATCTCCAAGCTAGGAGATGAATTGACGGGCATTAAAGGTGTCCCCAACTCCATCATTAAAGAGATGGACAGAAATGTCAACATGACGGAAGACCGTAAGAAGTTTGAGAGCGTGTTGCACATAGTGCATAAGGCGCTGCTCGGTACCCTGACGGCCATCACCCCGGTGGCAAATAGGATGCAAAGAGAAAACAAGTTCTCGTCCTTGGCTAAAACCATGGACAAAGGCATCGCTATGCTAACAGCGGCAGGTAATAAATTACCTGTCGTACAGAAGATATGAGAATGTCTTCAAGTCGGTTTGCACAGACGCCGGCAAAGAGGTGGCCCACTCAAAGAAGGTCACGGACAATGATGGGAAAGAGTATACGCTCTTTCTGGCCCCAGAGCCGATCAAAGGGAAACCTTTGGATAAAACGAAAATGTTTGGGGGTCAACTACAATACCTCTATAAAGAAGTAGAAACCGCAGCCAAGAGTGTCAAAAACATGGACGGCAGGAAGAAGCAGGAAGCCCCATGCTTCAAAAGGTCACGAGGGGATTTTCGCCCACGACGGCACGGCAGAGGATCCAGACCGGGCTCAACCTTCAGTCAGTCTTTCCGGGGCCGGGGCGCCCGCCCAGGCTGGACCGACAACACCGCACGGCCACTGGGCCGAGGCTTCAACTCCCCGCGACCCTTCCCCAGGGGCGGGTCCAAGTAGAGGCCCAAACACAGACTTTACAAATCCCCGCGGCCTCTAAAACCACACAAACTGTAAGCAACTTTGTAGCTGGCAATATTATTAATCATATTTCTGAATGGAACAAAATTACCAATGACCGAGATATTTTAAAAATAGTTAAAGGTGTTCAAATTCCCTTCATACAAATTCCGGTACACGGGAGAGTTCCTTTTCCCTATAAAATTGAACAAATTGAACGAGAGGCACTAACTGAACAGGTACAAAAATTCTTTAACAAAGGAATTATACACAAAGTGACACACTGCACAGGAGAGTTTATTTCAAACATTTTCTCGAGACCGAAACCTAACGGGGACGTTCGAATGATTCTGGATTTAACGACCCTTAATAAAATGATCGAATATCGACATTTTAAAATGTTCTCGCTAGATACGGCACGAGATCTGATTACACCAGATGCGTGGATGGCTAGTGTTGACTTACAAGATGCATACTACACGGTTCCCATAGCGGAACAACACCGGAAATGTCTCCGCTTTCTTTGGAATGACCAACTCTATGAGTTTACCTGCATGCCGAATGGCTTAGCGTGTGCCCCTCGTTTGTTCACTAAACTGCTAAAGCCTGTTTTCTCACTTATGGCGCGGAATGGTCATATAATGTTCCCTTACATAGATGATTCCTTTATAATGGCGTCAACACAAATTGATTGTGTAAACGCAGTTCAAGATTTATGTGCATTACTCACTAAATTGGGGTTTTATGTACATCCAAATAAGTCAGTGCTAAAACCAACAAAACAACTAAAATGTTTAGGGTTTATCCTTGATACACGGTCCCTCACAGTGTCGATAACAGAACAGAAACTAACTAAGTTTATGACCACAGCGACCCAGCTTCTTAAGTTACCGAAACCTAAGATTAGACAGGTCGCAGTCCTTATCGGGATAATGATATCTTATGCACCCGCTATTCTATACGGGAAAGCCCATATTAAATCTCTAGAAATAGATAAAAATTTTGCGCTAGCACGAACTAAAGGAAATTTTGAACGAAAGATGTTTATTTCTGAAGAAGGGTTACAGGATATTGGATGGTGGATGCAACATATAGCAAACTCACCAAATCCAATCCGCATGGCGGAACCAAATACAGTAATTACCACTGACGATTCGCTAGAAGGTTGGGGAGCCCATCGAGATGGGGTTGCAACAGGTGGTAGATGGCTAGAAGATGAAAGGTCAGACCACATTAATGCGCTAGAATTGTGTGCTATTTATCTGGGCCTACGTAGCTTAGTCAAGATAACTAAATCACAAGTTAGAATACTAACTGATAACACTACTGCTATGGCATATATCCGTAACATGGGTGGAAGCAAATCAAAGCCTTGCAATCAGTTATCTAAACTGATTTGGAACTGGGCACAGGCTCAACAAGTCTGGCTGACTGTAGCGCATATCCCAGGGTCACAAAATACACTAGCAGACCATAAGAGTAGAAAATTCCATGACCATTTAGAATGGTCCCTATCTACACCTTTGTTTAACTTCATGTGTGCAAAATGGGGTACACCTGAAGTGGACTTGTTTGCATCATGAAACAATAACAAGTTGCCCTGTTATGTTTCTTGGCATCCCGAACCGGATGCTTGGAAAGTTGATGCATTTGCTATTACCTGGGCGAATAATTATTTCTATATTTTCCCACCATTTAGCATTATCAGCCGAGTGGTGAGAAAGATCAGCATGGAGGGGACACACGCCATACTGATTGTGCCCGATTGGGACATGCAACCTTGGCTGCCAGCAGTTTCACAACTGGCAAAAGAACATATACAATTCCCAAGAAAAGCCGGGAACCTAACGCACCACGGACCGCTAGTGGTTCACGGCGACGTGTCAGCGACACCCCTATTGGCATTCCTTTTCTAAAGAAACATCTGCAGCAATTTGGGTTAGACAAAATTACTGAAGACAGGATAGTAGCCGATGCATGGAGGCCAGGAACTGTCAAAATGTACACAACTTATATAAAGAAATGGGGTGTACATTGTTTGCTAATGAAAGTCAAGCCAACAAATTCAACAATTGCACAAGTAGCCCGTTTTCTTCGTTCTCTAGAGGATGAGGGACTGGGGTTTGGGGGCGGTCAATGCGGCAAGATGCGCGTTATCAATTATATTACCTAGAATTGACGGCGAAACAGTTGGTAAACATTATGTCCTTCATTATCTACTTTGCTCAATCTATCAAAGGAATCCTCAAAAACCAAAGTATAGTCGCTTTTAGGATGTTTCTATAGTATTTAACTTGTTTCAGGCTTGGCCTCACAACTCTTTGTTAGATATAAAACAATTAGGTTTTAAGGTTGCGGTCTTGTTACTATTAGTAACGGGACACAGAGGACAAACGATTGTTGCTTTATCCTTAACTGGATTAGAAATAGACAAGAAACAAGCTACGTTTGATTTAGCACAATTGCCCAAATCGAACACGCTAGGTGACCCTTTATCTACGGTTCACTTAGACTACTTCCCAAATGATCGTAAATTATGTGTTGTGTCAGCCATACGGGCTTATATATCCAAGACAAAGGACTTACGTGCATCGCAACAACTATTAGTGAGCTTCATAAAGCCACATAATGCAATTTCAAGAGACACCCTTGCCAGGTGGACAATCAGGGTGTTGAAATTGGCTGGAGTGGATACGGGCAAATACTCTTCCCACTCAACCAGAGGTGCCATGGTTTCCAAGGCACGGTTGCTCGGTATTTCTGTAAAAAGAATACTAGCGCACGCAGGCTGGAAGACGGCTAAGTCGTTTGCAAAACATTACAACAAACGACTAGAAAAGCCTACTGGCATTGCAAAGCGCCTGCTCACCAACTAACAAGAATAGGTGAGAACAAAAACTTTGAATGATACAATTACTAATACAATGACACATAAACATGTTATAATAAGAATGAATGATATTAAGGATAAAAATGAATTATGTATAAGTCTCCCTAGCCTGAGGCTAGCCTGAGGCTGTATACCGAGGTAAAATAGTATAGTTATACGAGTCTTACCTGGGTATAGATGATGGATAACTGTTGTTTTCCCGAGGTATAAGCCTCGGGTAGACGTGGGCTAGGGCCCGCCCACCACACCCTACCACGTCTATTCCGTTGGTGTACCATTATGGGAAAACATAGTATCCATTGTATTGAAAGATCATTTTTATCCTGAATAAGTAGGTAAAGATTGCTGGACCCGGATGTGCTTCCTTCTCCCTAGCCCACGTCTACCCGAGGCTTATACCTCGGGAAAACAACAGTTATCCATCATCTATACCCAGGTAAGACTCGTATAGCTATACTATATATATATATATGCCTATATTATTTTTTAATTAAATAACACTTTTTGTTAATGCCCCCTCCCCCACTCAGCCATCTGTTGCACAATTTGATTTCGTTTTTCCATTTTTCTACTTTGGTTCTTTTGATTTTTTAAACTTTTATTCTTAACTGCATTTTGTCCTGAACAAAGTTGCATTCTATCCAGTATTTGAGGTGCTTCTTAAGGCTTGCAGTGTACGTGGCTAGTGTGGAACAGAGTCTGTGCAGCTCAACGTGTGAGAGATGACCACTGTTACCCGTATGAAAGGGTTCTTAGCCCCCCTCACTCCCCCCCCCCTTCCAGTTGCCATGGTAACATGGACTGTTCGCTTCTCCCTCCTTCTCCCCTATTAACCAGGGTCGAGTCAAACCAATGACTTGTCGCTTCCTTGCCAGCCGCTCGGCATTATTAGGTTAGGGCAAGGACTGGTTGGCCCAGTGTCAGGATAATATGACTGAGTGGGATATCAGGTTATGGTGCTGGCGGCCTGGTCTCCCAGTGGGGCAGCACTATAAAGTCACCATGAGTGTGCACTGTCACAAGTCTGTACCCGTCCTGATATTACCTTGGATGCTGCCAGGACGTAAAACTCCCAACAACCAACCAACCGTCTCCCTTGTTTCCTCCAGATCTGGTTTTGCAAGTAAAATAATATACCCACTTCTGGTGTGTTTCCCCATAATTGTTGTTGTGACAATTTTGTTTACTTCCTTTTTCTTTTTTTAAATGTGTTTATTAATACACTCTTGAAACTATTATTATTTGTAATTGTTTGTTTCCAGTAAGTTTCGCTCTTTTGCTTGGCTGTTGATTCGGTATAGTTTGGGATAATAGCCTCTGATTTTGAGGTTTAAATGCAATTGTCCATCATGGATGAAAGATCTCCGCGATTTCGCGGATTTCCGGGATTTTTCAATCCCGCAGCACGATTAAGATATAAGCTCTACTGTTTTACGCTGCAGCACTACCAGCGTATACTACTAATACGTGTGTCAAACGGCGCAGCACTATCAGCGTATACCAGTATATATATATATGAAACCTGACTTCCGGGAATTTTCCGCGATTCCCTGACAATGCTAAACCTATGGGACAATATCAGCATTTCCGCTTTTTTTCCTGGAAACCACTTTCATCCCTGGTCCATTCAGGTAGAATAACACTAGGCTCGATTTAAGCAAACCAAATCTGTCGTAGTCGCTCTGATCTCTCCATGTAAATATCTCTTTTAATCGGTCTAGGTCAAGCAGTGTTAATTAGCCAGTCTGGTCTGAAACGTCCATATATTCGCTCACCTTGAGCAAGGTATTTTTGGGGTTTTTTTTTGGTAAATATTTTTCTTCTTCCGAATACAGTCTTTTTTCAGGGCCGAGCCACTGGTTTTCCGGCCATGCTTAACTTCAGTCATTTTTCACTATTTAATTCCAAGAATAATTTTAGGATAATAAAATATTGTTATTACATATGTCTCAATGGTGGGGGTAGGGGCTGGGGGTGGGGGGGGGTCCCCTTTAGTCCCTTTCTTAGCTGTTTGAGGAGAGACTGTATTATTCTGTGTCTTCTTAAAGTTGCATAGTCTGATGATTTTGCGTTTTGGTCACTTTTCTGAGATAAATATATCAAATTGATCGTTATAATCTACCTATTTCAGGTTAAAGTAACTTTGATTTTAAATGGATAAGTTTTAAGATATCTGAAATTCAAACACGCAAACTTAGTTCTGGCAAGCACGCCAAAACTCACACCATAGGCTTCAACAGTAACAGGTTCTATCAGTGTTCCCTTTTATGTGGCAATAAATGCTTAATATGTGCATCAATATCTAAGTTTAGATATGTAGAGTCAAATCTATATCATTATTTTGGTTTTGAAAATTTGATACTTCA
The DNA here is from genome assembly GCA_030323885.1 of Branchipolynoe longqiensis. Taxonomy (NCBI): domain Eukaryota; kingdom Metazoa; phylum Annelida; class Polychaeta; order Phyllodocida; family Polynoidae; genus Branchipolynoe; species Branchipolynoe longqiensis. The sequence goes on from CM059200.1 coordinate 37,917,521, forward strand.
TCGGACTATGCAGCTTTAAACCCCGTTCACACATACATGTTAAACCGGTTGAACTAAACCGGTTGAACTAAACCGGCTGAACTAATCAAGTTGAACTAATCCTATTTAAAATGTGTGTGTGAACGCGACGCTGAATCAGTTTAGCGCTAAGTCAACTCAACTAGTTCACTTCATGTAAACCAGTTTGTGAGGTGGATTAGTTCAAACCGGTTTAACTGATTCGGTTTAACTCTGTATGTATGAACACGGCTTTAGCCACAGTTCGCTGGTCTGTGCTGAGGGGCTGACGCTGCGACCCGGCGTGTGTACACAACCGGAAGTGGGGCGTTATCCCTCTCAGCCCTATCCTTCCTGATAGGCTCTATACCTTAGAATTGCATAGTCCGATGGCTTTGAGTGTCAGCTATATGTTTAGATGAATATATTAAAGTTGCATGGTCCGATAGCGTCTGAATTTTTATTTTATTTTTGAGATAAATATATCAAATTGATCATTATAACTTACTAATCATTAGTCCAGAGTATTTTTTTAGGAAAAATGGGTACTTTTGAAGCAATTGGAGCTGAAAGAACTCAAAATACTTTCCACAAGCTTCCTAAATGTCCTCTCGCTATGACGCGTATTGACGTCTTGCGATGACCACGTGATGTGGAATGACCTAAATAAATATAGCCTGGGTACCTTTTTTTTCCACTGATGGCGCCATTGCGCTATGATTTGTTTCTTGGCATGTAATGTGGGCTGACCTAATGATTATCAAATGTATTGTTCCCAGATAATAATATACATAATTATTACATCACTCTTATTCAAATCTGTAACAATTTTTTAATCAAAATTCCATGCAACTTTATACCAACCCAGGCTATGGTGCCAGCAATACTACTACTGGACATCCTCGAACCTGACTAGGTACTTGGAATGAGGGTCAAGGCTACTGAGGCCACAAGGTTGACGTAATTGATTAATGGCTTCCTTGTGTGATGGTTTTCTCAAAGTAGGATGAGGTAGTAAATTCACGGATTATTCTATATAATCTGTCCCAAATCACTTGTTAATGCACCAATATCTAAGATGGATATATATAATCAAATTAAGATACATGTTTTGGTTTTGAAAAGTATATATTTCATCGGACCATGCAACTTTAAGTTAATTGTTATAATCTAATCTATCTTATTTCCGTTTGAAGTAACTTCGATTAGAAATAGCCAACTTTAGATATATATATATATCTGAAGTGAAAACATGCCATTTTAATTTTGGCATGCACATAGAAATTCTGACACCATAGGCATCAGCAGTAACAGCTTCTTCTATTGGTAAAGGAAATCAATCCGTATGGATTATGACGACTACTGCACAGCGACGTAAACAAGTGCATGCACTTAACCGGTATGAGCAGAATAAACAAACAATCACTATAACAAATTTTTTTTTTTTTTTTTTTTTTTTAAAGAAATGCTCAGTATTCCATTCTATGCAGCAGCACGTGTTTATTGAGTGCACCAGTATGTAGATACGATACATATGACCTAATCTAGATAAATATTTTGATTTAGAAAATGTGATGCTTTCATCGGACTACGCAGATTGAAGCTCACTTTCACCGCATGACAACATGGTTCCCTAACTAAGGGTCATGGTGGTTTGTTTTGTTTGTTATTGGTTTACGTCCTAGCAACATCTAAGGTCATATCAGGACGGGTAGCGACTTGTGGCAGTGTGCACTCATGGCGACTTTATAGTGCTGCCATCCTGTCTGTCTGGTCAGTCATGATGGTTTGTTTGTTTGTTTGTTGTTGTTTTACGTCCTAGCAACATCTAAGGTCATATCAGGACGGGATGGACACCACTGACATGGATGTTGGCAACATAGTGGTCATCGCCGACATCATAGTCCCAATCGTAGTCCCTACCGATGTCATATTCACTGAACACACAAAACACACATTAGCTTTTATACACACACACACACACACATATGTATATACATATATATAATGTATATTTATATATATTTGTATGTAAATCTATGTATAAATTTACATTGATATATATATATTGCTGTATAAGCATTATACGAGTATAATTATCCGTAAACTGATTATCCTCTAAATGGTGCCTCGGGTTGCACCATGTCTGGACACTTCACAACTACTGACACTTAACAACTCAGACGGGGTGGACAGGGTCCCTGCATGTACATATATATGTAGGTGTGTACAATATGTTTGTGGGGCAATTTGAAATGGAAGAGAGTCGGTGCAGTGTGAGGTGTGAAATGGCTGCGGGTGCAGTGTGTCGAGTCCGTGCAGTATGACCTTGGAATCGTGACCTCCCTCAATTGGCTGAATGCTAATCATTGACTGCGCATGCGCTGATTGACAGACGCTTATGACAGCACCTTTTCTCGCCTTGCTTTGCATTTGATCCCACATGGTCTGCCATGTGCCCAGAACTGAAATTGACCTTATTAAACATATAATCTGTCGCGTTCATTTCACTCAAATTGACCTTATTAAACATGCAATCTGTCATATTCATATTACTCAAATTGACCTTATTAAACATGCAAATTATCATGTTCATGTCACTCAAATTGACCTTATTAAGCGTGCAAACTGCAATGTTTATTTCACTCAAATTGACCTTATTAAGCATGCAAATTGTCATGTTCATATTACTCAAATTGACCTTATTAAACATGCAAATTGTCATGTTCATGTCACTCAAATTGACCTTATTAAATGTGCAAACTGCCATGTTCATATCACTCAAATTGACCTTATTAAACATGCAATCTATCATGTTCACAACATTCAAATTGACTTGATTAAAACCTGCTATGCCCCAGGTATCCAGCTAACACTCACAATTGGTTAACATTAAACTAGAAATCGGCAACTTAATCTAAATAAATCCCACGTTAAGATGGTGTCGTTTTGCGTCGTTAAAACACTCAGGAGCTAGCCATGAAGTGAAGTTCTACTCTCAGTTTATTAGGTCCTGTAAGCTCCAACAAATCCTTTGTCAAAAGTTGTGTGCATTGTTTTATTTGATTTATTTGTCTTTATTTTATTTTAACCTTTATTTATATGTATTTGGGTATTGACAGGTAAATTGTCGTTGTCATTGGCAACCGGTATCAGGCTAGTCGTTCACACCACAGTGCCTATATATATAATCGGCCCAGAGTGGCTTGTCAACCATCCACCGCCATTTGTGAATATTTTATCAAACATCTAAATACTGTATATCAGTATTATAAGATTATATTGTCTCCAATTGTTCACGTAACAACAAACATACACATATGTATGTATGTATGTATGTATGTATGTATGTATGTATGTATGTATGTATGTATGTATATAAATGTGTAGATATATGTATATATACTTGTGTGTATAAATATGAGCTGTGTCTATACATATAAGAAATATATATATATATATATATATATATATTATTTTACCTCGGTATGCCGCCTCTGGCTAGCCGTAGGCTAGGGAGAAGGAAGCACATCCGGGTCCAGCAATTAGCATAAGTAACTCACAACGGGAGGACGTTTGTGAGTTGCTCCACAGGATTTATCTACTACTACTGCTTTTATCCAAAAGTAAGTACTGTTTTCTTCGATAACTTTGTTTATCATGCTCTATAGCATCTTTTTATGAAAGTTCAGAACTTTCTTCAGTCCTGTTTGGACTTTGTACGTTTTTTAACTTACGGATAGAACATTGCGTGCCGCTGGCACAAACGAAACCGATACTGAGTTCTATCGACACCTGTTTTTCAGACAGGGAGAAATGGCAACCCGAGTTGCTCATTTCCTAAGAAAAGTCTCCCGGATCCTAATAGAGGATGATGTTGGGGATGCTTCTGGGTGTTTTTTATAAACACCCCTGACCGGTTTAAGGCGAACCTCCGAGTTTCGTAATATTTTCTCCAACTTGTTGGCGCTGTAGCCACAGGTGGGAGAAGTGTACGGAACAGAGAGAGGGGCCGATCTCACGATCGATGCCCTCCGTTTGGTTGGTTTCGTTACCACACACCTACGGCAAATTTAGCTTCACGCCTGTACTGACACGTTGCAAAACACGTTCTCTGTACCATGTTCCTCAACCCAGTTTACTGGCTTACACTTGTGTAGTTGAGATGATTCCGGGTTAGTAACGCTTTGGTTTCGTTACAGTTCCCGATGGCCACTCGCCGGAATAAGCCGCCCGCTGCAGCGGTGGGTGTCCCCCCGACGGATTACGATTCGTCTCCACCGGCTACGGCTCCGCCGTCCCCACATCCTGGGGCTCATGCCTCGGATCAAGACAGTGATCACGCCCCTCAACCAGTGGGGTGGGAGGCGAAAATGGCGGAGATGATGGAGGAGAAGATGCGCCTTTTCCAGGCGCAGACCTTTCCAGATCCTTCCCAAATCCCTGATGAGGATTGGGAAGACTTTTCTGAGGACGAAGAGGACACGCTTTCGGCACCTGAGGTTCCGAAACCGAAAGCGCGGGGCAAGAAACGCCGCCCAGTGAGCAGTTCTGGTGACGAGTTCACAAAGAAAGCGAACTCTAAGCGCTCCAAAAAGTCCAAAAAGAAGAAGAAGAAGAAGAAGAAGGACTCCTCTTCAGACTCGTCGTCCGACTCTTCTTCCACCGAGTCGGATTCCGACACGAAACGAGCGGGAGTCTACGCCAAAATAGGCGCTAAAGTTGGCAAGAAGATTGTCAAGAAGAAAGCTCAGAAAGTGCGCACCACTACCATGATGCGCAAAACGGTGAATGGCCATTTCACTACGTTTAAACCGATCGAAGTCATCAACAAGTTGACTGAGCAGATTTCAGGAGTTAAGGGCATTCCTGCTTCGGTTTCCAAAGAGATGGATTCCGGCATTCATCTTTCCGACGAACGCCGTCGTTATGAAACTTCCCTCTGCCTGATCCATAAGGCAGTTTTGGGTGCCTTGACGTCTGTTATCCCTGTGGCTAACAGGATGCAGACAGAGAACAAGTTCTCGTCTTTGGCGCGGGTTATGGACCGGGGCATAGCTTTGTTAGCAGCCGCTAGTAACTACATGACCCATCGGAGATTTGAAAACGTTTTCAAATCGGTCACCACAGATGCCGGAAAAGAGGTTGCCCGCTCTAAGAAGGTAACGGACCATGATGGTAAGGAATACACCGTGTATTCCGGACCTACCCCTATCAAGAGCAAACCGCTTGATAAATCCAAGATGTTTGGGGGTCAGCTAGCTTACCTGTACAAACAGGTAGAGGTCGACTACAAGAGTGCTAAAAACACTGAAGCAAAGAGTCGTCGCTTCCAAAACCCAGCAGGGTTCAGAAAGTCTAGGACGGATTTTCGATTCCGCAGAGGAGGAAGGCCGTTCAGGGGCGGACCGTCCTTCCAGTTCAACCAGCGAGGAAGGGGCCGAGGCGACAGGCCGGCCTCAAACTGGAACGACAACCGCGGCTACAAGAGGGATTTCGTTCCCAAGCCCCAGTTCCCGAAACAAGGGAACAAGTAGAGATTTCCACACAAACAGTGCAGCCTCCTGACCCTACAATGGTCACGGAGGAAACTCAAACTGAAGTAAGCCTTTTTCAAGCAGGGAATGTTTCTAATTGTTTACATCAATGGCAACAGTTAACCACTAATCCAGAGGTCCTGAATATTGTTAAAGGCATTCACATCCCTTTCACACAATTGCCTATACAAAAGAGAGCGCCTTTTCCGTATCAGTTTAATTCACTAGAAAAATCTCAGCTAGATCACCAGGTTCTACTGTTTGAGTCTAAGGGCATTGTCAACAGAGTTGAACATACTGAAGGGGAATATATTTCCAATATCTTCTCTACTCCTAAACCTGATGGTTCAATCCGAATGATTTTAGATTTAACTCAGTTGAATGAAATCATTGAATACAAACATTTCAAAATGTTTTCTTTAGAAACAGCTCGTGATTTAATTACCCCAGGGTGTTGGCTAGCGAGTGTTGATTTAAGGGATGCGTACTACACCGTTCCTATTCACCAGACAGATCGGAAATACCTACGTTTTCTCTGGAATGGCCAACTTTTTGAATTTACATGTTTACCTAATGGTTTGGCCTGCGCACCGCGTCTGTTTACTAAGTTGTTGAAACCAATTTTTGCACACATGGCAAAATTGGGGCATTGTATGTTTCCATACATAGATGATTCTTTTATTATGGGCCAATCTTTCACGCAATGTGAACTCGCTGTTAAAGATTTATGCAAAATTTTCACCAAATTGGGTTTCTTCATACATAACAAGAAATCAGTTTTTTCTCCTACTCAGGAGCTTAAGTGTCTCGGGTTCATTCTGAACACCACGGCTATGACCGTTTCGCTTACACGCCAAAAGAAAGATAAGCTTTACCGCACAGCGATACAGCTGTTAGACACTTCTAGGCCAAAGATTAGACAGGTCGCGGTCCTTATCGGGGTCATGGTTTCGTATAGTCCAGCTATTCTATACGGAGCGGCACACATAAAATCCCTCGAAATTGATAAAAATTTGGCGCTGGCCCGCGCAAAGGGAAACTTTGAAAAGACCATGTTTATTTCGGAGAACGGCCTAGCCGACATTGATTGGTGGCTAAACCACTTTGACCATTCCCCCAATCCCATTAGAATGGGAGAGCCTGACACTACCGTTACCACTGACGCGTCTCTCCAAGGGTGGGGAGCACATCAAAATGATGTAGCAACGGGAGGAAGATGGCTAGAATCGGAACTCCCCGATCATATTAACGTTCTAGAACTAAGGGCCATTTACTTGGGATTAACCAGTCTAGTAAAAATACCCAAAAATAATGTACGTATCCTCACGGATAACACCACAGCTATGGCTTATGTCAGAAATATGGGAGGTACAAAATCGATTAAATGTAATGCAATGGCACTTCTCATTTGGAACTGGGCTCAAACCTTTGATGTCTGGTTAACTGTTAATCACATTCCAGGCACACAAAATTGTCTAGCTGACAAGATGAGTCGCCAGTTCCATGATCACTTAGAGTGGTCACTTAATCCATCCATTTTCAAACACATTTGTCACACATGGGGTTCACCTCAGATCGATTTGTTCGCTTCGCGTAATAACTTTAAAATTCCAAAATATGTTTCGTGGCACCCGGAACCCAATGCTTGGCACATTGATGCCTTCTCCCTAAAGTGGCGACATCATTTCTTTTACATTTTCCCCCCCTTTACTATCATTAGCAAAGTCGCCAGAAAGATTCAAATGGAGGGGACACACGCCATACTCATCGTCCCCGAGTGGCACACGCAACCGTGGCTACCGACGTTACTAGCCACAGCCAAAAGCAGCCTTCGCTTCCCAAGATTCCGAGGAAACCTCAAACATCAGGGACCACTAGAACGCCACGGAAACGTGTCGACAACTCCGTTAGTGGCATTCCTTTTTTAAATAAATATTTAGAACAGTTTGGCTTAGACAAAATTACACAACAGCGTTTGGTTGATGATGCGTGGAGAAAAGGAACGGTGAAAATGTATACTACGTATTTAAAGAAATGGGGTATTTATTGCCTGCTTAAGAAAGTCAAGCCAATGACTCCCACAGTATCCCAGGTAGGACTCTTCCTACGTTACCTAGAGGACGAAGGCCTAGGATATGGCGCTATTAACGCTGCCAGATGTGCTCTGTCGATAATCCTACCGCGGGTTAATGGACAAACAATGGGTAAACACCATGTTATTTGTTGGATCATACGATCAATTTATCAGAGGAATCCGCCTAAACCCAAATATAATAGGTTTTGGGATGTTTCTCTAGTGTTCAACCTCTTCAAGAAATGGCCAGAAAATAAGTTTCTGGACGTTAAACTTTTAGGTTTCAAAGTCGCAGTTTTGCTTCTCCTGGTCACTGGACACAGAGGCCAAACTATAGTTGCCCTGTCGCTGAATGGTCTAGAAATTGACAGTAAAGAGGCCACGTTTGATTTATCAACTTTATTAAAATCAAACCGATTAGGTGACCCCCTTTCTACGATAGGGGTGTCCAGTTTCACTCAGGATCGCAAGTTATGTGTCGTATCTGCGATACGAAATTATATATCCAAGACAAGATTAATAAGAAACTCAAGACAGCTATTGGTCAGCTTTATTAAGCCACACAAGGCCATTTCCAGGGATACCCTCGCCCGATGGACAATGAATGTGTTAAAACTGGCGGGAGTAAATACAGACAGGTACTCATCGCACTCTACACGTGGTGCAATGGTGTCCAAGGCAAGATTGCTAGGCATCTCCGTTAAACGGATCCTAGCTCACGCGGGATGGAAAACCGCTACTTCGTTTGCTAGACATTACCACAAACGACTAGAGAAGCCTCAGCCGATAGCGCACAGGCTACTCACCAACTGAAAGAGAGAGGTAAGAAAAACATTGGTTTTTCCTCTTTTTTGCCATACAAATCGCTTTTCCATTGTTGCATACATAAGACATAATCACTAAAGAATAATAACAAAACAAGAATATCAGGATAAAAATTATTTTACGTAAAGGTCTCCCTAGCCTACGGCTAGCCAGAGGCGGCATACCGAGGTAAAATAGATTAGTTAGACGAATCTTACCTGGGTATAGATGATGGATAACTATTGTTTTACCGAGGTAGAAGCCTCGGTTAGACGTGGGCGAGGGCCCACCCACCACGCCCTGCCACGTCTAGTCAATCACTCAATTTAGCATGAGGTCACTTGACCTTAGGTTGTTTTTTAGAATCATTTTTATCCTGAATTAGTAGGTAAAGATTGCTGGACCCGGATGTGCTTCCTTCTCCCTCGCCCACGTCTAACCGAGGCTTCTACCTCGGTAAAACAATAGTTATCCATCATCTATACCCAGGTAAGATTCGTCTAACTAATCTATATATATATATATATATATACACACAAATAATATTGCAGGTAGCAGGTCCCTACCTAGCATGCTGTGTGGGAAATGTCTTATAGAGGATTTCCACCACCGCCAGACCATCTGACGACAATCTGTCCTGCCACCAACAAACAATCTGGCGACAGTGGGGGGAAAGAACCCTTAATTTTCTGGGTAGCAGTAGCTCATTGTGCAGCAGGTTCTGTGGAAAAGGTCTTGTAGAGGACTTCCAGTGTCGGGGTGGTGGCTGCACACTGTTGTCTGCAATGCTGGGTTGGCCGCTATGTGGGGTGGGCGGGTGCGCACTGTTGTCTGCAATGCCAGGTTGGCCACTGTGGGTGGGTGCGCATTGTTGTCCACAATGCCGGGTTGGCCACTGTGGGCGGGTGCGCATTGTTGTCCGCAATGCCAGGTTGGTGGGGGTGTGGGTGCGCACTGTTGTCCGCAATGCCGGGTTGGCCACTGTGGCGGGTGCGCACTGTTGTCCGCAATGCCAGGTTGGCGAGGGTGTGAGGGCACACTGTTGTCCACAATGCCAGGTTGGCTGCTACTTGGGGTGGGCGAGTGCACACTGTTCGCAATGGCAGGTTGGCGGGGGTGTGGGTGCGCATTGTTGTCCAAAATGCTGGGTTGGCGGGTGTGTGGGTGCGCATTGTTGTCCACAATGCTGGGTTGGCGGGTGTGTGGGTGTGCCCTGTTGTTCGCAATGCCGGGTTGGCCGGAATATACGGTAGGCGGGTGCACCATGTTTTCCGGCAATGCCAGGTTTGTGGGGGCATGGGGGCACACCGTTGTCCGCAATGTCAGGTTGGTGGGGGTGTGGGTGTGCACTGTTGTCCGAAATGCTGGGTTGGCTGCTATGTGGAATTGGCAGGTGCGTGGGGGTGCACTGTACGAGCTGTAGCCCCTGTGTAACCTGGCTCTCTGCGTCTTCTTTCCTCACAGCGAGCTTTCTGCGCGTACTGCTCAGACCGCATCTGGGGTCTGGGCCGACAGGGTTACAAGTGTATCAACTGCAAACTGCTCGTACACAAGAAATGTCACAAGCTCATCAAACCCGCCTGCGGAGCCACCGTGGTAAGTACTACATCCTTTCTCTCCTCCCATGTGACGTCACTTAGAAGAGGGGATAAGGAGAGGGGGGGAGCAGGGATGCGAGGCTGGAAGGGTGGGATAGGGTGGGGTCAAAATAATAAAAGAATTTTTTTTAATATTTATTTTTGTAACAAGCTATTTACCCTGCCCATAACCTATATATAGTATAAGCCCCTGTGAGGGCGCTTGTTTTCAACGCTGGACAGCTGTGATGTTTTTGTTCTGATCCTTTACCCAGGGGTGTTTACCTGTTTCAGCTCAGGCCAGTCTCTCATGGTTTTGGGTGTTAGTAATAATCTATGTTATATAATTCTTTCTTTCTTGTTTCAAAGAAGAATTAAAGCATCTTTAGTTCATGGTTTCTTTAATTGATTAGTCAATTTTCAAGGCCTTGGCGAGTCTTAAATATGGTTACTTTTCTGTGAAAGGTCTTAAAAAGGTCTTAAATTGGATTAGGCCATTAATATTTGTTCAAGATGTTTTACCGGCTATCTTCACAAAGCACAAATGCTGTGGAGCTCGAAATTGATGTTATAGTCTACGGACTGTAATATACTGGTCTCAAGTGCATGCATGCTTTGACAGCTTTTTACTGATTGGTTAGCATTTGCCACGAAAATATGTGTTAAATGGTATGAAAATTGGTATTAACAAGTATTCAAAAGGTCTTAAATGTGATTGCTGATAGGTGCAGGAACCCTGAGTGAGTGATATGGAGGTTCACGTCATGTTGGCAACTATGGCCATATTCATGGCAAGATGTTTTTTTGTGTGTTTTTTTCATGAACTTAGCTATGCAAAGTAATAGACAAGAGGCTAAGAATACATGACAAGTAAAGTAAGTAAAAACAAGAGGCTAAGAATATATGACAAGTAAAGTAAGTAAAAACAAGAGGCTAAGAATATATGACAAGTAATGTAAGTAAAAACAAGAGGCTAAGAATATATGACAAGTAAAGTAAGTAAAATACAAGAGGCTAAGAATATATGACAAGTAAAGTAAGTAAAAACAAGAGGCTAAGAATATATGACAAGTAAAGTAAGTACAAACAAGAGGCTAAGAATATATGACAAGTCAAGTAAGTAAAATACAAGAGGCTAAGAATATATGACAAGTAAAGTAAGTAAAAACAAGAGGCTAAGAATATATGACAAGTAAAGTAAGTAAAATACAAGAGGCTAAGAATATATGACAAGTAAAGTAAGTAAAAACAAGAGTCTAAGAATATATGACAAGTAAAGTAAGTAAAAGACAAGAGGCTAAGAATATATGACAAGTAAAGTAAGTAAAAACAAGAGGCTAAGAATATATGACAAGTAAAATATGTAAAAGACAGGAGGCTAAGAATATATGACAAGTAAAGTAAGTAAAAACAAGAGGCTAAGAATATATGACAAGTAAAGTAAGTAAAAACAAGAGGCTAAGAATATATGACAAATAAAGTAAGTAAAATACAAGAGGCTAAGAATATATGACAAGTAAAATATGTAAAAGACAAGAGGCTAAGAAGACATCAGTGTTTAGGGTTTAAATATATTTGTCTATGTAAGTAAAAAGTATACAAGTGTGAAATCATAGAAGTTTGTACAGTCCAGCTGTTTCTAAAAATCCAATGATTACTTCACCTTTCATGTTTAAAAAAAGATCATGCAGGTTGTGCGTTTTATTAAAGTGTTGTCTGTGCGATGCAAACTTGCCAGATTCTAACAAAAGGTGTTCCCGTGTCAATAGATGCTGACGAACATGTTTGGATCAAATTGAAAGTTTCCTCGGGTATTGAGAATGCCACGTGAAAATCAAAGTCAAAATCACCCCTGCAGCATTGATTACTAGGATAATACAGATATGTGTTGGCTCATTTCCAGGATAACCTGTGTATATGCATCTCTACAGCCAGATCCCACATGTATTTGCACGTGGTATGTCTACCCCCCCCCCCCACACACACACGCAAAAAGACAGTAGTTGGCAAGTTTAAATTAAGATATATACAAAAAATAATAAACATATGCATTAATCACTATTAAATAATATTTATAAAAATATTGTTGGCAATTAACAGGTTTTTTTTAAGGATATCATGAAAAAATATTCTTTTAAAGTAAATATATATATAAATTATGTGACTATGGAGACGCTGGAAATCCACTAGAGGATGCCATAGTTGCGACCTCTAGAGGCGTGTGGAGAACTGGGTGGAGGTTTTAATGCAGTGTTGAAGATATGCTTATAGGGGCGCTGTAAATAGGTTAAACCGCAGTTGGGAGAACCTTATGTGGGTTTAAAGGCCGGGCCAACACTATAAAGAGCCCATGTCAGCGGATTGGCACTCACCCCTCTCCGCCTTCATTCGCGACTAGTCCCTGATGCTCCTCCCAATGTTTATTGCAATTTACATTAGAATTGGCTGGCTACAATGTGCTTAGAAATAAGGCATTGCCTAATTAGCTATAAATCATGATTCTACACAATTTCAGTTCAAATAGCCAAAATTGTAGAGTTAATGATTGGCAGGTCAATCACCATAGTAACTGTTCACCCAGTGTTTATAAACAGCCAGTACATGGTCAGAGACCACACATGGTGCCACGGTATGCCACATGGTGCCACTCAGTAAGTGTCCTGATTGGTGAGCACAGGAGAGGGATGTAAACATAACACTGGAGGCAGCACCACGTGACCTCATGAAGTAGGTCACAACCAAATAAGGGTTCGGCTGAGGTGGAGTGGGGTGAGGGGGAGCTAGTCTTGGCAACTTACTAGTTCCTCCTAGCGCTTCAAGTCTGACCTTTAAAAGAAAAATTGGCAATGGCCTTCGTATATGGTCACTAAACATCTATACCTATACTTCCGTCATTTTTTCTGCGATTCACTGACAGTGTTGATTCTATGGGGGAAAGTGCGTGTTTTCGCGGAAATTCGCCGTTGGTTCTCATTCTGATTTCCGTGTTTTTTGTCGAAGACCACTTTCATCCCTGCCTTATTAAACTCTGTAGAATGGTATTTCTTCAAATTACCCTTCTTTCCTTATCTCCATATGTATTCTAAAAGACATATAATGGAGGAAATAACATTTACAAGGTTATTTTTAAATGAAATAACAAGATTAAAAGGTTATTTTTACATGAATAGACCAAATAGGCAAATAGACCCCACCCCCCAATAAAATGATGTATTCAATTGTCTATCTGTATTGTTGTAGATTTGTTTACTGTGTAGAGGCAATTGTCATTAGGGCTGGAAGACCAGTGCATTAGCACTGAAAACATGTTATTCAGAGGAATAAAACACTTGAACACACAAAAATGGCGAGACAAAATAGAGGGAACAGACACCTTCCTGGCTGTGATAGCACATGGTTTCTTTTGGATTTTATTTTTTAATCCACTTATTTACAAAAGGAGATCCATGGTAAAGTATGATACTTGTGACAAACATAGGTACATATGTGCATTTACTTACCTCAGCCCAGCAGAAATACTTTGTTAAAATCCCAGTACACTTACCGAATAAAGAGTTCATAATGGGGCAGGTCAGATCAAAATCAATGTAGATATTGAGAGAAAAACAGAATAAACCTTCCTTTTTTCCTTTTTTTTAAAAAAAAGACCCTCCCTCCGCACCTGATATGAAATGGTCATAGAACTAAATATAGTCATCATCCTAGGTGGTGGCGGTTGGTGTAAATAATACATAGACTATCGAAGTAAGCTACTAACATTGTACTTTCACTTAGTTCCTTCTTTGTTCACCATATAGTACTAAACGTCTATCGTGAATGGATTACTGATGTTCCAGCAATTCGCTCACTGTTTTGTGATGTTGCAGGGCATGTCAATGAATATGTGTGTTCCGAGTTACGGTGTTCCCTCAGAAAGGACTGAAGCTGCGACCCAGCTAGTCGGGTCGCAGCTTCAGCTTACATGCCCGAAGGTTGGAGAGGTGGTAAAAATACTCAAAGTGGTATTTTATATAATGTAAACAAAATTATTTGCTGTGATAATACGCCCTTCTCACTCTACGTATGAAAAGTCCAATGTTGGTGGTGTAGCGTAGGCTCACTGAGAGGTAGACTAGAGATTCTACCTAGGCTCACTCTTCGTATATGGTCACTAAAATTGGCTTGAAAAAGGGGATAGAAAGGTTGATGAAAGCTTACAATGGGTTCGTTTTCCTAATATGAGGGTGATTGAATCGTATGTCTAGTACAATAACTCAATAGATAAAGGCCCATTCAAGAGTTAATCTTAGTGTTGTCATTGTTAAGAGCTTTGGGGCCGCAGTGACCTGATGTTGGACAGGAAAATGGTCACCCGATGACCGGGTGATGTAGCGATAGTAGGTAGTAGCAACGAGTCAGTCACACAATGACGCATTAGTTCTAGTATGACTGAGTCTATTCTACAAGTATATGAGCCTGTCTCAAAAGGTGATCACTAATTTTGTTGTTGTCCATTGTAACGATTGACACAAAACAGCACAGAAACGGTTACACTGAAAACACAAGGACATTTGCTTCAAATTAATATGTATTCTATTGGGATTATGAAAAACCATGTAAAAAACAACTCAGTTTATCCTGACCAAATGCATAAGCAGATAGTATGTTGATCGTTACAATGGACAAAGTTTTGTCCCATATTGCTTAGCACCTTTTGAGACAGTCTCATATGTCCTTGGTCATTATCAGCGCAAAGCAAGTTTAAAATATAGGGTTTATCATGAAGGATAGGGCACTGAGTGGCACCAACCCCCAACTTCCGTCATGTATGCTATTGCTGTGACCTGGCGTGCTTGGGTCATAGATGAGGGACCAGCGGAACTTGGAAGCTGTGTACTCTCAACTGAGGCTGGACTACGTCACGTGACTGTCAGTGTTACTGGAGTGTGTGGGTGTTTTTGTTGTTGTTGAGAAGTTAGTTCACTTTCCCTCAGGTTATGGTGGAGCCGGACCGACCCTGCTCTCTACCGGCAGCGTCCGACACTTATTCCTACAGCGTAAGTGGCGCCCCCATGCGGAAGGCCTGCCATACTACTGACAGCTTTAGTTTCGCTCTGTCGAAGTGGCGGTGCTGGTGTGGGCGTTGTATGGGTATTATTAGGGTCTTTCCTTTGTAAATTTTATTTAAAAAATGTTTAAAGGGAAAGAAAAGGCAAAACCAACGTGTGATATTTATATAGTTTCACATCAAAAAAATAAGCTTATACGGCGACTGGGCCTTACTTAACTAGTACAGAATAATACAGTAACCGCAGCAATCAGATGAGCAAGTTTGTCAGCAGTAACGCGATACAAAGCTATATTCAGAGTTATGGCGCAGTAATTAAGCGTGTATAGAAGTTGATAACAGTAACATAGACAATAACAGTAAAAAAAATGTATTTCAAAAACTAATTCTAAAAAGAGTATCATTCGGCCTTAAAGACTTTACTGTTCAAGATTAATATCTGTAAAACGGTTATTTTTACTTTTAAAGAAAAGGTTTTTGCACTTTACAAATTAATTATAGATGCATGGATTGCAACAACAGCTACTTTGGTATTATTTTGCATTTTGTTTGATTATTTTATTATAAATAATTTTATCTGTTTAATAATTAAACTGTTATAAGTAGCTTCTTTTAAAGTTAAAATTAAGGCCTTTAAACTGGATTCACATTACAATTTTTCAGCAATGAGTTAGGCCGCTTTATTTTATTATTTTTATCATAAATATTTTCATCTGTTGGCAATTTAATAACTAAACTGATATATACGTCTTTTCTTTTCAAATTAATATTAAGATCTTCATATTTGATTGGCATTGCAATTTTCCATAAATAAGTTAATTAGTTTTGTTTGATTATTTTATTATAAAATATTTAAATCTGTTGACAATTTATATCTGTTGACAATTTAATAATTAAACTGATATAAGTCTTTTCTTTAAAAATTAAAATTAGTGTATTTAAATTGGACTTGTATTACAATTTTTCATGAATAAGTTAGTCAGTATTGTTGAACTCAAAGGTTCAAAAGCTTTACCTAGTGGTTCTGTTACTGAATCTATGTGGGTATTACTGCTTAAGCAGACCCACCAACGCCCATATTGGTACAGCACTTCAATGCAGAGTGTTAACTTGGTGTGATCTTACTGTTGTTGTGCACTTGTAGAGAATGGCTTTTCAGTTGCTGCTCAAATGCCTCAATGGAAATTCTGCTGGTGCAAAGCTCTATAGAACAAATAAAGAAGTATTAAAAAGAAAAGGAAAAAATAGATAAACAAATGCCAAGAACTTGGTCCATCCTCCGATGCCACTGTAAGGACCAGTTAGCGTGCTGCTGGGAAGGGACGTGTTGTTTTGTGCAGATTGGTGTATGTTTATCAATTCGAAAGGTTGGCAACTGATGGGCTTCACAGCACATCAACAGCCACTTAGGTGGGAGGGTGGGTGGAAGAATAATAAATTGGGAATTGAAAAGTATGTCTCTTTTCCGCACGCCCGCAAAAAAAGTTGGTTATGTTGGCATTGGAAATGGAACATACAAGCTTGGTCCAGGTTTTAAGAACACAAAGAAAAAAGAGCTTTATTTTGCCGCCGCTCTGCATTGCATTCACTTTTTTTTTGCTTTTCCTTTAAAAATGTTTGCTTGTTAAAGAATATATTTTTAATTACAAAATTATTTTCTTCGTAAATTACATTTTACATGTACACATAATTTTTGTAATTCATTTTTTTTAATCATTTTCTTTTGTAATTTTAATTTTGTTTAATTTATTTTTCATTTTGCAAATATTGCTTCAGCACTGTGTGGAATATTGATGATTAAGATACTTCACAATATTCTAACAGTTGATGTGGCTCATTATTGAGTGTGACAGCATTGGGCAAATGATCTTTTAATATTAGAAGTGCCCCCCTCCCACTTTGGTCCCTCCTGCTGGCTCTGTTTACAGACTGGAATGTTCTTTTTCTACAAGTCCTCACCTACCAATATGTGTGTAGATTTCTGTAGTCGCTGTTGATGCATTTTGATTTGAACTCAGTTGCAGTTATATCGCCCCGTCAACCCTACAGTTTTATATAATCTCTGATCACCTCACAGTTTACCAGATGGGACCGCCGAAAAAAGTTTGGATTAACCGACCGTTTGGTTTAACCGAGCTTGGTTTAACGGGGTTATACTGTATGTGTTTTTTTTTATCCTATAGAGCCACTTTTATGTACATCCCTCAGCCTGTTGATGCTGCATAGTGACGTATATTGCTTCTGTGCTGGCTAGCTTCCCATGCGGAAGGTCATTGTTCTGAACCCGCGATAAGGAAAACCAATGACTTAACAAAATTTATACTCATTGCTACCTTGCCTGGCGCTTGACATTAATAAGATAGGGCAAGGACAAACAGAGAGGATTCAGAAAGGGATTCTCCACAACAAAAACTATATCCAATCTAACAAATGACATACTGAGATTTATGAATAAAGGTGAACAAACAACTGCCACATTCATAGATTTTAGCAAGGCATTTGATACAGTGAATCGTGACATACTGATAAAAAAGCTAGAAAGAGTAGGAATAAGAGGAAGAACACTAGACTGGATAAGGAATTACATCAGTGAGAGAAGTTAGAGAACAAAAGTAAATGGCAAGACATCAGAAAGTATACAGGTAACCTGTGGAGTCCCTCAAGGTTCAGTATTACTATTAGGCCCACTCCTCTTCATCATTTACATCACTGATCTGGAGAAGTCCTTAGAGGGAATCAAATTCCAACTATATGCTGGTTACACCATGATATACACAACAAGCAATAGCAGAAAAGAGAACAGAGATAAGCTAAATGAAAAACTAGTAGCTTTAGATAATTGGTGTTTGTCCTAGTGTTTGGCAGTGGTAAAATCAACTATGGCAAGGAGGAGCCAATAAGTTTGTGAGGAAAAGTTCTTGATTATCAGACCAACTACAGATATCATCTACATATATCATGGGATGAATCTTGATAGGAAACTAAACTACAATGATAACATAAAAGAAGTTATCAAGAAGGCAAACCACAAAATCAGGATATTAGCGAATACCAGAAAATACCTAACTACAAATATGGCTATTAAAATATATAAAGGTATGATACTACCATACTTCAACTATGGTGATGTAATATATATGGGGGGTAACAAAAATATGTTGGATAAACTACAAAGACTACTAAATAGAGCACTTAAGATATGTCTGAAGGTGGAACATAGACACCCAACTGATGATCTCCATAGGAAAGCAAGAGTCAACACACTAAATGACAGGAGAAAGGTACATCTCAAAATAGCAGCATTCAGGGAGTCAAGGAAGACTGGGATGGTGCATGTAACAAAAAAGGCAACAAGAGGTAGTGATGGCCCCAAACTGATAATAAACAGAGCCAAAAACAGATCATATGAGAGGAGTACCGAGTACATGAAGGCAAGGGAATGGAATATACTAGGAGTAGAAGATAGGAGTACAGGGACAATAGAAACATATATAACATTAATCAAAAGAGAGCTAAATACACTGCTAGACTAATGACGACAACAAATAAAATGAATTAAAAAAGAAAAAGAAAGATAGATAAATAAATGAATAGAAAACACACTGAAAATTCAAGCAAAGTTTTAAATACAAAAGGTAAACTTTAAACTTAAAATCTGAACCTAA
The DNA here is from genome assembly GCA_030323885.1 of Branchipolynoe longqiensis. Classification (NCBI taxonomy): domain Eukaryota; kingdom Metazoa; phylum Annelida; class Polychaeta; order Phyllodocida; family Polynoidae; genus Branchipolynoe; species Branchipolynoe longqiensis. The sequence goes on from CM059200.1 coordinate 37,936,222, forward strand.
TGACCACTAACACAGCAAGGTGAAGAAATTCAGAGAAATTAACTATTTGTAACGAAACAATTATCCGATTGTAGAACGAACAAACTCACAGAGAGTTGGGGGATGTGGGAGAATGCTTACAAACAGAGAAAGAATGCATGTAGTAGTTAGCTACACAACAACTGAAAGTGATAAAAAAGAAGGGGAGTCACAAGACTATTACTGTCTAGTGGCGAAAACAAGTCATTAGACTTAACCGTGGGATATCTAGTCATGCACTTAGATAGCACATCAACCTCTGTGCACAAGTTTAGTGCATATATATATATATATTTGTGTATGCATCTATGATTTGTTTCTCAAGGCTTGATCTATATTGGTTTTTTTGTGTGTACTTGACATCCTTACGGTTTTAAGAATTAAAATCTTCATTTTGTTATTTTAATATGTACCTCCACTGTTGTCTGTCTTCGTTCTTCCTCTCTTGATCTCCATCTTCTACTTCTCTTTATTAATCTCAGAGTTACCAACTGTATGTTTTCTTTATTGGTTCCTAGCTTTTAATCATTGATTGGTGTGTATAATGTCAGTTGTGTTGGAACATACTCTTTGTGTCATGTATTATCAGCATGTGTATATTATGTATACTATACATATTATATATATATATATTATACATATTATATATATATATATTACATATATTATGTAGATTATGTATGATATGTATATTATGTATATCAAAATTATCATATACATATCGTATATATTATAATTATGTTGTATATAGTATATACATTAATATATCTTAATATATATTATGTATATTATATATTTCCTTCATATATAATCTATATTTGAAGAACAACATATATAATATAACATAATGTAGACTTAAAATGTGGTACAAACTACATTATTGTGCGTCATCTATTTATTGTGTAGATTATTAGTCATACTTAGTGTGTTTTCTCTTCAGATACCTCTTCCACGTCTGATTTAAATATAAACCTCATTATTTATTGCGCTATTTTAGCCAGAAGGTTGAATAGAGCAGGTTCAACAAAGTAACGCATTCAAATGGAATAGCAGTAGAACTGCTATTGATGTCGCTTAGTTTTCTGTTTACTTTCTAAGGTCTCTTGATTTGATGTGCGTATTGCTACATGTGCTCTGATTGGTTTTTTTCAGGAGCCGACGTGTCCATCGACACTGACGCAGTCGCTGTCCAGTATCCCTGAAACACAAAATGGGGACTCGCACAGAGGTAACTATGGCAACACGGATATAATCATCTTCCTAATTCTATTCTAAGTATGAGGCAGAAAGATTCTACCTCAATAAAATAATAAGCAAAATTGCTTACCTCATAATTCTAGCTGATAATTTCAGCTGTAGTCATTCATAAATACATATGACTTTTTTTTCTGGGAAATCAGGCATATTATATATATTATATATATATTATATATTGTAAGTCTCATTCTTCCAATTACAAATATTCAAGTAGCGCACTTACAGTACATGTATGACACTGACATACATCACTCAATATGTACGGAATCCTGGGAACGGCACCAGTGTCATGGCAGGTGCTAATAACAAATGGAAACATCATGCCAGGTGTGGGACCCGAACCCACATTTCTACCATTCCAGGGCAAGCGTCTTAACCATTACAGTATCTAGGCTCCCTGATGCAGTCAACCTGCCTATACCTACCTGTCCATGTGGCATTTTCTCTGAGGTCAGTGCATCTCATTGCGGTATTCTAGCGATAATACAATATTAATTAATACTTGCTTCCTCATTTTTTCCTTTTTGTTAAAAGATGGTTTTATTCCTAAGTAAGCTGTTGTGTTTGCAGGATCGCGGTACGAGACGAACACACTAGCGAGCGTTTCCGACCAAGAGGTAAGAAAGGCACCATGTCGATGGTGCGAAATAATGTCAAAGGCCCCACCGAATGAATCTTAGCGTCCATACGGGGCCTGGAAAGTCTTGAACTTCATTTGCCCCATTTCAAGGCATTGAAAAGCCTTGAATTTAACCTATTTTAGGTAATTAGTCTTGAAAAGCCTTGAATGTCATTAACCTGTCCCCACGGATCTAAATTAGTCTGAAACAGCCATTCGCCATTGTTTTTTTTTTTCCAGAAATCTAAATGAAAATAGTCTTGAATTCCTATCAAAAACAGCCTTGAAAAGCCTTGAAATAGCCTTGAATTCCGTAGCTTCAATGTGTACGGAGCCTAGAATCTTCAAGCATAGTGTTCTGTCATCTTATGATGAATGCTAGCAATCATATACCTGCTGTGTTTGATTACTCAGCAGTTATGGGGTTGTATCTTTTGATTGAGACCAACTTTTTTTGTTAATATATATTGTGTTGGTTATTCGATTAGTTCTGAGAAAAAATATGCATACCTCTTAAATTGTAGCAGGTGTGTCGGTTCTTTTTAATAGCCCTATTTCTTGAAACCGGAATCTGCATTTGTGCGAGTACTAACGCATAATGCGCAACATGGTGTGTATGGTTGCGCATGCCACAGTTTATGAGATGTAGAGATTTCTGCTTCCTCTCTCCTAGTCAACACTGCTAAATAGGACTGTCGATCTATGCCTTTTAGCACCACCGCCCAAATCTAAAAGCTGCATAGTCCGATGAAAGCATCAAATTTCCTAATCCACAACACTGACCCAGATTTGATCCTACATGTCCAACTTAGATACCGGTGCACTTATTAAACTTTTATTTTCACATAGAAGGAAATACTGCATCAATTTAATAGCACTTGTCAATGCTGAAGCCTGTTGATGTCGGGCATTTTGATGCAAAAGCCGACATTAATTTGGCATGTTTTCACTTCAAATGTCTCGAATATAATAGTTAGCTATTTAATATATATGTTAACTGAATCTAAATTAAAGATAATAATGGTCAACCTAATATATTTATCTTAAAAAAATGAGGAGAAAAAAGCGGATGTTCAAACCCATTGGACTATGCAACTTTAATACGTCACTTTTGATATATCGATAATGGCTCGCTGAGCCCCACCGCTGGTGTCTCTGTAGCAGCGTATTGATGGGCCCGATCCTTCCTGGCACCTTGCTGTTTTCTGATGTCTGTGTATGTGGCTTGTTACCTACATAGTCGTCGTCACCGGGCGGGGAGAGCGTCGAGGTAAACCTTTTTTTTTTTTATAGTTGTCTAAACCCTGCAGCTTGGGCCTCTGTCCCTATCTCTCACCCTACCTATCCATCCATATCTGTAATGCCTGATGTAGTCAGTACGTTGAGTTTGAGGTGATTTATGCAAACTTAGAAGGTCAAGGATCCATAATAAGCGCCTTAGGTAAGGAGTGATCTAGGGGAAAAGGGGGTCAAAGGTTAAGATGCAGGTTCACAAAATGCCCCGGACTAACTGTTTAAACTGCAGGGTTGCAATGAAGACTACCCTGGCAAGGTCCATACGGGGCCTGGAAAGTCTTGAAAAGTCTTGAACTTCATTTGACCCATTTCAAGGCCTTGAATTTAATCTATTTTGGGTACATAGTCTTGAAAAGTATTGAATTTCATTAAACTGTACCCACTGATCTAAATTAGTCCAAAATGGCCATTTGGAACAGCAATTTCGGACTAAATCCAAGTGAAAATAGTTTTGGATTCCTCTCAAAAACAGTCTTGAAAAGCCTTGAAACTGTGAAATAGCCTGGAATTCCATATCTTCCCATGTGTACGGACCCTGCCCTGGTTAGTAGTGACATGAGGGTTGCCATGGAGACTACACTGGTTAGTAGTGACAAGAGGGTTGCCAGGGAGACTACACTGGTTAGTAGTGACATGTAAGCAGAGTACCCCCTTTACATCATTCCAGCTAATGCTTTCTCAATGAGATCTTAGCATAGAATTATTTTTATTTTTAAAGATTATTATTCCAGAAGCACAGCATTATGTTTTATTGTTAAAGATTAAATTTTTTCAAAAATACTGAATTCTTTTCTTATAATTAGTTGTTCTCTTCAAAAAGCATGGAGTTCTTCTAGTTCATTTTAAAAAGACCATTACTTCATAATAATAAAAAAGAACAACCATAGAATTGTGTCTACTTTATTTCACCAGATTTCTTTCTCTCATTTTAAAAAGAAAATTTCATCCACTACTCAATTTCGGATTAAAATAAGCATAGCTTTTTTCCCTACAACATTTTAGTTTAGAGGAATATTTTTGGGCTAATTATCTTTTAGAATAATGTTGTGAGCTAATTGTCCAGGTAATGGACTTGCATGGTTAGGATGTGAAAACCCTTGGCAACCCTGATGCCGATTAGGTCTAAGAAGTGGTTAGCATGAACTATCCTTCACTTCAGGTTCAGTTGGATCTTAATTTAAGCAATTTAATAAAAATCATATTTGAACAAAAATCTATCGAAAGAAAGAAAGACATCCAGTGAAACCCCGTTTTAACTCAATCGTCAGGGTCCATACAATGTCATTACAAAAACAGCGGGGTCACTTTAAATCGGGGTTCAGTTTATTGAACCACCTCTGAATTAAAGAATTTTCAGTCCAGTGAATCATCGCGTTATATCTGAATTCGCGTTAAATCGGAGCGCGTTATAACGGGCTTTCACTGTAGTTTGAATTTTGGTGGAAGTAAGACAGGTTACAAGTTTAGTGTTGATATTTGTGTTTGTGTTTGGTTTGGTGCAGGGCGGTTCTTACTGACAGGGATCTGTGAATAAAAAACAAGAGATCTGTAAATATCTAGGTTTTGCTTCCGGAGAAATGCTCTCCATAGATGAAGCAGGGGAACATCGGTGCTTTATTTATTTACTAGGGAAAAAAGAACCTTATATTATTTGCTGCAAGTGATGTGTGTTAACTGTTGAAACAGGAATGTTTTGTCAGCTCTGTCTATGTTGTTTATGGCATTGACACGTGGTGCTGCTGCATTTTGCAAGTTTTCGAGACTGCAGTATTTCGAATGTTGTTGAAACGTGAACCATTTAAAAAAGGCTGGACTATATATGCTTTTGGTTTTGTGCTGCAGTGTCACTGTCTTTTTTCTTTTCTTTAAAGCATCTTTATGGATAATTTATTCAATTTTTTTACAATTTAATTCTTTTTTTACTTAGCTGTTATTTGGACCTAACCTATGTTTGTCTGCTTTTAAACCAGGGATGGTTGCAGAGCTATATCTGTGTTATATATATATATATATATATATATATATATATATATATATATATATATATTTTATATATATATATTTTACCTCAGTACTCGTAGCCCAGGGAGAAGGAACCACATCAGGGTCCAACAATTAGCATAATCAGCTCACAGCAGGAGGACGCATTGTGAGCAGCTCTGGCAGTTTTTCTACATTTACTACAAAACCAAACAGGTTAGTATCTTTCAAACACGATACGTTGGTTTAGTTCATGTTAGCATTCACATACAAAGTTTTTTTTAACTTTTCGATAAGATATTACTGTTTTACAGCTTAGTTTCGATCGTAATTGGCATGATCGAAAGAACAATGCTTCCATTGTTTGGTTATTAATTAAGCCGCCCATTGCCAAACGGAGAGATGTTTGGCAGGAGCCACTTACATCATTGGGGATTCATTCCCTGGGTCTCGTTAAGATTCCCCCTGTTTTGATTCTCGTTAAGGCATACCTCCGAGTCATATAGTATTTTCTTCAACTTATTGACGAAAAAAGCCACAGGTGGGAGAAGTTTATAGGTACCTAGAGGGTGGGAGGCACCACTACACTGGTCCCTACCCCTTGTTAGGATCGGTTGGTTACCCATACTGTTAATCCTGCAACCGTCTATTAGCCATACACCTGTGTTAAACATTAATTTAACGCCATAAAATACACACCTATGTGATATTTCGCCTAATCATTCTCCTTTTTACTCAGTCTCGGAACCATGACTACGAAGCAGAGTAAGGCAGAGGCAACTCACACACTCAGTGCGGATGAAGATGCCACACCGCCTGTGCGGGTACAAAGGTTGCCCTCTCCAGAACAAAGGGATTCTGAGGGGGCAGAGGGGTACGAAACCGGTCCCGGCCCAGCTGATAGGGACCTAGACGAACAGGTTGCCATTTTATGTTGCAACAGAAAATGGAGGAAATGTTACCTTCTACAGCTGGTACGTCAAAGGAAAGGCGAAGCAAGATACCTCAAGACTCAGATGAGTCGGAATGGGAGGACTATGCCGAAGGTCAGGCCTCAACTGAAGACGACTCAGAGGAGGTGTTTGTGTCTGCACGGAAGCGCCAACAGAGGAAGAACAATTCGTCAGAAGGAGACGAGTACACGAGAGCGGCTAAAAAGAAGCCCCTCATGAAGAAAACAAAGAAAAAGTCTAAGGAGAGGAGGAAACACAAATCCTCCTCTTCGGACTCGTCGTCAGACTCATCGACGACGAGTTCAGACTCCGATACTAAGCACTCCTGCAAGTACGCTAAATCGTGTGTGAAAGAAACGTAAAAGTGTAATGTGCTTAGATACATTGTATGAAAGTACACATAACGACACTTATGAGGAAGACCATCCAAGGCCACTTCAACACCTTCAAACCAGCGGAGCTCATAATCAAGATGGCGGAGAAATTCACAGGAATCAAAGGAATTCCGGAATCCGCCATCAAAGAGATGGACCCTGAGGTAAAACTTAGTGAGCACAGGAACAAATTTGAGATGCCTCTCTACACTGTCCACAAGGGGGTACTCTTGGCTCTTACAGCCATTGTGCCCATCGCCAACAATATGAACAGAGGAATTGCGTTACTGACAGCAACCAGCAACTTCCTCTCCTATAGACAGTTCGAAAACGTCTTCAAAGCGGTCTGCACAGATGCTGGGAAAGAGGTGGCATGGTCCAAAAAGATCACCGACAATAATGGAAAGGAATACACCCTATTCCTAACACCGAAGCCTATTAAGGGCAAGCCGCTGGATACGGGCAAGATGTTCGGCGGACAGCTGCAATACTTGTTCAAACAAGTAGAGACCAGCTCCAAGTGCGGAAAACACATGGAAACCAACAAATATAAATCGGCTGATGGCAACTCCAACCCCTTCAAAAAGCTGAGGCAGGATTTTCCCACCTGGAGAACCGGCCAACAAGGAGGCAGGTTCGGATCCAACTTCAGCTTCAAAGCCAGAGGAAGTAGCCAGAGGCAGTCGTTCGGCTGGAACGACGGGAACAGGCCCTTCAAGAGGGAGTTCAACACTCAGAAGCCGTTCCCCCACCCAGGGAATAAATAGAAGTGGCGACTCAAGCAATAGCAATCGAAACAGTAAGCAATCCCTTTCAAGCCGGTAACCTCAATAACTGTCTTTCGGAATGGAATAACCAGACGGGATGGCCGAATGAATTAGAGCGTCCGTCTCCCGTGCTGGTAGATCGTGGGTTCGAACCCTGGTCGAGTCAAACCAATGACTTAAAAATTGATACTTGTTGCTTCCTAGCCATGCGCTCAGCATTATTAGGACAGGGCAAGGACTGGTGTGCTCAGTGTCAGGATAATGTGACTGAGTGGGATACCAGGTCATGGTGCTGATGGCCTGGTATCCCAGTGGGACAGCACTATAAAGTCACCATGAGTGCGCACTGTCACAAGTCGGTACCCGTCCTGATTGTTGCTAGGATGTAAAACAACAACAAACAAACAATCGGAATGGAATAAAGTTACAAATAATTTAAATATCCTTAGCCTAGCAGAAGGTGTAAGGATTCCGTTAATAGAAGAACCTATTCAAAATAGAATACCTTCCATATCGTTTTCACGGTTCAGAACGCGAAGCATTAAACAATCAAGTCCTAAAGTTGTGCGAAAAGAGCATTATAGAACCAGCACTACACATTGCTGGGAAATTTATCTCAAATATCTTCTTAAGACCGAAACCAAATGGGGATGTTAGACTAAGTTTACATCTAACTTTATTTAACAAATTTGTAGAATACAAACACTTTCAAATGTTTTCGTTAGAAACAGCGAGAGTCTTAGTCACACAAGGCACTTGGCTAGCCAGCATTGACCTTAAAGATGCATACTACACAGTGCCCATCTATAAACATGATCGATAGTATTTAAGATTCTGTTGGAACTGGGAACTTTATGAGTTCACGTTTATGCCGAATGGACTGGCCTGCTGTCCATGCATTTTCACAAGGTTACTCAAACCAATTTTTTCACTAATGGCTAGGAAAGGACATATCATGTTCCCACACATAGACGATTCATTTATTGTCACCCAAACACAACAACAATGCCAAGCAGCACTAGATCAATTATGTTCAACGTTTACAAATTTAGGTTTCTACCTACATGAAACTAAATCAGTACTAATGCCAACAAATAAACTCACATTTCTGGGTTTCTTTATTAATACCATAAAAATGACTATTTTATTAACAGAACAAAAAGTACATGAATTTACAATAACAGCAAACCAATTATTACAATTGAATAAACCAAAAATACAACAAGTCGCAGTCTTTATAAGAATAATGATAGCCTACGCACCAGCTATCTTATATGGCCAGGCCCATATCAAATCCTCAGACTATCATTTTCGCTAGAACCAAATCGAAAACACAATAAGTATCCATATATAATATAGTTAAATAATGTTTTATCCTAAAAAGTATGTAAAAGATTGCTGGACCCAGATGTGCTTCCTTCTCCCTGACCCATGACTATCTCAGGCTGGTGCCTCGTGAAAACACCAGTTATCCATCATCTGTACCCAGGTAAGATTTGTATAACTATACTATATATATATATATATATATATATTAATATATATATGAGAGGAGGGATATTCCTGGTTATTATACTTGTATAATTCTTATACAGCATATATATATATATATGTGTGTGTGTGTCTGTGTGTGTGTGTCTGTGCCTGTTTCCAGCTACCCCTGTGATCGGCGAAGCCCTGTCATGTGCAGACAGTGTTTCCATATACAGTGCCTTTGTCTCATTTGATTGTTCTTCCGATGACAGGTCTACTATATCTGGACAACATTTAGTGTTTGGATGCAGAGTTGTCTCATATATATATGCATACATACATTCACAATAGTACCTGTCTTCAACAGACAACTGCATTCAAACACAAATATAAGACGGTTGGAGTCGGTTCCCAGGCGGGGGGAGCAGAGGGTGCCCGGTGTGGTGGTTTCAGCGTGTTCCCGTGCTCAGACGTGTCCCGTTGCTTCTGGGCATGCGCGGATTTCGCATCAACTCGGGTCACCCCAGCCACTTATTGGCGCATGCGCACATCCTACAAACTCGGGTTGAATAATCGAATACGCTCGGGTGGACAGTTTGTTCTTTCTTTTTTAATAACCGATAAAAGTACAGCAAAATAGGATTTAAAGTATTGTATCATGGCCCAGTTTACCTATATTTCCATTTCATTAATCTAAGTTTTTGCACACGGGACGTGTATTTGTCGGCTCCACTCGCGTGTTCTATTTGAAATTCGGATGACCCGAGTCGCCCGGTTCGTGTTAATCGATTACGGCCATGTTTACTAGATTCTGACGCATGCGCAGAAGCGAGGGACACGTCTGAGCACGGGAACACGCTGAAACCACCACACCGGTTACCTGCAGAAAATAAGGGGTGTTGGGAAGCGAGACAAACATTAGGGACTATTCTTTATTTATATTCACATAATAAAGTATACATTATATGTATACAGTGCCTTGAAAAAGTTGTGAAATATGAGTTGGAATTGTAAAAGTAGAAGTTACAGATGCGATGCCTTAGACACTGCGGCACACAACATCACTATACAGTATAGTCTATGTCATGGAAAAAGTACAGGTCGCTTGACAGAGTCAAACCGAAGACTAACAAAATGTATACTTAGCCTGGCGCTTGGCATTAATAGGATAGGACAGGGACTGGTTTGCCCATCAGTGTTAGGATAATGTGAGTGAGTCGGATATTGTGCCATGGTGGAAGCATCCTAGTGAGGCAGCTGACATGGATTAGCGCACACAGTCAGTATCGCAAGTCGATACCTGTCTTGAGGGGCCTTGTATGCAGGTATTGCAGGTATAGCAATACCTCAGGGAGTTTGATCTGCCTTGCAGAGTTGTAAACCACTGCCTTGTGGTACAGGTTCTTGACAGAACCGAAGGCTAAGGGAGCAAACCCTAAACAGAAAACCATGTCACTGTGGCAGCATTAAGGGCGGATGATGTATGGAACTCCCAACATCTCCCGACAAGCCACTGCAGGGACAAATAGTTTTGCGCCTGTCTTGACATGTTCTTGCCGGTGTGAAACCTCTATTTGCTCCCGAGAGAGTGCCGCTGGTAACTTGCAAAAGCCAGCAGCACTTCAACACTTTTGCAGGCAGCTTTCATGAAATGTTTAAGACCGACTCATGGATGCAACTCTCACAGCAGAGAGCTAAATGGAGAGCGGCAGTCAAGTAATGAAAGCAGCCTTTGTCGCATCGCGACCGACAGCATGATGATGATGATGACCTGTCTTGATATGATGTCAAATCAGGGGCCTAGCTTGTGATTTTCAGGTGGTACGCAGATGGAATAAAACATTATCGGGATAAAACGCCATGGAATATAACGCTATGAAACATCATATGTTTAAATATATTTATCTAAATTGTCTAATCTAAGGTGGTATGCAGCTGCGTATATAGAAGCTAGGCCCCTGAAGATGTTGCTATAGAGGGAGTGCACGTGACGTCATCACTCGGTGGTTAGCCATCTTGGATTACACTTAATACCACCTATGGCGCCCCCTGTCTTATACCAAGAACACTATGGCCACCACTGGGCCTACCTATTATCAGGGCTGCCGAAGTATGTGGCGCCACCAAGCGGGTACTGCCCGAACCTGTCTAATTCTTTGACAGAGCATCCAAAGTGTCAACATACTGCACTTTAGCAATGATCTGAGGCTACATGATTTAAAAAATGCTTCCCCTCCATCAAAAAACCCTTTTCCCCCAACTTTTGAGGCCAAACTGCTCAAAACAGTGACAAATAAACCAACAAATCGGTAAATAAACATAATGTAAGCACTTCCAAGCCTTGCATATGTAATCCAATATGGCCACCGGAAGTTGCCTCGTGACGTCATTACACCCCCTCTATAGCCTAATATAACAAACATTTCCAAATGTTGCTAGGTTCTAAACTACCACGCACTCCCAAATGTTACTAGGGCCTAAACTCCCACCCCCCACATCCCCCACATCCTCCCCCCCCCCCACACACACCCCCACATCCCCCCCCCCCATCACCTCCCCAATCAGTGGAGTCGATATGGAATCAGATGCACGGAATCAAATGTGGCACCCACTGTCGTCATTATTGTTGTTTCCCCTAAGTTGTGAAAACAGCAAAAGTTGTTGCATGAGCATGCGGCCGTCGTTTAGTTCCAGGGTCATTCGCCAGGGCGAGACTCGGCGAGATCGCAGAGGAGCAGTTCGGAAGATGTAAGTCCCAGGAGGTGGCAAGGCGCGCCTCCTCCCGGTTAAAGGCGCTAGCTATGGTCAGCTATGGTCAGCTATAGTCCGGTTCTCATGTGATAGATGCTCTCCAGCTTAAAGTTGACATAGTCCGATGGTTTTGAGTTTCTACCCAGTTCTGAGATAAATTAATTCGATTAATCATTATAATCTACCTTGTGACTTCTATTTTAATTGGCTAACTTTGGAGATTTTTGAAGTGGAAGTGGGCAAAATTCATTTTGGCAAGCACGTCAACACTCTGACATGATAGGCTCCAGCAGTAACAGGTTCTCTTAAATTGATTTAGTATGTCATTCTATGCGGCAACAAAGGCTTAATAAGCACTCCGGGGTTTAAGTTGGGATATGTCGAATCAAATCTCTTTTTGAGATAAATATATTAGATTAATTATTATAATGAACCTTGTTTTAATTTCAAGTAGCTGTTAGTAGAAATTGTTTATTTATCTTTTGAGCTATTTGAAGTGAAAACAAGCCAAATTAAATTCTGGCGTGCTTGTCGAAAAATCCGACACCATCGGCTTCAGCAGTAACAGGTTTCTGTTAAATTGCGTTAGTGTGCCCTAATAAGTAAACCAGTATCTAAGTTGAATATGTAGGATCCAATCTAGATGAGTGATTTGGTTTTGGAAATTTGATGCTTTCATCGGACTATGCGGCTTTAAAGGACCTAGGTTATGGACTGGCATTTCCAGTGGCATACTCTTTTCTGATGAATGCTCTCCAGTCGATCTTTGCATTAATTCCCTGTTGGTATTATTACTATTATAACCAAATATGTGTTGGGAGAGTGATTGGGCATACATGTGTTAAGCCGTGAAGTTTGTGTTTGTCTTTTCGTATTTAACACACAATGTGTTATGCTTAACTGGAAACAAAGCAGCTTATTTAAACAAACACAATTATCAGTGCATTTAAGAAATAAATCTATGAATAAATGTATAAATAAATATATATGTACATAAATATATATGTAAATAAATATATATGTAAATAAATATAAATAAATATATAAATAAATATATAAATAAATATATATAAATAAATATAAATATATAAATAAATAAATAAATACATATAAACATATATATAAATAAATATATATAAACATATATATAAATAAATATATATAAATAATATATATAAATAACATATATAAATAAATATATATAAATAAATATATAACTAAATGTATATACAAATATATATTAAAATAAATGTAACTTTTCCCACAGAGCATACTGCATAATGAGCTACTATCCACAATGTTAGTTCCTCCAACTGCCGTCAGAGGGTGGGTTGGTGGTGGAAATTCTCTACAAGGCCTTTTCCACAGGGCATGCTGCACAGCCTTCATGCCGACAACATCCATCATCCCCACAGCCATCAGAGGGCGGGGTAGAGGTGGAAATCTTGTATAAGACTTTTTTTTCACAGCATTTTTTTCTTCTTCTTTTTTTGTCCATTAGTTGTTTAAGCAGGGGAAATTTCAGTCATAGACGACTGGTCTTCCTCATTCCACTGCTGGTCGATAGAAAGCCCGAGCCTACACTTTTACCGACCCAAGGGATTTTTAACCTCCCACACCACATAGAAATGGTATGAGAGCAACCGGCCTTTGATGATGCTGTAAGTTATACACAGTGGTGGAAATCCAAATTGGCAGAGTGGGGGCATGGGGAGTCGAACCCCCAACCCTCAGATTAGGAATCTGACCTAGAAAAAAGTCAGACACTCTAACCACTCCGCCACAGAGAACGCATGCTGAACAATGGGCTACTACGCACAACACTAGTTCTCTCCATAGCCATCAGAGGGCGGGTTGGTGGTGGAAATGTTCTATGTAGACCTTATTTACACAGCATGATGCATAGTGAGATGCTAGTCACAACGTTAGTTCCTCTCACTGCCACCAGAGGATGGTTTACCTGTGGAAATCCTCTTTTTTCTTCAGAATAGTCACTTTTGAATTATGTCTAACTCGGGGTGAACATGGATCCATACTGTGACTGCTGAGTTGGGTTAAGTATCATAGGGCTAGTACAGTACATGCTTGTGTTTAGTTAGCGAACCCTAGCGATTGCTGGGTGCGAGGTGAATGAATACCTTGTCTAGCGACCGGCATTAATAGTAACGGAAACGGACTGGTTACTCAATATCAGGATAATGTGACTGAGTGGGATATCGGCTCCGGCCCGGTTTCCCAGTCAGACAGTACTATAAAGTCGCCATGAGTGCACTGTCACAAGTCGGTACCCATTTTGATATTACCCTAGATGTTTCTAGGACAAAATATGTTATGCATGATGCTCTTCCAGCCATGTGACAATACAGTTATTTACAATATATGTATATGTATGTAGTCTGATATTGTCATCAGCAGCTAGATGTGGACTTATCGAAGGATGATGAAAATATCATGGACAAAGAAGATCACCAACAAAGCAGTTCTCAGAAAAATTAAAAATAAGAAAAGCTTGTTTGCCACTATACAGACAAAGAAACTTATTTATTTTGGCCACATCATTCGTCAGAGTTCAATATACCGTACATTGTTGGAAGGGAAGGTGAATGGCAGCAGAGGGAGAGGGAGACCAAGAACATCATGGTTTACAAATATTTCACAGTGGACAGGCTTGAATTATTCACAGTCTATCAGAACAGCACAACATCGGGACAAGTGGAGAACCATTGCATCCAACCCTCGACTAGAGGATGGGACTATTGATTGATTGAGCTAGCTCAAGTCAGCTGAAATAACAATATTAATCATTCCAAGACTTACATATAGTATAGTTTGACAATTCACATAAAAATAGTAGTTATATGTTGTATTCATACTTACTTAGATACATACATTTAAGGTCTACTATCAAAATCACCCCAACTTATATAATCTGATTCCTCTTGTGTACACATATTCATGGCTTGCTATTAAATTCAACCTGGCTTATGTAATCTGATTCCTCTTGTGTACACATATTCATGGCTTGCTATCAAATTCAATGTGGCCAAATGGCTGAATAAGTTGGGTGTCTAGTTTTGAATCCCCGTCCAAATCAAATCAATGACTTGAAAAATGTATACTTGTCGCTACGTAGCCTGGCGCCCAGCATTATTAGGATAAGGCAAGGAGCAGTGGCATGAGGAAGACCAATTATATATGATGGAAATTTCATTAACCAATGAATGTAGCAAACAAGAAGAACAATAAAAATGAGGGGGAGTTAGTTACTCTGTGGTGATTTTGGCTTCTTTTAAATTGCGACTGGTCAAATCCTCATGATTTGAAATCCTATTGGTCTAAACTCTATTAACATTTCCCATCTGACATGTGCAATCACCAGAACGAGGCTCTATTTCGATGTATGACCATAGCGTCTAATCGCTGATACAGAATGCCAGGAATAAAGTCTCCACATTTTCACTGCTTTCCCTGACTTTCCACGAAAAAAAAGCAGGACAGCCCTCCTAAGGCTTCACTGCCAGCGATTTGCGGAAATTGTACTGGAAGTCAGATTTCCTCTTTTTGTTGTTGTCGTTGAAAGAAGCGACATTCATCCTCAAATTTACCGATTGGGATAATAGAGCACTGAGTTGATCACGTGTTTACGGTTACAAAAATAAATAAAAGCAAGCAATAATTACAACAAACCATCCCGTAAAATGGGCCTCATTTCCTGAAATCTCTTTGTAGAACATTCTAGCCAAGGTTCATTTCATTAACGACATGTGTGTGGAATAAATATGGGGTCATGTATGAATTCGTACGTCACCACAATCAGTGCCTGGCCTGTCCCGACATTACCTTACATGTTGCTAGGACGTAAAACCCATAACAATCAAGACGGACACCCAGTGTCATGTTACTTTGCTCTGTGCACCCCTTTCAAAGCTAAGTTAATACTTATATCTTTTTATTTATTTACTTACCTAGTTATTTAGTTATTTATTTATTTGATTACCCTCCGTATCCCCCTCTCCCTTTCTCCGATCCTCCCTCCCTTTCCACCCTCCATCCTCTCTCCCACTCTTCCACCGCTGTCCCTCCCTCTCACTCCCTCCCTCCCTCCCTCCACCTCCCCCTCCCCCCTGGCTCTGCCCCCCCCCCCCTGAGTTTGACGTACTGCATACAGGGCCTCCGTCAGCGTCTTGCAGAATAGAGCCCTCCCTCTCTCCCTCTCTCGCCCTCTCGCCCTCTCTCCCTCTCTCGCCCTCTCCCCCCCCCCCTCTCCCTCTCTCGCCCTCTCTCCCCCTCTCCCTCTCTTCCCCTTTCTCCCTCTCTCCCCCATTCCCCCCCCCCTCTCTCTCCCTCTCTCTCCTTCCCCTCCCCTCTCTCCCTCCCCCCTTCCTCCCCCCTCTCCAACCATTCCCCCCCCCCCCTGAGCGTGACGTACTGTATACATGGCCCCTGTCAGCGTTCCACAGAGTAGAGCCGGCTGGTGTTGGGAGAGTTTCACTAGTCTCTGGTTCGCTGGTGCTTTAATTTCTGTCCTGCAAGGCGATGTGCAAACACACACAACTACTGAGCAAATACAATAACAATAGACAATGTGTGAACCCTATGCAGACTCCTGACTAATGATTCTGAGCTTGGTTTAGTTGATTAAGCCGCTACTGCAGAGAGACAGGCCAGTTCTGGTTGTAAGTAGGTCACCGTGACCTCCTTACAGCAGAGCTGGGAAATGTCCTGCTACCTTATTTCTAATCAAGACGCTGCTTTGGTAATGCAGAGGTCCCATGTTTCCCGATTTGGCTGGAAAATATCACTAAAATATCAAACTAAAATAACCCCAATATCTCGATTTCCTGCTTTTAATTTGTAATGTCCCACCAAAGATTAATTTGAGCTCGTTTTTTTTTGTTTTTCTTTAAACGCATTTTGTCATCAAAATGTACTAGAAAGCAAAATTTTGTATAACTTAAACAAAAAAAATTCCTGTTGGATGGGGCAACCCTTCTCCTGCACCCTCTCGTCTTCGGCCAAGCTATTTCTTCCTATTTACAATGTGTGTAGTAGGGAGATCTCCCGACTCACATGCGTAGCTACTTGGCACCTCTGGTAATGCTAAGATGACGTCCGTTTTGTGTGATTTATGAACGTGTTAAAATAATTACCCAATACTATGTTTCACATTTAAAGAACATGTGTTGACGACAGATGACAAGTGTTCTCGGATATAGCTGATTGTATTATCTAATTTGACATTACTGAAATTTATGTCAGATGTCATATGTCTATTTGACAAATCACTCTGTTTATGTATCACATTATGTGTGCATTTGGCATATTATTGACTATTTGTGTCTATAGCGCCATGTGTTTCAATAATATTGTGGTAAACAATTGTAAATTCCAATGGTCGAATATGTGGCTGTTTAGGCAGGCTATGGTAAAATCAATACAGACAAAGAGAAAGGAAGAGTATAAAGTGTAATGAAGCAGAGAGTCCAGCCCTCTGGTTTATTATTTATATGGTTACATGGGTTCATTGTAGAGTATCAACCCACCCCTTTCCCCCAATAGGAAACAAGCATTCTTGGCCCTACCAATAGTGATCCAGCATTCCTGTTCCCCATGGATACCAGTGGTCTGCCCACCACCATAAGCTGTATGGCCCCCCATGGCCACCACCAACCTTGACCTTTGAGTGTGGTGATCCCTATCCCAGCAGAGGGGGTAGGCCCTCAGTGCAATCACACACAGACCTGCCAGCACCACTATGTCTATTTACTTCCCAATCAGGCACCACCAACCCATATATACACATATATATATATACATACATGCGCATGGTCACGTACACCGATCAGTAATGGAACATTTGCATTCCGCCCTATGCTGAATATCGGAATATTTTACAACGTACTCCGCCCTTCCACTTCTTACCACCTGCATCCCAAAAACGCAGCGAGGAAAGAAATTTACATCGCTACGTTGTCTCCATCTTACCTTGTTGAATCCACTAACCAATAATAGTCTTGGGGCTGGTGATAAATGACCTGACGAAAGGGGTGCCTATATATGTGACGCATTCCTGAATTGTATGTATGATGTCATGTGTCTATTTGACATATTACTGAATTTTATGTATGATATTATGTATCTATTTCAGTATTTGACACATTACTCTGTTTTATGTATGCCATATTATAGACATTACTCGGTTTTGTGTATGACGTCATATAGACAACTTAGTTGTATGTAATTACATCACATTACCTAATTTTATGTATAACATCATGTTTCTATTTGACATATTACTGAATTTTATGTAGGATATGTGTCAATTTGACACATTAAGCCTACTCAGTTTTATCTAGTATGTCATGTCTATTTGACAGATTACTGAATGGTATTCATGATGTGTCTATTCAGTTTGATCTTGTATGTCATAATCTATTTGGCATTACTGAAATTTATGTTATGTCTATTTGACAAATCACTGTATGACCTCATGTGTGCATTTGGTATATTACTCATTTTGTTGTATATGACATCATGTGTATATTTTCCATATTAGTCAGTTTTATGTCAAATGTCTTGTTTATTTGACAAATTACTCAGTTTTTATGTATAACATCATTTGTCATTCAACATATGTGCATATTTTTCACATCATTACTGAATGCTATTCAACATACAGTAAAACCTCTCTAACCTACCACCTCCACAGATCGACCACTCCCCTATATCGATCGCTTTATTTGGGTCCCAAACGATCGCCCATACAACACCATTGTGACAATTAAAAAAAACTCCCTAAACCGACCACCTCCCTAAATGGACCATTTAAAGTCAGACCCATGGTCAGTCGACTTAGGGAGATTTTACTGTATGTGCATATTTTTCACATCATATGTCCATTTGTCACATAACTGGAGGTCATTCAACATCATGTGTCTTGTTTGTCACATTTCTGAATGCGCCCACTTGGAGTCTCAGTTCTCACTGAACTTCACCTCTGATGTCACATGACCCATTTTGATGACGTCACCGCCTCGTTTCCGCCCGCAGGCCATGTCCAATGAGACTGGAGGTATTGGACTCGATGACTTCGAGCTGCTGCGAGTCATCGGTCGGGGCAGCTACGCTAAGGTGCTGATGGTCGAACAGCGCAAGACAAAGCGAATCTACGCCATGAAGGTCATAAAGAAAGAACTCGTCAACGACGACGAGGTCAGTGGCATTCTTGCCTTATAATAATTATAGCGACACTTCTTCTTGGTTGTCCACCAGTGGAGACTGTCAGCAACTCATCATTTGTTGTGAACTCGTCGATGACTGATGAGTCCAATTTGTGCTTGGAATGTGTGGTGGACGTGTGTGTAGCTGCTGTCAGAGAGTCTGGTAGATGAAGGAGACAATCTTTTCTCTGTTGACGCTTTTGTTTAGCTTGAGATATACAATCAGTTTCATACTGTGTTGTGCCTTTATGAAGAGAACACGCCATGAACTCCTATCCTTGGTCACTGTTTCCCAGGTGGACATTACATTTCTTCAGTGACACTATAATTATAGCGACATTATATTCCCTCATACCCCAGTCACACTACTGCTCATGACTGCTTGCACGCACTTTGCAACGACAAAAAAAGGTTTGTCGCAAAGTGGTTGCAAGTGATCACAAAATTGTCGCAAAATGGTTGTCAATGGTTGGCCACCTTGTGACCATTTTGGTCGCAAGGCGATTGCAGCTAGCAACTGCACTAAAAACCTTGTGGTCAGATTGTCGCAAGGAGGTTGGTGATCAGATATATAGATAGATAGATAGATAGATAGATAGATAGATAGATAGATAGATAGATAGATAGATAGACAGATAGATAGACAGATAGATAGATATAATATATGTTATGTATAACGTATTATATAAGTATAAATGCTAGGGGAACATATATTTTCTCACTATTTTCCTCCTTCGGCGCTGTGGTGGAGTCCTCCCCCCAACTGTCGGGGAAACATCAATAAAAAGAGAGACAAAAATTACGAGAAAAAAGGACTTCATTTGAAATGAACATCATGTACATCATTGCAAATAGTTTTTCATCAATAATCTACTTAAGTATTGTTACAGACTAAATGCTCTTCCTTACATCCTGATGCTTTATCTAGTTAGTATGGCCCATTATTTTACATGGTAGCCACTCGATACATGTAACCTACCAGAGTAAGTGCAGTGTCAGGGGACGAAGAGCAATGTATGTTAATTTCAGAATCAGTTCATTAATGTATGTTAATTTCAGGATCAGTTCACTAATGTATGTTAATTTCAGGTTTGGTTCACTCATGTATGTTAATTTCAGGATCAGGTCACCAATGTATGTTAATTTCAGAATCAGTTCATTAATGTATGTTAATTTCAGGATCAGTTCACTAATGTATGTTAATTTCAGAATCGGTTCAATAATGTATGTTAATTTCAGGATCGGTTCACTCATGTATGTTAATTTCAGGATCAGATCACTAATGTATGTTAATTTCAGGATCGGTTCACTATGTATGTTAATTTCAGGATCGGTTCACTAATGACTAACCATCGTTACTTTCTGACTTCAGGACATAGACTGGGTGCAAACGGAGAAGCATGTGTTTGAGGTGGCATCCAATCACCCGTTCCTTGTCGGCCTTCACTCATGCTTTCAAACTCCAAGCAGGTTAGCGCATCACTTCACTACTCACTTTGCAATCTCAATCTGCAAACTCATTCTGCAAACTCATTTTCCAACTCACTTTGCAAGTGTCATTTCATGAGTCGCTTCATGACTGATCTTGAAAACTCATTTTGAAACCTGATTTTGCAACTTCACTTTGCAAGGCCCTTCTGAAATCACCTCCTAGCTCACGTTGCAACCTCACTTTGAAACCTTATTTTACAACCTCACTTTGCAAAGCCCTTCTGAAATCACATCATAACTCACGTTGCAACCTCACTTTGCAACCTTATTTTACAACTTCACTTTGCAAAGCCCTTCTGAAATCACATCATAACTCACGTTGCAACCTCACTTTGCAACCTTATTTTACAACCTCACTTTGCAAGGCCCTTCTGAAATCACATCATAACTCACGTTGCAACCTCACTTTGCAACCTTATTTTACAACCTCACTTTTCAAGGCCCTTCTGAAATCACATCATAACTCACTTTGCAAACTTACCTTGCAACCTCATTTTGTAACCTCATTTTGCAAGTTCCTTCAGAAATCACCTCATAACATACTTTGCAACTCAAAGTGCAACCTCATTTTACACCCTCACTTTGGAAGTCCCTTCAGAAACCATTTCATAACTCACTTTGCAACTTACTTTGCAACCTTTCTATCTAAACTCATTTTGCAAACTCACTTTGCAAATTCCTTTAGCAAGTCCCTCCAGAACTAACTTCAGAACTTAATTTGCAACCTATTTTTTTATATTGCTTTGCAAGTTCACTTTGCAAACTTGACGCCTCACTTGGTAAATAACTGACTTCGCAGACAATTCAGCTGACAACTGGCTTTGCAACCTTTTTGATCTGGAAGCACTGAGCAGGTTGTCCTCTCAGAAAGCCTCGTTTTCATCCTGGTGGTAACGGTGTTTTATGAAGCAGATAACTAAGATATATTAACTTAATATTAATTAATGAGAAAATTGGTTGAAGTCGGAGGTGCACCTTTAATTGGATGTTTAAATGATTGGTGGAGGTGTAGTTTTATTTGAATGTTGAAATGCTTGGTGGAGGTGTAGTTTTAATTCAAGGTTGAAATGCTTGGTAGAGGTGGAGGTGTAGTTTTAATTCAATGTTGAAATTGTTGGTGGAGAAGGTGGGAGGTGTAGCTTTAATTAATTCTATAAGCTTTGATTCAATGTTTAAATATTTAGTGGAGGAGGTGGGAAGTGCAGCTTTAAATAAATTCAGGATCCGACCGGGGCCTGGAAAGTCTTGAAAAGTCTTGAACTTCATTTGTCTCATTTCAAGGCCTTGAAAAGCGTTGAATTTAACCTGTTTTGGGCAAATCCTCTTGAAAAGCCTTGGATTCCATTACAATGTTGCCACTGATCTAAATTAGTTCGAAATCGCCATTCGGCATAAGATAATCTGACCTACTTACACACAATAAAACCGCAATACTCTCCTGAATTCCTATAAAAAATAGCCTTGAATCCCATATCTTCACATGTGACGGACCCTGTAAGTGTAATGGCTGTGCCCTGACGGTGGCTGTCTCCTTGTGCTGCAGGTTGTTCTTTGTGATAGAGTTTGTGAACGGCGGGGACCTCATGTTCCACATGCAGCGACAACGCCGACTTCCAGAGGAGCATGCGCGCTTCTACTCAGCCGAGATCTGCCACGCCCTCAACTTCCTGCACGAGAAGGGTAAGACACTGAGAGCGAGGCTGTCGGCAGACGTGCACGCACACATACACATCCCCCACATTCCACACACCACTCAACGCGCACACCCACACCAACAACCAGCACCCCTCGACAGCCTTACACCAACACACACACTAACATACACCACCACACGCCCACGCCAACAACCAGCACCCCTACATAGCCTTACACCAACACACACACACACTAACGTACTCCACACCCACACCAACAACCAGCACCCCTACACAGCCTTGCACCACACACACACACACACACACACACTAATGCTGTGAATATGGCCTATGCTGCCGACACGGCGTAAAGCAACCACCAAACAATCAATCCACACACCCATCCACCTCTCTCATCATCATCATCATCATCATCATCATTATCATCATCATCATGCTGTCAGTCGCAATGCGACAAAGACTGCTTTCATTAGTTAACCGCCGCTCTCCAATTAGATCTCTGCTGTGAGAGTGATGTTATTTCATGCGGTTGGACATTTCATAAAAGCTGCTTGCAAAGTGTTGAAGTGCTGCTGGCTTTTGCAAGTTACTAGCGGCACTCTCTCGGGGAGCAAATAGAGGTCTCACACCGGCAAGAACACATCAAGACAGGCGCAAACTATTTGTCCCTGCAGTGGCTGGTCGGGAGATGTTGGGAGTTCCATTCATCACCACCCTTAATGCTGCCACGGTAACATGGTTTTCTGTTAGGGTTTACTCCCTTAGCCTTTGGTTCTATCAAGAACCTGTACCAGAAGGCAGTGGTTTACAACTTTGCAAGGCAGGGGCGTCAAACTCCCTGAGGTATTTAACACCTAAGGTATCAGAGGTACTGCAATACCCGCATACATCTCTACACGCCCCAATAACCCATACATCCACCCATCCCCCCCCCTACATTACCACACTCCCACAACCAGACACTTGTCCATCCCAATAACCCAGCACCCCTACACTCGCACACTCGCACGCCTATACACCTGTCCACACACCCCAACACTGAGCTAACCAGTCCTTGTCCTCTCCTAATAATGGCGAGCACCAAGCTGTGAAGTGAAAAGTATCAAATTTATAAGTCATTGGTTTGACTCGACCGGGAATCGAACTCCCGACCTTCCGCACGGGAAGACTGCGCTCTACTGATTCGGCCGTCGCGTCCGGTCGACATAATGAATAACTTTTCAGGTTTAAACAATTTTATTTTTTTAAATTCAATTGTCATTCTCATCGCCGAGCGTGTGTATTAATGTTATGCGCACTTACTTCGGCAGGCATCGTGTATCGAGATCTGAAGCTGGACAATGTGTTGTTGGATTCCGAAGGGCACACCAAACTTACTGACTACGGCATGTGCAAGGTATGTCTGCGCCTCCCACCTCAGTCACGTGACCTTAAAGAGCTACTCACCTGCATGTTTTCAACGTCTCTTATTGACATGAATATTTAAAGTTGCATAGTCCGATAGTTTCCAGTTTCTAATATTTTTCTTGAGATAAATATAGAGTATAATGAATTATGCTAATATAAAGCACGTAGGATGAATTTATTATTATTAGTAGTAGTAGTATTATCTGTCGTTTGATTATAATTGAATATTGGGAATACAACTGAATATTGGAGTCGCGCACCAACCGCCGTCTCTGATTAGCGACTGACGCGCCACCACCGCTTGTTGCGGACACTAAATGCGCGGGTCAGTAGTAGCACTTCTACAATGTTCCATAAATGTGTTATGTTGATCGTGATGTTCTACTTTATTTGAGTTTGAAGTAACTTTTATTTTAAATGACTAACTTTTTTAAGATATTTGAAGTGGGGAAAAAAACCTGAAATTAATTTTGGCATGTCAACATTCCTGCATCACATGGCTTCAGCAATAACAGGTTCTATTAAATTGACTCCGTATTCCTGTTTCTATGCAGCAATAAATGCTTACTTAATAAGTGCACCAATATCTAAAGCCGTGTTCACACCCACAACTTTAGGCCGAACTAGATAAGGCAAACTAGATGAGGCGAACTAGGCGTGGAAGTGAGTCGTGTCCACACTTGCAGTACTTGGGTCGGTTTAAGGCGGAAATCGATATCTGCGCATGAGCGAGTCCATACTAACCAGCGCCAGTTTCGGTTAGTCGACGTCGCCACGAGAGAGTGTGGGTTCGACCTAGATATGTATGGACTGAATCGTATTGTTTTGGAACGATCAAAACTTCTACTGGCCAGTGAAAACCTAAAAATAAATCATTAAAAAAATATCTGTGCGCCTCTAGCCGGTTCATAGACCAAATTATATAATATGCGCTTTTGATCGACCGGAAAATAAACAAACTCAGGTCTCAACTGCGCATGCGTGTGACGTGCTTAAGCCACCTCAAAGTAAACTGCTATCGTCCACGCAAGCAAGGTGGACCGACTTAAGCTAGTTCGCTTCATTTATAGTACCTCGCGACGTGGTTTACTTGAGGTGAACTAGATGAATCGACTCAGCCCTAATCCGCTTCAGCGTAGCGTCCACACGGCGAATGTGAGGCGAACTAGACAAGGTGAACTAGCTGAGGCAAATTAACGCCCGTGTGTGAACGGGGCTTAAGTTGGATATCTAGGATAAAAAATGTACATAAGTGTTTGGTATAACAAATTGTTTTTCATCGGACAATGCAGCTTTAACAAAACATTCAAATTTAGAAATATTAACTGCATTGAAAATAGAACTACTGAGAATAGCTGTAGGATAGTTACAGTGTAATGGCTATGGACAGATCAGTCCTTACCTACTGGGTTGAAGCTCATTTAAATAGTCCATTCTATGACGTCATGCAGGGAAGGGAATGTATTTGAGAAGATTCCTTATTGTTGCATTGTCCGATGAACTATGTTGAGTACCTATGCTGTACACCATGCAGCATAGGCTGCTCCCCCACTTTCTTTTATGTTCAGAATGGGTTGTGCTGCACACAATGCAACACATTCCACTTCCACTATGTACAGATGAAATGCGACCACTCCAATGGCTGGAAGACCAGTGCCCTGGCGCTGACAAAATATGTATTCAGATGAATAAAAATATTTACCAAACAAATTTTTTTTTAAAGTATCAAATTGTCAAAACCAAAACAATTATCTAGATTTGATTCTACATATCTAACTTCGATAATTATGCACTTATTATTAATATTAAGCATTTGTTGCCACATGGAAGGGAACAGAGTCAATTTAATAGAACCTGTTACTGCTGAAGCCTACAATGTTAAGCCTGCATGCTCGCAAAAACTAATTTGACATGTTTTCACTTCAAATAGCTCAAAGGTTAGCCTTTTAACATAAAAGTTACTTCAAACTGAACTATGGTAGATTATAACAATCAATTTAATTTATTTATCTAAAACAAAAATAAACTTAAAACCATCGGACTACACAGCTTTAAATTAAAATATTGTGATTTATTATGCAATTTTGTGTTCCATAATATTTATCCTAATTATCTTGTAAATATGGACAGTTTCAATAAACAGTGGTTAAATTTAACTATTTTATAAATGGCCAAATTTGCATTAATGGATTTTCTTTTTAAATCTTGAAGAATCTCAACATGTTCTAGTTTGCTTTTAAATCAAATTCCCCCATTTAGAATATTGTGATTTATTATGCAATGTTGTGTTCCATAACATTTATCCTAATTATCTTGTAAATATGGACAGTTTCAATAAACAGTGCTTAAATTTAACTATTTTATAAATGGCCAAATTTGCATTAATGAATTTTTTTGTTTAAACTTGAAGAATCTCAACATGTTCTAGTTTGCTTTTAAATCAAATTTCCCCATTTAGGATATCGTATTTACGGTGAAGTCCTGTTATAACGCGATCGTTGGGGTCCATAAAAAGTCCCTGTGAAAAAAGAAGCAGGGTCATCCTAAATTGGGGTTCAGTTCACTGAATTACCTTTGAATATATTAATACCAGGTTCAATGACTCATCAAGCTATATCCGACTTCACATTAAAAATGTTGAATTAAAGAATTCTGAATTTGATGACTCATCGTGCTATATCCAAATTTGTGTTAACAAATTTGAATTACAGAATACCGGGTTCAATGACTCTTCATGCTATATCCGAATTCACATTAAATCGGGGCGCATTAGATCACATTAAATCAGGGTTTCACTGTCTGTAATTTTTCTTAATGTTTGTTGACAATTGTCTCTATGTTTGGAGTATGTACAACTTAATCTGTTATTGCATATCACTTCCGGTATCAAACTGGTTAGCTCAGTGTCAGGATAATGTGACTGAGTGGGATATCGGGTCATGGTGCTGGTGGCATGATTTCCCAGTGGGGGCGGTACTATAATAAAGTTGCCATGAGTGTGCATTGTCACAAGTCGGTTCCCGTCCTGATATGACCTTAGATGTTGCCAGGACATAAAACTCCCAACAACCAACCAACCAACTTGCGGTATGCTGGTAGCCAACTCGCAGGCTGATTGGATACTGGTACCAGCCTGCTGGAGAGAACTATGGAAAGGCACTGTAAATACTCCAATCTGTGAAGATTGGTGGTGGTTGTTGGAGTTTTACGTCCTGACAACATCTAAGGTCATATCAGGACGGGGTCTGTGATGATGATAGGATGGTTGGGTTCTGGCGTGATTTACTCATTATTCACCTGCGGGAATGGTGAATATTAAATCATTTAATAAATATTAAATCATTGCGTTATTTTTGTTTTGTAAGAGCCAGAACAGCGTGGTAATAATACAACTGATTAATCAAGAGGGGAACAAAAGATGTGTTATTAGTTTAGCATAGCAACAAAAAGATGTATTCTGTCTTGGTAATTAATTGCAAAGTTATATTGGAGTATTTAAATTGGGTCAGACTTTGAATAATGTTTGGCCTGGAACTTAGTTTACCATAGCAACAAAAGCTGCCTCATTTATTCTGTCTGGGTATTTAATTGCCAAGTTATATTGGAGTATTTAAATTGGATCAGGATTTGGATAATGTTTAGCTGGAACAAAGAACCAAAGGGGGGAAATTGGAATTCCTGTGTTAAATTGTGTTATAGTGGAGGCCCATATTGAAACAACTTTATGAAAAATTATTATTCTACATTCAAAATTGGGGTCAAAATACATGTTTTTTGGCTAGAACAGGCAGCCCTGAGGAAAGTTAGGATTAGGTCAAAAATGCATGTTTCTGTGAGTTTTCTTTGTGATGAATTTAATTTAATTTTGCGAGTTTAGATTGCGAATTGTTCCCTACAGTAACCCTACCCCTAATTAAAATTGTGATGTATGTGAGATATTTGAGGATGCCTGCAGTTTTATTAAATGTACGACTGTGGGTACATTATTTATAGTTAAGTCTACTTTTAATTAAATGGCTGGGAAATTTTAAAGAAATTTTAAATTGGGAGGGTGGTATTTTTTTTTAATTCATTTTTTTTAAATAAGAAAAACAATAAATTGTGGGAAAACATTTAATAATTGGGACAATAATTTTAAATCGGAATTCTTAACGACAAAAATATTTTTTAATCAGAATTTTTTTTTCCTTTTCGAGTTTGCATAAATGAAGTAAGTGTAAATGGCAGGTGTGTGTGTGTGTGTGTGTGTGTGCGTGCATGCGTGTGTGAAAGCGCTGTGCTGTTTGCTGCTGCTGTTGATTGACATCCCTGCGCCTCTGTGCATGATGTGTTGTGTGTAGGAAGGTCTACGGCCTGGCGACATTACAAGTACCTTCTGCGGCACACCAAACTACATTGCGCCCGAGATGCTGCGGGGTCAGGACTACGGTAGGCAACGCGACACTTAGCGACACACCTTCCCCTCCTCTCAAGGCTCGAAGCTGCCACACGCTGATGACCCTGTGTCTCTGTCACTGACTGGAATCATACATGATTTTCTTTTTCTCTATTAATCAGATAGAACGTGCTGACTGATTTTGAGTTCTATTTGGTTGTACACAGCGAGTCTTCCATTTCATAGTATGCTGAAGACTCGCAGTTGTTTTTCCCATTTGCCGACCCAATAAGACGCTCCAGTCAGTGGCGCTCAATAAGGCTTAAGACGGCCCAGTCATCAGTGTGTGGCAGGCATTTTGCACTCTGCTGTCTCCCACATCCTGTGGGCACCGGTCCTCCTAGCAGGGTTCGCACAGACTACGCAACAAAATCATGCGATTTCACACAGGTTGCACAGGTCATTTGAACATCTTTTTTTTTTCCAAGCTGTTATTTGGCGTACATAAAAATATTGTGGCAAAGTTAGATGAGGTGTTGAAAATATTCTTTTTTTTAAATTGAATTAAGAAGTTGGGGTTATTTTTGGTAGTATTTTATTT
This sequence comes from Branchipolynoe longqiensis, assembly GCA_030323885.1. NCBI lineage: Eukaryota > Metazoa > Annelida > Polychaeta > Phyllodocida > Polynoidae > Branchipolynoe > Branchipolynoe longqiensis. Next base: position 37,964,459 of record CM059200.1, read on the forward strand.
TATTTTTATTTTCTATTCCATGATGGTTGCCATCAGACTGAAAATTTGAGAAAATTTTTAGTTAATTTGACTAAGGACTAAATGTATCAGGGTTTTTTTTAAGAGGAAAAAAGGCGAAAGCTGCTATTTAAGTTAAAATGGGTATTTATTTATCTCTTAAACTCGATCTTTGTTTGAATGTATATGATATGAATGTGAAACCCCACAACTTATCCACGACAAATGATATAGTTTTAGAAGAAAATGTCCCATCAGCCTGTGCGAACACTGTTCAATGTACTCTCTGCTTAATCGATTTAAATCATCCTGTTTCTCTCCATTTTCACATACCTTTAAAAATACCCCCCCCCCCCCCCCCAGCAGGGGGATGGGGGGGGGGGGAGACGCCACCCTGAGGTTAAATGGGGTACATCAGGAACTAATCTAACATACTGTGCGAACATTTTCTTCTTTTTAATATAGTGCTATGTAGCATTCATATGGTGGGAGTATTGAACCCTAGTGGATGGGTTGACGATGCATAGAGCAGGCACAGTGTGGGAGTGGTGCTAGTTATAGTCGGGTAGCGTGGCAGTACCGACCTCCTCTGTAGGGTCTAGGAGTGGTGCTTGTTATGGTCGGATGGCGTGGCAGTGCTGACCTCCTCTGCGGGGTGTGGGAGTGGCGCTGTTATGGTCGGATGGCTTGGCAGTACCGACCTCCTCTGTAGGGTCTAGGAGTGGTGCTAGTTATGGTCGGATGGCGTGGCAGTGCCGACCTCCTCTGTAGGGTATGGGAGTGGTGCTAGTTATGGTCGGATGGCGTGGCAGTGCCGACCTCCTCTGTAGGGTCTAGGAGTGGTGTTAGTTATGATCGGATGGTGTAGCAGTGCCGACCTCCTTTGCTGGGTATGGGAGTGGTGCTAGTTATGGTCGGATGGCGTGGCAGTGCTGACCTCCTCTGTAGGGTCTAGGAGTGGTGTTAGTTATGGTCGGATGGTGTAGCAGTGCCGACCTCCTTTGCTGGGTATGGGAGTGGTGCTAGTTATGGTCGGATGGCGTGGCAATGCTGACCTCCTCTGTGGGGTATGGGAGTGGTACTAGTTATGTTTGGATGGCGTGGCAGTCCCGACCTCCTCTGTACGGTCTAGGAGTGGTGTTAGTTAGGGTCGGATGGTGTAGCAGTGCCGACCTCCTTTGCTGGGTATGGGAGTGGTGCCTAGTTATGGTCGGATTGCGTTGCAATACCGACCTCCTCTGCAGGGTATGGGAGTGATGCTAGTTATGTTTGGGTGGCGTAGCAGTGCCGACCTCCTCTGCAGGGTAGGAGGGTGTGATGAAATGGAGAGTTTCAAATGGGTGTTAACAGTTTCTTCACCCGTGCAGAGAGTACTGACGACTGCTGCTCACAGTGTGTGCGGTTAAGAAACTAATGCATCTGCGCATAAGCGGGCACATGCGCACACCGATATTTCCACCTTTACTTGCAGGCTAGTCCCACAGCGATGGAGACTTTGGCCGCTTAAGCCATGCACACTTTCCTTCTCTTTCAGAATTGGAAATATATTTATCTCGACTCCCTCTAGCTACCATCAACTCCCTACCTTCTCCTCCCTTCCCCCGTCCTCCACATACACAAACTCTGTCTCTTGTCAGGCCACACCGTCTTGCTTCGATTCTGACAATTAAAGCCCTCTAGCACCATGTCGCGCACACAACTTACGGCTTGCGGAGTCAGGTGGCTTAAAAAGAAAACGTGCTCTATATGATGATGCGCTTCAATTTTGTATTTGGATCAGTCGCTATTGGCAGGACCAAGTAGTCCTCAATCAATGCCACATTGGCCATTGTTGTCTGACTCATGTATTTATTCTCAATCTCAAGGGAGAACCAATCGGCGACTGCATCGGGTGTCAGTGCCCAGCGACATTCGGACATTCTGCTCGAATGTGTTGATTTCATGGCGTTGACCAACAATGTTTTATTTAGTGTAAATGGGATATGAAACCCCTTTACCAATGTAAATCGCAAACAAATTTCAGAGTCCTAAAAACAACTGGACTGTTGCATCCTGTAACTATTGAGGACTTGCATCGTGGTTGGATAGAAGCAGTTCCTTCTACTATCAAGTGTACGTAAATAAAACAAAAAGCACAAATCTATTCACTGCTACGTTCTAATTCTCTTATCTAGAGTCATGAATATTCACTCGGGGGTTGATATTGTCGAAGGTAAACAAAACAAAAGGCACAAATCTATTCACTGCTACAATCTAATTCTGTTATTTAGAATCATGAATAATCACTCGGGGGTTGAAATAATGTTATTTATGAGAATAGCTTACTCAAAAGGTGAAAATCAGTCAAATTAAACCCAAAATCCAAGCGATATTAACGCCGCCGCCGCATCGGCAGTGTTATGCTGTACTTTCTATCCGACCATGATGGCCGACGAGGCACTGATACACGTGGTGCTAATCGTCTGACGCTAATCCTCAATAGCTATGTTTAGTGAGTTGATTTTTGTTTTCATTTGATGCAAATTTGCTGTTATTTGACACAAATTTAACCACTTCAAAATTACATCTGAGATAATTTTTACTGTCATTTGACACAAATCAGACCATTTCAGATTTTCGTGTTAATTTCAATATAGTCATCGAAATGTGATTAACAAATCTGACAAAATAAATCCGTGAATCTGGCTCTTGCTGCCGACAATGCGTTAAAACCATTTAGCTATCAGTCGATTTGTATCAGTACTTAAAAAGGGATCTGTATTATTCCAGAAGTCAGATATATGTGAGAACTCTGCCAAGTTAAAATTGTAAGATATAATGCGCACATCCGAAATATCATGACTGGTAGAAATGCCCTTTCGAGACATTCAGCGCAATGAAATGCCGCTGAGCCAGTGTGGCGCACTGACAGAGGAGGAGACTTTGTGGGAGTTGAGGTGGGGGTGGGTGGAGGCCTTTAGGTGCTGACTAGACTATGTCTCCGGTGTAAACGCCATCAGCCTCCTACATAAATGCTCTGTTAAACGCGTCTTTTCTCTTCCCCTCCCTCTCGGACCTCCTATGGCCTTCTTGTTCTCTCTGTGGTGGTGGTTCTTTAAGGAGGGCCTTAAGATGGGGGATACCACAGCAACTTTCTGCGGCACACCCAATTACATTGCACCCGAGATCCTGCGGGGTCATGACTACGGTAGGGGAGCATGCCGCTCGCATCCTTGTACCCCGCGTATGCCTGCATCTTGTGCGGGTTGAACCCCCCCAACCCCAGCCCTGGCTACATTCTGTACGCCTGCATGGTTCTTTTGCTGTGCTGCCTTAAAATTGAAAAGGCAGCGGACATAGACTAAAACGGAGAAAAGCCAGTTCTGTACTCTTGTAGATCTTTGCAGTCTATGCTCCAGTAGATCTTTGCTGAATTTCTGGTTGTTAAAGTTGCAAATGCATAATCCGATGTTTTTGTGGGGGATTTGGTTTTTGGGGTGATTAAGCAGGGGAATTTTCAATCGTGGACAATTGGTCTTCCTCATTCCACTGCTCCTGCTGCTATCCTAGTAATGCTGAGCACCTGGCTACTTCGTGACAAGTATACATTTTTGTAAATCATTGGTTTGATTCAGACTGGGTTCGAACCCCATAACCTGCCAAAAGGGGAAACATGCGCTGAGCTCATTTGGTCACCCTGACTTGCAGTTTACCATAATTGTATATAGGTAGATCAGGTTACAAACGTTTAGCAGCATTTGAGATGTGGACTTATCGAAGGATGATGAAAATATCATGGACAAAGAAGATCACCAACAAAGAAGTTCTCAGAAAAATTAAAAATAAGAAATGCTTGTTTGCCACTATACAGACAAAGAAACTTATTTATTTTGGCCACATCATTCGTCAGAGTTCAATATACCGTACATTGTTGGAAGGGAAGGTGAATGGCAGCAGAGGGAGAGGGAGACCAAGAACATCATGGTTTACAAATATTTCACAGTGGACAGGCTTGAATTATTCACAGTCTATCAGAACAGCACACCATCGGGACAAGTGGAGAACCATTGCATCCAACCCTCGACTAGAGGACGGAACTATTGATTGATTGAGATCAGGTTAATTGTTATAATCTACTTTATTTTAGTTTGAGATTTATTTATTTTAAAGGGTTAACTTGAAATGAAAACATGCCAAATTTATTTTGCACATCAAAATGGTGGACAAGATAGGCTTCGGCAGTGACAGGTTCTATGAAATTGATTTGGTGTCCCTTCTATGCTGAAATAAATGTTTAATGAGTGCATCAGTATCTACGTGGGACTCAAATCTAGGTAATTGGTTTTGGTTTCGAAAATTTGATGCTGTCATCGGATTATGCAGCTGTAAATGTAACCAAATATTTGTTGCAAAAGTGATACAGGAGTTAGTTTCCTGCGAGAAAAAGAACTCTACAAAGGTGTCACAATACAGTTTCTATTTTGTTTATGTATATATTATACATATGTTTGGTTTTGGCGGTGTGTGTGTGTGTGAGTGTGTGCTCTGTAATATATTATGGGAATAAAAACAAGGACACTACCACCATCACTTCTTCATCTCCTTATAGCCGCCTTATAATATACTTATTATATAGTTTTCTCACCAGCCGACTAGATGCGGTGGCTGAATCGGTAGAGTGCAGGCCATGGGGAGTTTGATTCCCAGTCGAGTCAAACTAATGACTTACAAAATTGACACTTGCCGCTTCCCAGCTTGGAGCTTTGCATTAATAGACTAGGGCAAGGACTGGTTAGCACACTGTCAGGATAATGTGACTGAGTGGGATATCAGGTTATGGTGCTGGTTTCCTGGTGCCAGTGGGGTAGCACTATAAAGTCATGAGTGTGCACTGTCACAAGTCGATACATGTCCTGGTATGACCTTCGATGTTGCCAGGACGTAGAAACAACAACAAACAAATCAAACCTAGACACAACCGGCTATGCACACAATGTTGAAGCATCATGCTCAGAGTACAGAACGGCTCATTCTAGTCCATATCCAGCCCCTTTTAACAGTTAAGTAGAGACTGCGCTGGTCCAGATGACCTGACAAGTCATTGCCTCCGCCTATCTTCCAATCGCAACACTGTCTCACAGTAGGCTGGAACGAGTCGCGCCAGTTCTGGTATATCCATGTTCCTGAGTAGTATATGACGTTCCATTATGAGGAGGGACAGGCTTCGTAACTTCCATCTATAATATGACGTGACATACTACTTTCCTGGTAACTAGTTGCTGTGGATAGGTTGCAAAAGGAAAGCCACCTAGTGTAGTCTCTACTGTTTGAGATGTGTTCTCTAATTTGGGAGTTGTTTATGTTATCAATAGTGCTCCCCACCCCCCAAGTTTATTATTTATTGTTTGAAGTTGATTGAAGATAACTGGATTGGTTTGACGTTGTGTTTCAATAGTAACCCAACCAGTGGTCCACAACTGGTTCATCATCAAAGGCTGTGGTATGTGCTGTCCTGTTTGTGGGAAAGTGCATATAAAAGACCCCTTGCTGCTTATCAGAAAGAGTAGCCTATGTGGGGGCAGCTAGTTTCCTCCAAAGAAATATGTCAGAATGACCATATGTTTGACGTCCAAGAGCCGATGATTAAAATAAATGTGCTCTAGAGGTGTCGTTAAATATAACAAATTTTCCTTTTCAATCGTAATCCACTTACAGTAATCCAGTGTTTCCAACCACGGTTTTAATTACATGCTTTGAATTAGTCCATGTACATACTTTGCGCTTACACCATGAATGCATGAACAGCTACTTTGCTTTTCGATGAAATGCTGTTAGAGTTTCCCAGATTTTCAGTCAACTGCTTAGACATCTTTGCGTGTATATACGTTTTAATCCTGTTTAGTTTCATCAGCCACATGTAAAATTCACATTGTATGATTCAAGAACTAATGCATAAAATAGAGGGAGCTGGTATTAATTTAAAAGAAGTATGGAATATAAACCAGCTCTGATTGCTTTTCATGAAGATTATATATATTATGTGTTTATATTATATATAAATATATATTTGTGCATATATATAATATGTACATATGTTATAAGTATGAACACATATATGCATTCATAGATGTACTAGTACTAGTATGCATAAATTCTATGTGCCTTCATAGATAATTGATATTATATAAATATGTGTGTATGTGTGGTTCTCATAAACAGTATCACATATTTGGTTTCCATGTTACATTGTTATGGGGACACACGGGTGATCGGAACATGAATTTGGGTGAAACTGTTGATTTTAGGTTTTTGGTGTACTAATTTGGTGTAAATGATATGTTTTTTGGACAGATAATTACTCGAGTGGATATTTGTGTATATAATATGGAATTCTAGATGATGATACTGGACTTTAACATTTGAAAGAAACACTTTGTGAACTTTGAAGCTCATTTTCTCAGAACTGCTTTTCCCAGAGTTTTGCCAATTTGCCCCCTCTAAAAATGTAAGTTATAATTGTAGCAGAAAGTTGAAACTTGGCAGTCTTATGGAAAAGTTGCTGCTGAGTGCAATAAGATGGTTAAAAACACTGTATCTTTCATAGTTCAAGAGCTAGGGATGGAGACACAAAAATTGACCATTGAATTCTTTTTACCTCTGGTTCGTCATGTAGGGACATGTTGGTAATGACATATACAAATTCACAAACCACCTTATTGCACTCAACTGGACCAGTTCTTCATATAATAACTTGATTCAGGCAAATCTAGGCACATTCAGTATACTTCCTGGAGGGGGTAAAATTTAGATTTTTTTCTTTGCAAGATCCTTCATCATATGACCCCTACTCAAGATAGAGCTTTGAAACTCTGCAGATATGCTTCTCTTGGTACAAAGGATGTGTGCTCCAATGTTTAAAGCTCTATCCTGAATAGTTTTTGAGATACGGAAATCACCCATGTCTCCCCTTAATGATTACAGCTTTTCATGAGGGGGGTAGGGTAGTAAGTCAAATAGTTATTGTTGCCTCTGTGTTATTAAGTATGTTAGCAATGATACATGTATTCAATCTATCCCACAAAATGTATCCTAAATATGCTTATATGTTTTTTTGTGAAAATGTGCATATCTACACAGTACATCTTTTTTTTTCTTTTTTTTTTCTTTTATTGAGGCTGTATTTATACTGTCCATAGCATATAAGCCCGGGTACCAAGGCTTGTTTTCAATGCTGGCCAGTTGTAGTGTTGGAACCTTCTTTTTTTTTTTTTTTTCAACTTTGTTCTTGTGAGACATAATCTTTTTCTATTAACGTCTTTTTTTATGAAGTCTTGGTTGAATTTGTTGTGTGCGTTAAAATGATGTTATGGATAGATGTTACAAGGTTAATCTTTTTAAAAGTGAAAAAGAAATTTGACTCTGACATATGCACAATATATATAAGCCTTCATAGGAACATGGATTCTGGTATTATTTTGAATGTTTTCTGCTGTTTAGCAAAAAAAGTTTTCATTGTTAGCCAAATGTGGTATACAGTTTCTCAGACCGACCCATATATGACCCAATAACAATTCTGTTAAATTGAAACTTTTTATAATTTGATAACCTGTTTCTTCGTGAACATTCAGTTTGGCTCTGGTTTGTGTGTAAAGCTGTCCATGTTGTCGCTTGCAGACTTCAGCGTAGACTGGTGGGCACTCGGTGTCCTCATGTTCGAGATGCTGGCAGGGCGGTCTCCATTTGATATTGTGGGTCATACAGACAACCCCGACCAGAACACCGAGGACTATCTCTTCCAAGGTACACACATTGCGGCTTGCGGGGTACTTTCGTGAATAGTGTAAAATCTCTCTAACGTACCACATCCACTGATCGACCACTCCCCTATATCGATCGCTTTATTTGGATCCCAAACGATCGCCCGTAGAATACCATTCTAACGATTAAAAAACTCCCTAAACCGACCTGCTCCCTAAATGGACCATTTAAAGTCGGTCCCATGGTCGGTCAATTAGAGAGGTTTTACTGTATATCAATTGATCTTGACGCTATGTCATGGAACCATTATACCATGCAGTTAAAGTTGCATAGTCCGATGAGTTTTAGTCATTTTTCTGAGATAAATTTATTAAATTGATTGTTATAATCCACCTTACGTTAGTTTGAAGTAACTTTTATTTTAAATGGCTAACCTTTTGAAATATATATTTGAAGTGCAAACATGCTAAAATCATTTTGGCAAGCGCACCAAAACTTGTGAGACCATAGGCTTATACAGTAACAGGGTCTATTGAATTGATTCAGTGTTCCCTTCTATGTGCCAATAAATGCTTAATAATGCATCAGTATGTAAGTTAGATATGTCGAATAAAATCTAGGCGAGTGTTTTTTGGTTTAGGAAATGTGATGCTTCATCGGGCTGTGCAGTTTTAAATGGTCTTTGGTGCGTTATATGGCTTTCTAAGTCGCAGCTTCAGCTGACACATTGGGCGTAATTGATTAACACGACCCGGGCGACTCAGGTCACCCGAGTTGCTAGAATTTCAAATTGAACCCCGCGAGTGGAGTTGACAAAAACACGTGCCGTGTGCAAAATGACCTGACCCCAGTAACCCACCTCTTGGCTGGGGTTTGCTAGGAACGATGACGTCACATTTGTGCTGGTACCGTCCTGCAGGATAATAGCTACCAGTACCAGTTCTACATGGTTTGTTTTGGTAATAACACAGATTAATGAAATGGAAATATAACTAAACTGTGCAATCATAAAATACTTTAAATCCTATTTTGCTGTAGTTATATCGGTTATTAAAAAAAGAAAAAGGTTTTGGATTAAGCCACCATTTTTTCCACCCTGAGCGTGGAGAAGAGTATTCGATTATTTGACCCGAGTCTGTAGGATGTGTGCATGTGCCAAAAAGTGGCTCGGGTGACCCGAGTTGATTAATCGATTACGCCCCCTGGAATGTGGGGTTGGTGTCCCTCCCAGCCCTATCCTCCACTATAGACCCTATGCTTTAAACTCACTTTGCAACTATAGCCATATGGCGCCTGATGACCAACTTTTGTATGGCTTTTACCATGCATTAATTTCTGTTCTAATGTCGATTGCAGTGAAATTATCAGAGCAAACATTTTATATTAGATCAAAATGCCGCTTTGTGTATGTGTATTCACCATATCCGCTTCCAACCTCCTGCCGTGTAATCTGTAGCTGTGACCCAGCGTGCTGCTGGGTCACAGCTTCAGTCAATGGTGAGGGACCAGCGTAACTCGGAACACATGTATTATGAAGCTGTTGATTCGAAAATGCGAATTGTTTTGTTGATTCAGTGATTCTGGAGAAGACGATTCGCATCCCGCGGTCATTATCAGTTAAGGCTGCCTCCGCTCTCAAGGGCTTCCTCAATAAGGTGAGTAGTCATCGACGTTTTCTGTTACAACCATATGCAGGGTAGTAAGGTTCAATAAATTAACCAATCAGATGCACACTACCTGTCCCATGCAAATTAACCAATCAGATGAGAGGTTGTAGCGGGAGATTGCACACTACCTGTCCCATGCAAATTAACCAATCAGGTGAGAGGTTGTAGCGGTAGATTGCACACCACCTGTCCCATGCAAATTAACCAATCAGGTGAGGTTGTAGCGGTAGATTGCACACTACCTGTCCCATGCAAATTAACCAATCAGATGAGAGGTTGTAGCGGGAGATTGCACACTACCTGTCCCATGCAAATTAACCAATCAGGTGAGAGGTTGTAGCGGTAGATTGCACACTACCTGTCCCATGCAAATTAACCAATCAGGTGAGAGGTTGTAGCAGTAGATTACACACTACCTGTCCCATGCAAATTAACCAATCAGGTAAGAGGTTGTAGTGGTAGATTGCACACTACCTGTCCCATGCAAATTAACCAATCAGATGAGAGGTTGTAGCGGTAGATTACACGCTACCTGTCCCATGCAGCTGAGTCTTAACAGCATCGATGAGAATCTTTCGGATTTATCCAGAAATCTGGATTTTTTTATCTACCCAGGTTTGTCCGGATATTGTGCAAATTTCCGACAATTCCACCTTCTCCCGTCACGCCATTCTCATCTATGTAACTGGAGACTTCAAACAAAATTTTCAGTTGTTACTGTTACCTGTAGTGGTGCTGTATTAAAGCCATACAATTAAACCTTTATTCAGATCCTACAATTTGACTTGTATTGATTAAGATCCTACAATGTGACCTATATTGAGATCCTACAATTTGACCCGTTTAGAGATTCTACAATTTGAATTCTATTAGAGCCATTCAATTTTATAGTATTAGGATCATATAATTTGACTTGTACTAAGACCATATAATTTTACCTGTATTAAGATCCTACAATGTCTGCTGTATTAAGAGCCTACAATTGAGCCATATTAAGATCCTACAATTTGATGTGTGTTAAAATGATATATTTCGACCTGTATTAAGATCCTACAATTTGATATGTGTTAAAATTATATAATTCTACCTGTGTTAAGATCATACAATTTGACCTATATGAAAATGGTGCAATTTGACCTGTATTAAGATCATACAATATGACCTGTACTCACATCATTATAATGCGATTGAACCTGTATTAAGTTATTGTAATTTCACCTATATCAAGGTAAACCTTGACCTATTAGAATCATTATATTGAAATCACAATGCAGAATTGGCTCATAATTCCGAATTGTGGTTGATCCGGCGGGAAGCCCGAGACGCCCCCTCCCGGGCCCTCACCTCCCCTCCCCTCCTTCCCGCCCTTTCCTCTGACCTGCATTCGGGCTTCATCTCCTCACGTCAATGGATTTACCGCACCCGCCCACCCTCTTTTTGTAGCCCACTGCGTGGGGGTCGGCTCCCGGGCCTACCTCCCCCCAGGTCTGCCAGGGCCCCTCTGCGGACGTGGACGAGGTCGACTGACCTGCTCAAGAACATTGCTTAACCTGTACTACCCCGATTTTTATATTGTACCTGTTTTGCTGAATAAACCCTCCCTTCTCACTCCCACCTCCGTCTCGGGCTTCCTCTGTCCGGATCATACTGAAACCACGACGAAGTACAATTATATCTGGAATTGAAGTCCTGCAATAGGAACCATTGTAAAGTTCTACAACTGACTATGAGTTATATTGGCGAGGCTCATATGGATAATTTACTGACGAGGCAACTGGGCCGTAGAGTTGTCTTGGTGCATCATGCCCCACCTCCCGATCACTTGTCACCCGGCGGTCAAGATATCAAGTTCGCTCTCTCACCCTGCCACCCTGCCACCCTGCCACCCTTTTGGGGTTGAGCGCTGGGTATCTGCTGAGCCAATTACTACTCTGTTTCCGCGTACTTATTTGAACCTATAGAAGATATACACTGACGTCACGCTAAACGGAAGTGCGGCCATTGTGGCGATACAACCACAATAACAAACCCAACAAACTCAATGCATTGTCAATGGCAGTGAGCAATCTTCATCCAGAAAATGTGAAATATCTCTAAAATTACACCACCTAGAACTAAGCCGCTTGGAACACATATAGGAAACATATTCAACGAAAAGTTTATATTAAATTTATACGGTTAGGATTCTGCATTTCTATTAATTTTGAATAAAATAGACGGTTTGCACTGCGCATACCGGCAAACTCAATGCATTGTCAATAGCCGTTAGAAATCTACATACAGAAAAAGTGAAATATCTCTAAAACCACACCACCTAGACACAAACCGTGTGGAACACATATAGAAAACATATTCAACAAACAGATTATATTAAATTTATAAGGTTTGCGTTCTGCATTTCTATTAATTTTGAATAAAATAGACGGTTTGCACTGCGTGTACCGGCAAACTCAATGCATTGTCAATGGTGATATCGCCTCAATGGCCGCGCATCCGGTTGATGACGACACGGGAATACCCTCTAATGTTACCGTAATTCTGTACAATTTATTCTAAGTCCATTCATCGGACTCATGCTACTACTGATAACCTGCTGCTATTTCATCAGATCTACACTGGTTTTCTGCGATTTATTGTTAACACGTGTTACATGTACTAGCTTAAGCTTAGCCCATGTCGCCGACTAGCACACTGATCACGTAAAGCAGGACTTCATTGAAGTCACACACTTGTTTTCTTATTAACTAAACAATTATTATCATTTAAATCTATATTTGCGCCTCGATCTTGTTTGTCTCGTCAAGTGAATTCTTTGAAATCCTACAATTGGACATTTGCTAAAGCTCCTCAATGACCTCTCCAATAGCACACTGCTTCATATGACAAACATTGCTTTATTCTATGTTTAAATATAAGTTGGATGATATTCACTTTGCATTTTTATAAAGTTTCTATGTACAAAGCAAAACTGGGCTTTCATTAATTATTGCCACAGAGCCCCAACGAGCGGCTGGGCTGTCACCCGCAGACAGGCTTCGCGGATATCCAGTCGCATCCCTTCTTCCGCACGATCGACTGGGACTTGCTGTATGAGAAGCAGATCCCACCGCCCTACAAGCCAACCGTGCGGTCCGAGCGTGACCTGGAGCACTTTGACCCACAGTTCACAATGGAGCCCGTGCAGCTCACGCCAGATGACCAGTAAGTCCGCCTTCGGCTCCCACCGGATACAGTAGCCGAATCAGTAGAGCGCATGTTTCCCATGTGGAAGGTCGCCAGTTTTTTGGGGTTCTTTTTGGGTAGATTATTTGATTAAGCTGGGGAAATTTCAATCGCGGACAATTGGTCTTCCCCATCCTAATATTACCTTAGATGTTGCTAGAACGTAAAACAACAAATAAACAATTGGTGTTCCTCATTCCACTGCTCCTTGCCCTATCCTAGTAAAGCCGAGCTCCAGGCTAGGTAGCGACAAGTATAAATTTTTAAGTCGTTGGTTTTGACTCAGCCAGGGTTCGAACCCGGGAGTTCGATTCCCATGACCTACCAGAACGGGAGGCGGACGATCAATTCATTCGGCCATCGCATCTGATTCCCGGTTGAGTCAAACCTCATGACTTGCAAATTTGATACGTCTCGCTTCCTAGCCTGGCGCCCGGTATTACTAGGATAGGGCAAGGACTGGTTAGCTCAGTGTCAGGATAATGTGATACCCAGTCATGGTGCCGACGACCTGGTTTCCCAATGTGGCAGCACTATAATTTTTAAAGTCGCCATGAATGCGCAGTCACAAGTCGGTGCCTGTCCTGATATGACCTTCTATGTTGTCAGGAAGTAAAACTCCAAGAAACAAATAAGCTAATCCGACAGGGGGCGCTATGACGCCGTCCGGCCAGTGATTACATAGCATTGGCATTCAGGGATGAGAGATTTCCGGGATTTCACGGATTTCTTTTAATATATAAATCGCCTATTAACCATCACAAAATGTATATATATGGACTATCCTGGCTTTAAAATCCTCCGATGCGAGTACGGTTTCCCGCACCTGATAGGTGCTAGAGGGGGGATCTGGTGGTGGCGCCACCAGTCATGAGCATGGGGGTAGGTAGATAAAGGATTCACCCAGTACTCTCAGTCACAGTACACGGGTGAATACCAACCCTATATAAAAACGGTCGAAAAAGTGGGTTAACGAATTGAGAGCCTAATTTCACAATCTAAGAAGCATCAATTATTCTTTACATATGTCTTATTGATAGCCCGCTACCTTTGAGTTGAAAAATATAATATAATATCTAGTTTAATAAGATTTAAAAGTGAAATCGACGGCGTTCTGCAGCCGCCATCTTGTCTTTTTGCATTCTCTCCCATTTCACCAACTCTGTGGCTATATGGGTAGCCATTTTATACTGGAGCCACAGTTTCTACTTCATGTTCCATACTAAACCTATTTTCGCCGGTATTTACACTACGTTGTCCTTCACCCGTGTACTAGAAGTACCGGGTGAATCTTTTATCTAGGGGGTAGGATGCAGTATGCAATAATCGGTACAATATATGTAACACATTATTCCCTTCCGCACCTTTATACTCGCATAATGCATTATACATCACATATATATATATACACATATATATGTGTGTATTTATATGGAGTTGGGTCAGTCAGAATCGCTTATGCAAGGGATAGACCATCCTTGTATGACCTTTGATGTTGCTAGGATGTCCGTCCTTCTTTCTTTCCTTCCTTCTTTCCTCCCTTCCTTCTTTCCATTCCTTCTTCCCTTCCTTCCTTCCCTTCCTTCCTTCCTTCCTTCCTCATTCACCGTGAATATGGCCTGTGCTGCCGACACGGCGTGAAGAAACCACCAATCAATCAATCAATCAATCAATCAATCCTTCATCTCTCTCAATATAACATGTAAATCCACGTGAAGCATCTGTCAATCACTGATCATTCTAAGTGTTGTTTTTCCGTTGTCTTTTTTTTCCTCCCTCCAGGAAAGCGATCAGTAAGATTGACCAGTCTGAGTTTGATGGCTTTGAGTATGTGAACCCGCTACTCATGTCTCAGGAGGACTGCGTATGAGCTGTGCTGAATGGACGAGCAGACGTGTGGACGAGAGAAAGAAGACACGAAGGGAAGGACGAGAAGAAGACAATGCTCGACTGAACTGTGTGTGCACGGCGCCGACAAAGACACAGGAGTGAAACGGGGGTGAAAAAAAGAAGGGAAACAGGTGTGAAACAAGGTGAAAGAGGAGGGAAACATGGGTGAAACAGTAGGGAAACAGGATGTGAAATAGGTGTGAAACAATAGGTGAAACAGGAGGAAAACAAGTGTGAAACAATGGGTGAAACAGGTGTGAAACGAGGTGAAAGAGGAGGGAAGCGAGTAAAACAAGAGGTGAAACAGGTGTGAAATAAGAGGTGACACAAGAGGTGAAACATAAACAAGAGGTGAAACAGGCATGGAATAGGAGTAAAACGGGAGGTGAAGCAGGCATGGAATAGAAGTGAAACAGGTGTGTAGCAAGAGGGGAAGCAGCAGTAGAACACGGAAACAGATGTGAAAAGGGAGTGAAACGTGAAGTGAAACAGGCATGAAATAAAAGTGAAACATAGAGTGAAACAGGGGTGAAACAGAATGAGGCTTTGTCGGCACACATCTGTCTGAACACAGCAGCCCAGTAGCACAGTGTGAGAGCAGCGACCAATGCTTGTGTGTTTGCTGTGTGATGACGGAGTGCAGGCTGGGCCAGAACCTGACCGCCCCCGATGGTTGTTGACTGTGACATTGGCGGGCGTGAGTTTATGGTGGCCGACAGTGTACTTAGACCAGTCAGCTGTATTTATAGTTAACCATAAGTAAGCGTATGTGTAAGTCTGAGTTTGCTGCATCTCGTGGCACAGATGTGGGTGAGTGGGTGGGTGGGGATTTAAGTTGCAGAGTCCGATTGTTTTAAGTTTCTAACATTTTCTGAGATAAAAATATTCTTCTTGGTTGTCCATTGGTGGCGACGATGACAGCAACTCATCATTTTTTGTGAACTTGTCAATTGCTAATAAGTCCAATTTGTGCTCTGAATGTGCAGTGGCACGTTGGACATGCGTGTTTAGATGCTGTCGGAGAGTCGGGTAGATGAAGGAGACGATCTCTTCTTTAAATATATTAGATTGATCGTTATAACCTACCTTGCATTGACTTGAAATAACATTGATTTAAAATGGCTAACCTTTTGGAGATATTTAAAGTGTAAAATGCAATATTAATTTTGGCATGCTTGTGAAAACTGTCTGCTGAAGCCATAGGCTTCGGCAGTAACAGGTTCTATTAAATTGACTTTGTATATACCCTTCTATGCAGCAACAAATACTTAATAAGTGCACCAGCGTTTAAGTTGGATATCTAGCTTCAAATCTAGATAAGTATTTTTCTTTTAGAAAATGATGTGCTTTTATCGGATTATGCAACTTTAAAAGGGTGGGTGGGTGGGTGAGATTAAAAGGGTTTCAATGGTTGCGAGACGGAGGGGAAACTGGGACGGCGGCGTGAGGAGCGCTGGTTCCCGGGGCTAGTCACTGAGCGTCGCACTGACCTACTTCTACATATCTACAGCCTGCCCCGGGCGGCTCCGTAGTCAGCTGACACGCCGATAGGTGGCGCGGCGGGCAGGAACCCCGCAAGGCCCGTCTGTCTGCACACAGCAGGGCTTTAAGTCTGTTAAAAAATATATATATATATATAATTACTGTTATTAATATTATTTTGCAGCAGGATATAACGTTTTGTTCCCAATTCCCCCTTCAATGCCACATCTCCTGCTACTGGGATGAGAAGTTTCCGATTTCCGGCGGATTTCCGCTTTTTTTCTTCGTATGGGTCGTTTCACCTTATATGCTTAGTACTGTCAAATTTAGCGGAAGTCTATATTTTTTGGAGGCAACTCCCACCCCTGCTACTAGCAATTTTATGTAAGCATTGGCAATATTTGTAAAAAAACAAAATATATATATATATATAAATAGTAATAATAAATAAACAAAATATAGGAAAAATTAATATATAGAAGAATTTAAGAAATTGTTAACAGTGAGAATGTTACAAAAAATTATCTTCGTACAAATAAAGCAATTTAATATATTTAAGAATTAACAAATTTGTTAACAATGAGAATGTAATAAAATAATGTTTGTAACAATAAATACAATTTAATAAATAGAAGAATCGTTAACAATGAGAATGTTAACAAAAGAATAAAGATCGAATGAATTAATTTGATTCTTTAAAGCAGAAGGCCCTATTGTGTGTAGATAGATGCCTTAACTGACATTAATGCATACAGTAAATGTTCACTCGGTGGCGCCTCCAGAAGACCGGTCTGTGCAAAGTTGGTCTTGCCTTCGCATCGAAGGTGCTGTAGCAGTGCTGAATATTATATATATATATATCTATCTATATGTGTTCCCTGACAAGGATCCATGTATCTAAACATAAGTCTATATTTACTATGAACCATTGTGTGTCTGATACTATTCATTAATGCCAGTGGAATTCGCCAAAGATGATGCCTGTATAGGAAGGATTGAGCCGGGCATGAATTGTGTTATCGGACTCACAATCAGTGTGGCTAATAATGCATGAAGTACAGTTATAATCCCTTGTGCGGCCGCTCACTATAATGTTTGTTTCAATACGAATAAGGTCTTGTAGAGAATTAAGCCCTTCGTAGCAGAGTTTAACAAATGTAATCAAAAGACTCCGCTTCGTGACTTGTCACAAAAATGTCAAAAGAAGATAATTGATCCAATTCATGAAAGAAGTGTTTTAGGTAGTGATTGAATATGTGACTAGTTCAAAGTACAGTGAAACCGTGTTATAATGCGATCGTTGGGGTCCATACGATGTCATCGTGAAAACAGTGGGTTCACGCCAAATCGGGGTTCCGTTTCCTGAATTACCTTTGAATTAAAGAATTCTGGGTCCAGTGAATCATCGCGTTATATCCGAATTGGCATTAAATTGGGGCACATTATAACGAGGTTTCATTGTAGTTCACCAAGTGTGTGCCTAGATCTTCATGCGAGCTTTGCCGATGGCGGCAGCAGTTTTTGAAAATGCAATGGTGTGAGGTTTGAAATTGGATGTTTAATATGGCTTTTTTGTGTGTGTATATATAATCCACACACTTTTACAGATAATTTGGTTAGAGCGAAAATCAAATCTTTTTACAATTCCATCATTACTTGACCATCTCTTAGGGATGTTGCCTAAACCGGAGATTCCATTTAATGCGTAGTGTGGAATGCAACATGCTATTTAGCATCATATCACAGTGTGTCGCAAGTTTAGAGAATGGACAAATTAGTTGAGGGCTCACTTCTCAGCTGGCAGATTGTGGATGCAATCCGTGGCCAAGGCACACCAACGACTAAAAATTGTATGCATGTCGCTACCTAGCCTGGCGCTCAGTATTACTTGGATAAGACAAGGAGAGGTGGAACAAGGAAGATCAATCAATTAGCTGTGATTGAGAATTCCTCTGAATCAGCGAATGTAACAAAAGAAATCATGTGCACAAAGACAATTTGATTTTTGAGCGTCTGTCTTGTTTTGGTATGTCACAGGATTCGAACCCACCGGTTTCGAACCCTGGTCGAGTCAAACCAATGACTTAAAAATGTGGTCTTGTTGGTAACTAGCCTGGCTTTTGGCATTACTTGGATAGGGCAAGGAGCAGTGGAATGAGGAAGACCAATTGTCCACGAGAAGAAGAAATTGATACAAAAATGCACACAATAATGGATCTATCGAATCAGCCTCACACGCCCAGAACTGTTTAAATATTTTATGCATGTCGCAATACACACAAGTTTACTGCGCTTTGATGGAATCTTTTGGCAGCGGCAGCCCTTTGACTTGTCCAGACAACTGCTAATGTGTGAAGCGATTGGACTCTCTGGATTACACTCAGCTGGTTCATTGCGGTGATTGACCTGCAATGGAATGCAGGAATGTGGCACCTTGCGTTGTGACAATTTGCAGCAGCTGAGTGATGAGTCACACCAGTTTTCACATGTCGCCGAGTGTAGACATTCCTTTTGCGCATCCGCATTTGTCGTCTTGAACTGCTTTACTGCTCAGATGAGGAATCTGAGAATTTGAAGCATGACAACATGACCTTTGGAGTGATACAAAGCAGGGGCTGTCTCTGATTGCAGTCATTCATCGCCATACCTCTCTCTATGCCTAGAAATTACCATAGTGTTGCGAAATATCACCGGGTGCTTACAAATAGGGATTGTGGCGAATGAGGTCATGCACTGGTATGAATATTGAAATGAGTCATCAGTCGGACAGGCTCGAAAGGCTATATTTAGCACTTTGAGCATAATTGTGGCAGGCGCAACAATGTCTTACTTTAGTATTAGCTTTATATTAATGGATGGGAGTGTGTGTGTGTGTGTGTGTATGTGTGTGGAGGGGTAAGGATGAGAGGGCCATGTGAGAGGTACTATGTTGCTATAGTAACACTCATGCATAAGGTAGGCGAGGTGGGAAAGTGGTTGCAGGGTGCAGAGATAAGAGGAGTGCAAATCCATTTCCAGTTTTGTTCCAATTATTCACACATGTGGTGTAAGAAGTGGCACCTGTCGGTGGAGGTGTGAATTGCTGATATGGGGGGGGGGGGGGGGACAATGCATGAAGAAGCAAGAGTTGCAGGGTTCTAGGATATGTGTGTTCACTGTGGTTTTGTTGTTGTTATATTTATAAAGCAATATATACCTCATCTCCATAAATGATAAGCAAGGTAGCCCATAGGTCTTTTATAAGTATTGTTTGTGATTTCTAAACAACAAATTGGTAATAATTTTGTTTAATTGAGTGAAGCACCCAGGTGTTATTTCGCAACATTACGACCACCCAATCCGATTAGTAGTACAACTACATGGCATATACATTACTCTCTGGCAAATCAAGATGGTGGCCTGATCGGGGAAGTAATATCGCGACATTCCTGCAGGGATGAGAATTTTCCTCCTTTTTTTAATGTGTGTGTGCGGATTTCCTTGGGTTTTTTTCTGTTTTATTTTATTTATTTTCTTTTTACTAGTATTTTAATCATTTGTGTAAGACCTGTAAATGCGAGTAGGAAAAAAAATAGACAGGAAGTAGTTGAGTTGGATGGGGGAAGCGGTTTGGTTTGGTAGGTTACCCTCCAATTGCACTCAAAAAGCATTGGCCGAAGAGACTGAATGAATACTTTTTTTCAGGTTTTTAAATTTATTCTTTTTTTATTAATTTAAACATTAGAAAAAAAATTCAATTCCCATTCTAATCCCTCTTCCTGAAATTCACCAACACCAACATTTCCTGCTTGCCCAATCGGAGGAAGCGCAGTCTGACACGTGTTGGTGTCAGCCCCAAGCTGGTCTAGTAAGTAGTACTAGTAGTAGTAATGTGTGTGTATCCCCCAACCTTCAGGCATATGGACACAATGCTAAGTAAGCTGAAACCTTTCTTCACCAAATACCTTCATAGACGCGTCTAACTGCGTCACTTCCATCATCAATATGTGCCTCGAGTCAAACTTGTTGCCGGCAGTGGCGTTCCTCCAACTGACGGCAAAAAAGAAAACGCCAACAAAAAACCCAGTTCTTTACACTACCAGGTGAAGGAGGGTTTATGGTTAAATGAGGTCATCTGACAACCACCCCCTTTAAAATGGCTAATGTCTATCATTGCTGCCGGTGAAACGTAACTTAATATAGGATATGTGAAGTATTACTGCTTTTTGAACCATAACTTAGTATAGGATATGGGAATTATTGCAGCTCTTTGAACCATAACTTAATATAGGATATGGGAATTATTGCAGCTCTTTGAACCATAACTTAATGTAGGACATGGGAATTATTGCAACTCTATGAACCATAACTTAATATAGAATATGGGAATTATTGCAACTCTATGAACCATAACTTAATATAGGATATGGGAATTATTGCAGCTCTTTGAACCATAACTTAATATATGATATGGGAATTTTTGCAGCTCTTTGAACCATAACTTAATATAGGGTATAGGAATTATTGCTGCTCTTTGAACCATAACTTAATATGGGAATTATTGCACTCTTGAACCTAACTTAATATAGATATGGGATTATTGCACTCTTGAACCATAACTTAATATAGGAATGGGATTTTGCAGCTCTTTGAACTTTTTGTTGTTTGGTTTTGTTTTATACGATATGGGAATTATTGCAGCTCTTTGACCCATAACTTAATATAGGACATGGGAATTATTGCAACTCTATGAACCATAACTTAATATAGGATATGGGAATTATTGCAGCTCTTTGAACCATAACTTAATATATGATATGGGAATTTTTGCAGCTCTTTGAACCATAACTTAATATAGGATATAGGAATTATTGCCGCTCTTTGAACCATACCTTAATATACGATATGGGAATTATTGCAGCTCTTTGACCCATAACTTAATATAGGACATGGGAATTATTGCAACTCTATGAACCATAACTTAATAAAGGATATGGGAATTATTGCTGCTTTTTGAACCATGACAGTATCGGATATGGTAATGATTGCTGCTCTATGGATCAGACCTTAATATAGGATATGGGAATTATTTTTGCTCTTTGGACCATAACTTTATATAGGATATGGGACTTGCCTCTGCTCTTTGAACTATTTGACCAGAAATAAATTTCGCTGGTCTAAATTATTTTTTCTTTAAAATTAACTGAACTCTGGTCAAAGCTTTTTTTGTGTTGCCAGTGAAACATGAGATATATTATTCTTGAAACCATTCGGATAGAAGTAAATGTGTTCTCGGCTTTCCCCAAGTCAGTTGCAATTAAAATATAACTGAAGATTGAATAATGTCATTGTTGCTAATACCACATAATTTGATATAGATGGGAATTTGCTATTCTTGAAAGCAGATGGAATTTTAGAAAATTGTAATTATTAGCTAGGAAAAAAAGTAACTAAAGATGTTTTTTCCATAGCAGCTAGGAACCAAGTGCTTGACTCGGTCGATGGAGAAGGGCTCTTTTTCCACCGCAAGTTGTGGTTGTTCACATTTTTATCACCTGTCTCAGTCATTTTGTTTTTGGGGGGGGGGGGGTTAATAGACAAAAGGAAGGCGTGGGTGGATTTTAATCACGCATTGATGGTTGGAGGGGAGTCATCGTTAAAAAACCCAATGATACTTATCCGCTATTTTTCCCCATTAAAGGTAACGCTGTGAGTTATCCATGTATCCGCCAGGTGGCGCCACTGTCTATGCTATAGCATTGCAGAAGACTGTTTGGTGCCCATGGTGTTGGGTTCACTTTCTGATTAGGCCTAGATGGTTTTGTCTTTAATTCAATGGACATCAGTACATAACCGGTGGGTCACTAATTTATATATATATTTATTTGGTTTCGGGGTTGGGAGGAGAGGGATAATTTCCCCACACACATTTCATTGATTTTCTTTTGTTAATTTAGTGTATTTGTAAAGTGTGATATTTAAAAATTAATTTTATGTAAAAAGCAAAAGAATGTTCGAAATTAAATTAAATTGGGTTAGGTTCCGAGGCAGCATTTCTTCCATCTTTTGTGTCTCTTCCCTAATATTGGATATTTTGTGAACTGAGAGTGGGGATCCTTAATCTTATTAATTAGACTGGAAGCTCTCAATTGCCTTTAATCACGATTTTTGCTTAAAGTTGCATAGTCCGATGGTTTTGAATTTCTGTATGTTTTCTGAGATAACTATATTAGATCGATCACTAGTATCTACTTTACATTATTTCAAAGTTACTTATATTTTAGATGGTAAACCTTTGACATATTTTGAGTTCAAACATGGAAAATTAGTTTCGGCAAGCTTGCCAAAACTCTGACACCATAGACTTCTGCAGTAACAGGTTCTGTTAAATTGACTCAATGTTGCCTTCTACCCAGAAACAAATGCTTAATAAGTCCATCAGTATCTAAGTTAGATATGTAAAATCAAATCTAGAATTGGTTTGGTTTTTGTTTTTGTTGTTTTTGGTGTGTGTGTGTGGGGGTGTGGTGGTGTTGGGGGGTGGGGGGGGGGGTGTTGTAGGGTACGGAGCTGGGTATGTAGAGAATATATATACACATGGGTCATTCTCTGTAACTGGGCACTCAAATGTGACATGGAAACCAAAAGTGAAAACCTTCCAAATAATAGCAAAGTACATTCCAAATAATATCAGAATCCATGTTCCTATGAAGGTTTGCATGTTGTGCAGATGTCAGAGTTGAACAAATATATGTATTTCACGTTTTGATTCAGATCTTATACAGATTGAGCAATACATCAACATCACTCATGTAAAATGAAAGTCAAAGACAGATCCAGGATATCATTTTAGCATGCACAACACAGTGAAACAAGATTTTATTGATTGCAGTTCAGCAAAACAAGGTTATGTCTTACAAGAACAAAATTGACAAAAAGCTTTGCTAATGCATGGTGTCAATGTATAAATTTTCACTTTAGCACAAAATCATTTGAACATACTTTTGATATATTTTGTGGGATAGATCAAATATATGTAGTTTTGCTAACATAGTTAATACAAGAGGCTAGAATAATTATTTGACTTGCTATCAATAAATTAAAAGAAAGAATTAATTATCAGCATCATAATGTGGAAACCAAATATGTGGTGCCCAGTTTGAGTGAATAACCTACGTATATATAGACATACATATATACACTTAGATGGCCTTTAATGATTACCACAAGAGAAGACAATCCGTTAATGTGTGCATTCTATATAGAACTACTTTATTCGGGTTACTAAGCGGTTTGTTCAGTCAGTGCAATTGTACACATGCAAGTAACAAAGGTGATGTGTATTTGCTAAATTTGTGTTTTATATGCGGCATCAACAGCATTGTGAACTTTTTTAAAAAAACAGCCAGCGTTGTATATATATTTTATTTTCTTGAAGATTTATACTGCCTATCATGGATAAGTCTGAATAGACTTGTTTTCACTATTAGACAGTTTGTTGATAGAAAGCCTGAGCCTACACTTTTACCGACCCAAGGGATTTTTAACTTCCCCCACCACATAGACATGGTATGAGAGCAACTGGCCTTTGATGACGCTTTAAGTTATACACAGCGGTGGAAATCCAAATTGGCACAGGTGGGGGCACAGGGAGTTGAACCACCGACCTTCAGATTAGGAGTCCGACCTAGAAACAAGTCAGACACTCTAACCACTCTGCCAAAGAACACCACACGGGGAACAAATCCGGCATCCATATATATCCATTGTTTATTGATTTGATTGTTGTGGTTTAGTCAAATCTGTTGGTTTAATTTGTTAAATGATTATTCTGTTTGAAACTGCATGAGCACAGCAGACAACTGGGAGATTGAGTTAGTTTTGTATTCACTGTAGTTAACATCGTTGATTTTGATTTATATGATTTTATGTCATTTCTGAGTTACTTGAGAATATTTACGGGGTTCCAGTCGGTCAATACAAGAGGTGGTAGAAGTGCGAGAACACAAATGGAATCATTTTCGCAATTAACTATAATTAATGCTCTGCCTGAAAACTTGATAATTTTGCGAAAGTTCCTTGTGAGGAATGTATGGAGATCACATTTGTATATTAGACCTACTAGTGGGTCAAGTACCATAGTTTAAGCGATGTGATATTAGTCAATCCAGATACTGCCATTGTTATAGTGTCGTGCCCTACCTCGCATTGTGTACAATATCGCTGATGTATGGAGGATTTTACTAACCAGGCCCCTGTTTCCGAGAGCAGTTATGTATGAACCTAATGTCAGTTTAACAACATCAAACAGTTATGTACAAATCTAATGTCAGTTTAACAACAGCTAACAGTTATGTACAGATCTAATGTCAGTTTAACAACAGCAACCAGTTATGTACAACATAAAGTAGTTATATATAAAACTCTGAAGCTGAGAGACATTAAAACCGACTCATGGACATCACTCTCACAGCAGAGAACTAAATGGAGAGCGGCAGTCAAGTAATGAAAGCAGTCTTTGTTTCATCGTGACCGACAGCATGATGATGATGATGATGATAAACCTAATGTCAGTTTAACAACAGCAACCAGTTATGTACAAGCCTAATTAATGTCACTTTACTAACAGCAAGCATTTATATACGAATTCAATGTTAATTTAGCAAGCGCAAACACATTTTATTCACGAACCTAATGTTAGTTCAACATTTATGTATGACTCTAAATGTCAGTTGTACAGCAATAATTAAGTGTGAAGCCTAAAAGCAATATCTTAGCCTAACTACAGCAAAGTGATTAAATGTTAATTTAATATATAGCGAATGGTAGACAGGGAGTGTGAACACTTAAATATCAGTCTAACAACGGCAAACAATTATGTAAAAGCGTAATATCAGTTTAATGCCAGCAGATAACATAACTAAGCTGGGCACTTTGGTTTGGGTAATCTACAACCTGAACAGCAGATGTTGAAGCTTAGTTGAACTTTTGGGAGTATTGTTGCTGGTATTAAGCATTTCGGCCATCTTGTGTGAAACAGGGGTCTGGCTGTTGAGCATACTTGCCAACTATAAAGCTTGAGAGAATCTTTTAGGCTGTCTTTTTGTGCATGTAAGACATCAATAGCAAAATTGTCGAAAACCTCGGCAGTGTATCACCCCCCCCCCCAACAAAAAAAACCCCAACAAAAACCAACTTGAGGAAATCAAATACAGCGCCATTTTAAGTTGCATAGTCCATTGGTTTTGAGTTTCTGCCCTTATTTTTCTTTTTTAAATTAGATAAATATTTAAATGATTAACTTTGGGTAATATTTGAGGTGCGAAGCTGCTAGGTTCATTTTGGCACGTGTATCAACATTCTGACGCATTTTTTGTTGTTGTTGAAGATTTATACTGCCTTTCATGGATAAGTCTGAATAGACTTGTTTTCACGATTAGACAGTTTGTCGATAGAAAGCCCGAGCCTACACTTTTACCGACCCAAGGGATTTTTAACCTCCTACACCACATAGACATGGTATGAGAACAACTGGCCTTTGATGTCGCTGTAAGTTAAATACAGCGGTGGAAATCCAAATTGGCACAGATGGGGGCACGGGGAATCGAACCACCGACCTTCAGGTTAGGAGTCTGACCTAGAAAAAAGTCAGACACTCTAACCACGCCGCCACAGAGAACACCATTTAAGCAATAACAGGATCTATCAAATTGACTTAGTATTTATGCCCTTCGGTGCAGCAGCAAATACTTAATAAGTGCACGAGTGTCTTAAGTTAGATATCTAGAATTAAATCTAGGTAAGAAATGTTGATGCTTTCATTGGACTATGCAGCTTTAAGGCTCTGGTGTTAGAACAAGGCGTTTAAGATGGAAGGTTGTCAGTTCCCCAGACCCACCCCTACTCCCGATAATTCCATAACCACCGCCAGGTTTTTTTTGGTATTTGAAATAGAATTTCTAAAGTGCCATTGGGTTGTAAACAAATGAGCAATTCCTAACAAGGGTTCAAACGCGCGCACACACAAAATGTCAATTAAAAAAGGGTGGGGTGGGGTGGAAAGCCTTCTTTTTTTTCTTTTTTTTAATTCATCGCGAATGCTGAATGTGTATGAGCACATCACATCCGATAATCACAAGTGTGGGTAAGGTGTCTGGCGGGCATATCAGTAGACATCGCCCTTGTATAAACTGTACTGTTGTGTTAAGATGGAAGCAGGCAATATTGGGAGAATGATCCTGTGAAAGGGTGAGTAGTGAGAGGACTGTGTACTCGGTGAGTTTGTAGCACATTGAGTCACTTATATTTGTAGTTAGTTCATGTATTTTCATTAATCATATTAAATTCATTGCGTAAACAGGTATTTATTGACTTACACTATGATTATTTTGTTTCCTGTCTGATTGATATGAAGGAAGACTTATAGGATTCCAATGGCAGTATATAATTATATAGACATAAGTGATTGAATTGAGCCATGTGTTAAAGGGGCCAGATATAGGTCGCTGAGACACTACCCGTACTCCGACAAATGCTCTCCAAGCATGCATTTGCCAGTTTTCAGTTTATGCTGCTAGATATGTGAGGGGAGAGTGCTGACATTGGTTGCTTCTGTTGTGTTTTATTTAGTCCAGCAGCACTGACACTTTTAGACAACCATATAGAGAAAATAATGTTAGAAATTGCAATCTAAAATGTTAAATATAAAGTTCAAATGTTTATTTATCATAACCAGCTACTTTTTGTGTGAATAATTGATTAAAGTTGAATTGAGAGCTTTCTGTGGCTGCCATCTTGGTAGTTGCCATGGCTTCCCGTGTGTGTGGGGAACCCCTCTAGGTCATGTGATGAGGGAATCCCACCTATGATGTCATTCATACATCACATACCTCAACTCTCCTCCCACATGTTCAGTGGCATGAACTGAACAAACTAAGCAAAGGTATGTTTGGAGAGCTTTTGATGCTGGATTCGTTTGTATCTGGGTGAGGTATAGCTGGCGACTTTAAGAACAATGACGTTTACTGTCTTGTGTATGTGCTAATAGGGTAGACGAGTGCTGATTGGACCATAGCATGTGTTCGCAGTGACGTCATAACCACTAACATTACCAAATATGGGGCTTGCTTGGTCCTAGTGACAGCATCATCCTGTGTATAAATAAACAAAACAAAACAGCTATGATATTATATATATATATATGGTGACCGCACAACAAGCACCCCTATCATGTATTGTGTCGCCATTGACCTATCAAATTGCAGTCTATTGCTTGGATCTAAATAAATAAATAAATAATACTGTACTACATTAGGTATATCTGTTTATTTATTCAATGGATAAGGGTTGGACATAGGTATTGTTATTCACCAAAGATGAGGTGGTAAGCAATGAATAGACCGGTCCAAATAAGAAGACTTAATTCAGCAATCCGGAACTGTGTTATATATGTATGTAGTTCTGCGCAGACAAGGAAGACAGTAATGATAATGGCTGACACGGATTTATTCAAACCACAACAATCGGATAATGACATTCCAACAATTGAACCGTATCTGGCTGGGACTAAACGCCCTACCGAGTAAAAATAGCAATATTCCATCTAGTACCAAAACAAAAAAGCAGGTGTGCTTTCGTCTGTGTCGGAACGGTAATGGCCGTATCGACCGTCACGCCCACCCCTTGCCTGGCGCCGCAGTGCCATCTGGCGAGTCCAGGTGGCAATAATCAGAACCATATATAGTTGTAGCAACTAGACAACAGAGGGAGACTCTGTGCCGTCATGAGACCAGTTCTCAAGCTCCCAACCATAAGTCAGGGGAGGGGGAGGAGGGAAAGGGGGGGGGGGAGGGGTCCACGCCGTCCCTACACCAGGATATAGGATATATCCCAGCTGTAGTTCTGCGCAGACAAGGAAGACAGTAATGATAATGGCTGATACGGATTTATTCAAACCACAACAATCGGATAATGACATTCCAACAATTGAACCGTATCTGGCTGGGACTAAACGCCACGGACGCACGCGTCCCCCCAGCCAAACCCTCAAGTGTCAGCGAGGGCCGTCGCGACACGCATATCAGCTAGGATACGCTCCGATAGAGGAGAACATATATAAGCAAATACGGTGTCCGACGACCAATCCCCCCTTGTCTTAATCTCCTCCAGGGGTGCACCCTGCATGGCTAGAAAGGTGCACCCCCCTCTACGGAGAGAATGGGATGAATAATCATCCGGGTTAAGGTCAGAACGATCGGCCAAGTATTTAATTGTTGCTTGGAGTGAAGGATAATCCAAGGGAGAAAAACCGGAGTTGCCATCCGAAACTTGGAAGGCCGGAGCGTCATCCAACGCAGGGGCCTCAGCGAAGTGTCTTCTAACCCAAAAAACAGCGCATAACTGATAGTTAGGAACATAAGCGATCGGAATTAATAATTCCTTTTGTTTAAACTGTATCGTCTTAGACCTTCTGATTGCGATAATCGTAACAAGACTGAGTCCGAATTAGTAAGCTGCCATTTGTGGAGCAAACCGCGAAAGCCCGTTAGTAAGGCGGCTCTTATGGCCGTGTGGCCAATTGAATCGGTTAGAAAGGAAAACATAGTAATCAACTGTTTAGGAAGTAATGGCGCCGCACGCCGAACATAGCAACCGAGTTTACGTTTTGCGCCACCAAGAACTGTTTTAACATAATGAGAGCTATAATCAATAGGAGAGGTACCCTCCCCCTTAAGAAAAAAATTCAATCCACTTAAATAATTTGTTATAGAGTTATATTTTAGAAATTTGGTTAACCAAGTAATATATAGCGCCACTTGAAGTGGCGGACACGGGGTTGGCGTCAGAAGCCCAGCGAAGTCGTCGATGAAACGCATGTACGTCCTAATTTGCATAGAGCGCGTTAAACGCGAATTGGGAGAGTAGTACTGTGAACGCAAGTCATTCATTTCCTGATGTAGACCTGAAGCGTAAACAAACGTCGATGAGTTAGGTCTCGAATAGGTGGTTACAACAAAAAGATTTTGACTCATCAGTGGCCAGTATGGTCCGTTTGGCCGAGTTAGACCACCTACTCAAGGCGTCTGCAATGTTATTTACGTTTGTACTTATCTGAGCTGAACTTATTTGAAAATTATAATAACATGAGCACCAGAACAGCTCCTTTATCCAACTCATAATAACCGGGTTTTTTGATTTACCCGAGTTGAGAGCTGTTCGAACTGTACTACTGTCCGTAATAAAAATTACTGATTTATTCTGCCAGCTGGAACACCAACGTTTAGTTGCCGCCATTACCGCACTCATCTCCTTTATGTTAATGTGAGCTGTTGTACTCTGAGTGTCGGGAGCAGTATAGTGGTGGCCGACTCCAATCGGACGGCCGAAGCGTCGGGAGCAAAAATGCCCAGAACCCAGTCATTATTATGTATCGCACCAAAACCTACACTAGAAGCGTCGGAATAGACGGAAATCAATGGTGCAAATTTGCCCAAAATTCGGGCATAACCATTAAAGCTTGCAGCAAAAGTTATCCACGAAGAAATCTCCTCTCTAAACAAGGCATTAATACAAAATTTATAATACGGGAGTTTCAAGGTCCTTATCGCGTCATAAATTCTAGAAGAGAATGAACGACCACCACGTACAACGGAAGCACAATGGGATAATCGCCCGGCTAGGCACTCCAGCTCTCGTCTAGTGGCCTTATGCATCTTTAGGAATGGTTTTAAGGTAGTAATTAATTTGAGTAACTTTTTCTCAGGCAATCGTAATTGAAGGTTAATTGTGTCAATCTCTATCCCTAAGAACACTGTGCATTGCGATGGTGATCTTATTTTCGAATAACTAATAAAGAAACCTAAATGTCTCAATATTCCGTTAATAATTAATAAATTATTAGAACAAACTAGTCTAGAGTGGCCTAAAAAGGCAAAGTCATCAAGATAATTAATAGTACAATAAACAGCGCGTCTGGTAGCCGCCTGACTAACAAAGTCCCCTATTTGTGTAAAGATATATGGACTTGACGAAAGTCCCATGGACATGCGGGTGTCAACAAAATATTTGGGTCCAATACCAAAATCCCATAATATACCCTGAAACTGACGACAGCTGGGATGTATTGAAACAGAGCGATAAGCGTTACTGATGTCCGTTACCCCGATATAGTTCGATACTGACATTTTAGCAATTAACGCATCTATCCCCATATATGAAAATGTTCTACATACGTCAGAAACATAATTATTGACACATTCCGCTAGTGGCTTGGAACAGTCGACCACCACTCTGTAGTCGTCAGTAGACGATTTTTCAACACAAAAAACATTATGAGTACATGTTGGCGGTTTGGCTACCGGTCTCAAAAACCCTGCAGCAACTTCAACTCTTAACTTATTAGTAATAAAGTTGTACTTTTTCTCGTTCATTTTAAAGTTATTACGGGCCGAATAATGTGTGCTGCAACTGCGGTTAATTATTTGAAACCCAAAGATGAAACCGTGTAACAAAAATCCCCAATTTTGGTCAACTTCGCCCAATAAAAATAGTTCCGAGAACAAGCGACAACATTTCAACTGTGTTAGGCAGTCAGCAATGTAATGTTGACAAGTACAAGAACCGAGTAAACATTGATTAGAAATAGTGAAACAAACTGTAAGACAGTCATTGGTATAATCGACTGCAGTAACAAATAACAGTTCGGGCCCAGCGCGGACCGACAACCAGTCGGAGTCTAAAGGTCGCCAATTGGCTATAGTCGGTATTCGGTCATACTTTATTGTCTCCGGTAATTGTTCCGTATTGTCCGACTCAACTAAGATTTTAACCGCCGTTTGCCCTGCGGCAACTAACACTGGTTGGGCGGTCGAATAATACGACTGACGCTCTAACGACTCGACTGCACCACGAGCCCGGCATTCATTCGAATCTAATTTTTTTTGCACTGATATCCCTTATGTGATGCGTTCCCACATTTTGAGCACCAATGGCCGTATAGACAACTGCCGTCTGTTGTCGAGCATCCCGTTTCTTTATTGAATGAAAAACACGGGCGTTTGCCATCCTTAACAAACACACTAGTATCCGTACTGCTGGAAGCTGGTTTACGAGGTTTCAT
Source organism: Branchipolynoe longqiensis (assembly GCA_030323885.1). Lineage (NCBI taxonomy): Eukaryota > Metazoa > Annelida > Polychaeta > Phyllodocida > Polynoidae > Branchipolynoe > Branchipolynoe longqiensis. The sequence goes on from CM059200.1 coordinate 37,995,551, forward strand.
TTGCTCGAATGCGTAGTGTCGCAGAGCCAACTCCGGGTTCCCGGCCGAGAAGGCATTGAATCCTTGCTTGACTGCGAGCTTACGAACCGCCTCATCGTAAGACGTGTGTGCCGAGTAATAAAATTGATCAAACTTGAACTTCCCGGCAATATATGAAATGTGCTGGATAAACCGACGATAGTCTTCTTGACCGACATTTTTACAGTCCAAAATCCAATCACAAGACACCTCGATTAGCTCACCCGGGTTCAGTTTCTTAGCACTCTTACGGTTTTCAGTGTACTTCCTAATCGACCACTTACTACGCAACCGCCGTTCGCGGCTCGGTGTGCGCTCCTCGGAACTTGTTGACGGGGTGCGTCGTCGACGACGCCTCCGCGTGTCACGCGAATGACTTCTGCCTCGCGGAGCTTTCCCCTCTAATGACAATATGGCCAGTTCATCTTCGATAGACTTGTTTTCGACCGCCATGGCGGCCACCTTCCTTCGCTTCTCCAGTGTTCGACGCTTTTCCTCCAGTATCCGCTCCTCATCACTCAAGTCCGTCTCCTCTCCCCGACTAGGCCCCGCCACTGAAGTAGTTGGCACCTCTAATGACAGTCGCTCACCTTTTATCGATTTTCCCTTATCCGCCATTGCTGTTTTGCTACGCGTTGCACGACCAGCAGTTTGGATAGGGCACCTGCTATTTGTGGGCGCCCTATGATTCCGACCGCATGGACCGCAAAAGGGTTCGGTCATCCTTCAGAACCAAAGTATGTGTGCTTTTGTTTGTCACCGTTACGACAAGATAACCAAATCCATCTCATTCAGTTACTTTATACACACACACCGGCACCACGACGGGAATGCATCCAAATGCCACTGTCAAAATGCAACTGTCCATTGTACATGGCTACCTCACACACAATAGGGCTTTGAGGCGAATGCGTCAACTGAAGAACACTTATGTAGAGCCCTCCGCGAAGTAACAATTCACCGGTGCCACTGTCAAGCACATGGTCAATGCAACTGTCAAATTGTCACTGTCAATGCACATGGCCCCTACTGACCAGTGACAGCTACGACAGCCGAGTGATGAGTAAGCTGTCAGTTAATTCACACACACAACTGAAGAAACATTATATAGAGCTCTCGGTGTAAGTGAGCCGGGTGGACAATATTGCTGCGTACCCCCCAATAGCGGAACGATAGTACCGGCGGTGCCGCTGAATTGTTCATTTTCAGCACCGAAGACGCACATATGCTCGGAAAGTGACGTAACAGGGTGATATAATCCAGGCCTATGTGGCTACAGTATAGGCAGTTAAAGCACAGCGAGAAAATTAGTGGCCGTCGGTGTCAATACACTGGCCGTCAATGTCACAACACGTGGGCGCAACATTTCCGACCCTGTCACTGCCGTGTAAAGCACTCCGAAACAACCCCGTATGACCGCTCGCTCTCCTCCCGACACGGCTACCAACATTCAAGAAACATTCTACTTAGCTGCTGCCCCTGCACAAGGCGAAATGATAAACCTCGCGGCCGGACGGCGGTAGCCGGTCGGAGGCAGCGGTCAGTTTGGGAGGATGCCTGTCAGTTTGGGAGGATGGGTGGTGAATTTTACGGGACAGCTCCACACACCCCGCATCTGGATCGGGCGTTACGGATGGAGTGCCAGGGTGGTGGTTAGGATGTTTCTAGCAGTAGCCGGCAGGGGGCGTATTGAGTCATTAATTATCTTAGTTCAAGCTGAACCGAAAGGTGCTGCCAGGGCAGACCATCACAGGACCATGGAAGGAGTAGGTTCCGCATTCTGAAATACCCATATTGCTGTACAGCATATAACATTTCAAGGAATAGACCCCCCCCCCCCCCCCCGCCAGTTAAGCTGAAAAGTACCCGAATAGAGTGGTTCCAGATTCTGCTGATAGATATCACTTGCTTAACTGGAGGGGTGTAATACGTGAAGAGAGTGGCGGTGACATTCTAGAAGAAAAATACAATATAGTTGTCTTTTACAAGGAAAAGAGCTTGAATCCTGTTGCGGAATGAATATCTCAATATAATCACACATTTTAATATTTTCCAAGCATTTTATATAGCATGTGAAATCCTAGGCACTCAGGGAATGTACCCGAATAGAGTGGTTCTAGATTCTGCCGACAGATGTCACTAGCTTAATGGGCAGGGTCTATTGCACTCTTTTTGTGTTTACATTCTGCTTTACACACCTCTCTCACAATGATTGATTGTGTGTTGTGGGGGACCCTCCACCCAAACTTCATGGAGGCAGTCTTGGTCCCATAGCCTAGCTGATGCAGAGTGAGGGCAAGCTTCAGGCCAGGCTCGATCGGCTCTCTGAAGGTTGAGTACTTTTTAGTTCTCTGAGGACCCACTCTGGCTAGCATCTCGTCGAACATCTGGGGAGGCATCTGCATGAAGTTGATGAAAGAAGCTGTGTCCTCATTACGGAGTTCCACCAGAAGCTGGTCATACAAACCAAACTGTCGCCGCCTCCTGATCCACCCTCTCATCCACATTCTCCTCAGTCGACGTTGTCTCCTTCTTCTGAGATGGTAAAGTATCAATTGGTTAAAGCTGCAAAGTCCGATGACAACATCAAATTTTGAAAACCAAAATAATTATCTAAATTGGATTCTACATATCTACCTTCGATACTGGTGCACTTATTAAACATTTGTTGCCACACATATGGGAATAGTGAGGCAATTGAATAGAAACTGTTACTGCTGAAGGCTATGGTGTCAGAGTTTTGGCAAGCTTGCCAAAATTAATTTAGCATGGTTGCACTTCAAATATCTCAAAAGTTACCCACTTAAAATAAAAGTTACTTCAAGCTAAAGTAAGGTACATTATAACAATCAACCTAATCTATTTATCTCAAAATCTCAAAAACCCCAAAGCCATCGGACTATGCAAGTTTAACGTTATGGTGATGGAGAATGGCTAGTTGGTATTCCTTCAGGAGCCTTGCAGGGACATCCATCATCTCCGAAGAGCTGAGCTGTTCTGGTCAAACATGAAATCCGCTCCCGTTATATAGTGAAAGCGAAAAGGCTCACAATTCGTTTGCAAAATGCTCACGGCTCGTTCGCAGAACGCCGGCCAACGTTATATACATTAAGCAAGCAATGCATAATATAATGTTAGAACAACGTCGTCATATGTTGCCTAACGTAGGCGTAACGTTAGCACCCATGTGTTGTTGTACGTCGAAACTTTTGTGCATGCACAAAACTTCGCTGACCCCTTGACATGCGCTGCCGTATGTCGACGAATGGAGACGTACATTGACGTATACCAATGCGCGCCTAACGCATGCGTAACACATAACAATGTATCCCGACGTAGCGGCAAAAAATCACATACATCAGCGTACGTTTGCGCGATGCGTCGTAATGGGACAGCCCCATTAGATACCAAGTTATTCATAGATATTATCGCTCTGCCTTTTGTCTGTTGAACTTTGGCTCTGGCTTGTGCCCGGACCACTAGGGAGGTTGTATGGTTAATGAGACAGAGAGGTTTTTTTTGCTTTTGCTATTCGGATGATTTTGTAAGAATAGAAAAGTAAAAAATGAGAGGAATTGAAGCGTATCAGGTTTTTCTTAACATTACACAGCATCTAGGTATTGTGCTAGCACTTAAAAAGTGTACCCCTCCAGCAACACAACTAATTTGGCTAGGTTTCCTCATTGATGCTAATCATTTGACTGTAACAATTCCAGAAGAAAAGCTAACCGAAGTTCTGATCGAGTGCCGGTGTAGCAGGAAATCGCAAACCCTGTAAATCGCAAACCCCCACTTGTGATTTCCTAGGAAATCACAAACCCCCATGCCATATATGGGCATGGGGGGTTTGCGATTTCCTAGGAAATCACATATCCCCCTTGGAGATCACAAACCCCCCATGTTAATGATACAGATAGTTTTTCTGGTTGTTCTTATTGATGTAGTCTAGTATCTTTGACAACAAATTGACCTGGTCCCCTAGCCTTCTTATGGCAGTGAATATGGCCCTTGCTGTGAGAGGCATGAAATTAAAAATAATCAATTAATCCATCTCGTGAGGGATCCCCTTATATGAAAATAAATGTGGCAGCCTAGGTATGTGCAGCCTATGTATGTGCAAAGTGCCTGATAGTTTTGTAGGGAATTGGATATTTGTTAGTTCAAAGTGTTTAAATAAGTTGTGCTGGCTTTTCTTAATGTTGTGGTTTAGTATCTTTGACAAAAATTGATCTGGTCCCTTATCCTTCTTGTGAGTGATCAATAGCAGTGAAAAAGGCCTTTGCTGTGACAGCATGACAATTAATCCATCTTGATCCTCCTTGAATCCATTTTATTAGAAGTTCAAAATCAAACATATGCGTATAGCTGCCCTGCTTGTGGTGATAAATGCTACAAAGCATGGGGGGGGGGGTTTGTAATTTCCAGGGGGGGTTTGTGATTTCCTAGTAAATCGCAAACCCCGGGGTGTGCAATTTCCAGGGGTTTGCGATTTACTGCCACACCGGGTGTGGAAAGCCAAACGCCTGACGTCGAAGAAGCAGGTACAAAGTATAGGGGGGGAAATGTAGCATATAGTGAAATGTGTAAAACCAGCGAGAACCTTTATGAACCGAGTATAAGGAGCAATAAGAAATTCCCCTCACAATGGCCAGCATCCATTTTCAGAGGACATAATTAGTCATTATCAAAGATACAGACTGGTTTTTAAATTTGCCGCCTCATTTAATAAGGTAATGAGTGGGATATCAGATCATGGTGATGATGACCTGGTCTCTCACTGGGGCAGCACTATAAAGTCACCTTGAGCGCACACTGTCAAAAGTCAGTAGCCATCTTTTGATGTATTCAGTTGTGCAATGAACCAGTGCATTTGGTCACTCTCAAATGCAAATTCACTTTATATATTGATGGTACCTGTGGACAGGTGGACAACAGTACTCCTGAGAGATTGGGTTATTGAGTGCGACTCGACTTTGAAAGCGAGGGGAGCATTCTCCCGGTAGCCTTCTATGCACAGGAATACCCGCCTGAGATAGTAGAGAAGCTAAAGTTCATAAACCAGCTCGAGGCGTTCTATTACCAGATGACCCTCATAATTATAATATTTTACAGACAACCTGGTTTCGCGGTGTGGCGGTTTCAGCGTGTTCCCGTGCTCAGCCGTCTCCCGTTGCTTCTGCGCATGCGCGGATTTCGCATCAACTCAGATCACCCGAGACACTTATCCTACAAATTCGGGTCGAATAATCGAATACGCTTCTCCGCGCTCGGGTGGACATTTTTTTTTTTTTTTTAATAACCGATAAAAAATACAGCAAAATAGGATTTAAAGTATTTTATGATGGCCTAGTTTACCTATATTTCCATTTAATTAATCTAAGTTATTCTTTTTTGCACACGGCACGTGTATTTGTCGACTCCACTCGCCGTGTTCTATTTGAAATTCTGACGACTGGGATGACCCGAGTCGCCCGGGTAGTGTTAATCGATTACGGCCATGTTTATTAGATTCTGACGCATGCGCAGAAGCGAGGTACACGTCTGAGCATGGGAACACGCTGAAACCGCCACACCGGCAAGTGCTGGAGTCAGGTTCGGGTAGCGACTCAGTCCTCTCTGCATTCGCAAGACAGATTTGGCTGATCTCAGCCACCAAAAGCTGTAATCTTAGTATTCTAGTCAGGTGGCAGATTTTCAAATTATCTCATACCCAAAACTATTTTGTTTTTGAATTTCTGTATTTTTTTCTGAGATAAATATATTAGATCGATCACTAGCATCTACTTCACATTAGTTCAAAGTTACTTTTATTTTAAATGGTAAATTAGATATTTTGGGTGCAAACATGGAAAGTTAGTTTTGGCAAGCTTGCCAAAACTCTGACACCATAGACTTCAACAGTAACAGGTTCTGTTAAATTGACTCAGTATTACCTTCTACGCAGAAAGAAATGCTTAATTAATGCATCAGTATCTAAGTTAGATATGTAAAATCAAATCTATATAATTGGTTTGGTTTTGAAAATTTGATATTTCATCGGACTATGCAGCTTTAAGCGGCCCCCGAAACCCCCTGCCGAAATTAGGAGTACACATCGTTAAAGGTCTAGCGACGCCCCTGATATCGATATCTATGCATTATATAGTTGCATGTAATCTAGTCAGAGCAACTGCCACGTTCCACTAAGGTGGCGCTGCATGAATCTTTATTAGAGTTGGTCTGTGGAGAGTGATTTAGTAGCATCCAGCCCACAGTGACAGAGGGTCAGAAAGAAGCACACGGCAGCTTGGATTTCAACAGGCATTTCAACGCAATACGCAGCACCACACAGACCTCCCTCAGCACATAAAGATGGACTGGAGTGAAGTTCTTTTGGACATGCTACTTTTTCTGATGATGATTAACATTAACAGAGGTCGGTTCTAGTGCATCTACTACCCATTTCCAGTTTCTTATTTGATTCCCAATTCATATGATAAGTCTATTTAAGGCATTTGAGCAGGCTAATTGAATGTTTGTTAATTTCGAAAATATGTATGTTTACATTGGCTGCAGAAATTCAAAAATCAGCAAATCGATTTGACAATATGTTGAAACAAGACAACAGAGAAGATAGCATTTCTGCTGTCATTATGAATGTGAATGTTAAAAACAGGTGGAATTGACAATTTCTTTAATTGTTGCGAAAAAGCAACAACCCCCAGAACAACTAGCAATAGTAGTTAATGCAAGTGGATCTCATAACCATAAGACTCACTCTCTCAAAGTTTCCGCTTTAAACATTTGTAATTGGAGTCCAGAAGTGCATGTGGTGGATAATTAAAGGGGCTGTCACACTACAACCTATGGTGTTAGCGTATGCCGAGGTATGCACTTTTTGACCAACACGGCAGCATAGGCCATCATAGGTTATGGATCGGTTGGGCATACGTCATATACGCTTTTCATAGGTCGTCATAGGTCGTCATAGGTCGAGCCGCCAAACAATTTGTGTGCATGTTCAACATTTTAAACCTATACCGGCGTGCGGCTCATACGTTTCTCATACTCTGGATGTACGCCGGCATAGGTTACGCATAAGTTAGGGGTAGGTCGGCATAGGCTAGCCGTACATTGAACCTGCATCCTCCGCGTATCTCTGGCATATATAGCATACGCCTAACTTACGTCTAACGTGCCTCTAGCGTGTGCTGGCGTACGCCTAGAGTATTGCGAGCGTATGCCCAGCGTGTTGGCTTTCTGTCACACTATGACTTATGGCCTTAGCGTATGCCGACCTATGCAAATTTTGACCAACATGTCGGCATACGGCGTCATAGGTTACGTATAAGTTGGGCATAGGTCGAGTACGCTCGGCATAGGTCGGCATAAGTCGCCGTATCTCGACCTATTTTTATTTTCAAATTATTTCGACATGTTATGCACATGCCGCCACCATACGTTGTAGTGTGACATGGCCTTAATAATCAAGGCTGGCACCCAAGCTGCAAAGCCCAGCCATGACTCAGCCCAGTGGCTGGCTCACTGTCACCACAATCTACCCCGCTCTACCCCGCTCTACCCATGTCCTCCTTTGGTTGAAGCTTTGGGTGAGTGCTTTAATCTTGGATCGACATGAAGCCGCATCTCGATCTCTGCGACCTTCCCCACACAGGCGGCTGATTCGGGTGGCGAGCCGGCGGTAGATATTTATGTTCCTGCCAGAGCTCTCCAGCTCTCGCTGCACACTATCATCCGACCAAAGCGTGATCAGAACACGCACCTCCCGCTCGTCCCAGTTGTCCCTCCTCATATTTGTGTCGTGAGCGGCGGTGGAGCAAGATGCCATGGTTTTCTTGTTGGGCGTAGAGCAGTAACGTTTGACGATGCTGAATGAATCCCAACTTTTGCGCAAGCAACGGAAGAAAATAAAACGAGCGATCGAGTGCGCATGCGTGTGACGTAATTAGTCTGCCTCAACTAAGTCGCTTGCGTTCAGACGGGCGATGTAAACCGATTAAGATAATTTGATTCATATAAACCACCTACAGAGGTGGTTTATAAAATCCGATTTATATGAATCGAATCAGCCCTAAACCGACTCAGACGCGCGTTCACACGCCAAATCTGAGCCGAACTAGGCAAGTCGATTTATATGATTCGAATTAACTGCCCCATGTGAACAGGGCTCATGCTACTTCACGGATGCCTAAGGAACCAGACGTGGTGGCCTAATCAGTAGAGCACAGGTTTCCCGAGTGGAAGGTTGGGAGTTCGATTCCTAACTGAGTCAAGCCAATGACATATAAAATTGATATTTGTTGCTACCTAGTCTGGCACTCGGTTCTACTGAGATAGGGAAAGGACTGATTAGCTTAGCCTCAGGATAATGTGACTGAGTGGGATATTGGCTCATTGGGCCGGTGGCTTGATCTCCCGGTGAGGTAGCATTATAAAGTTACCATGAGTGCGCACTGTCACAAGTCGGTACCCATCCTCATACGACCATAGATATTGCTAGGACATAAAATCACAGTAAACGAAAAAAGAAGATGCCCAAGAAAGTGATGGTGTGTGAAAGTACAACGTCTGAACACTTTGACTTCTGGATACTGAATCCTTTATTCACGGCCTAGGGCTCACTGAACCCACCGGCTAAACTTTCCATGATGTCATCTCATTAGCATAATCCTTTGTCTCAAACTCTGCATCTCGTTAACATATATTAGCCACATACCTATGCGTCTATTACGCATATATCACATCCCCCCTCAAAGTATTTCTGAAACATGAAAGGTTTCAAAATAACCATCAACATAGCATATAACAGTCAAACGAATGCGCAATAACATATATGCATACTTAACTGAAACACATGTCCAAGCGCCGTATGGCACTGAAGTCCTTCACTGTCCGGCTGTAATGCCTCACGTTATAAATTGTCCATTACACATTCAATATCAAAACACAGCTGAAAATATAACTTAATCCTACATGCACATGCTATACGTGTAAACACCCAATCTACACTGAGCTACTACAGGTCTAACCTGCTCGCCGGCCTAATCAGCCGACCTGACCTACTTAGATTAGCCGCACTGTTTACATTCGGCAACGATGCTGACCTACTTTGCGTCTGCCCGACCGGCTCGGGCTGCCCCCCCATAGGCGCCCTGATAATCTGCACTCGGTTTCTATATAACATATTACCTGACTCGTTCAAAATTTGATATTCTCTCCCCGAAATACCAGTCCGACCCAAAATAACCCCTTTTTTCCATTCCCCAGCGTGATTTTTGTATTTTATTTTATCTCCGACTTTCATAGGTTTGTGCGGCTTTCCACACTTCTTGTCATGAAATGCTTTCTGACTTTGCTGCCATTTTGCCGTCTGGACTTTCTTTGGATTTTGCGTTTCGGGCACCAAAATTTCTTCCGCCATCGGCAACCTGCCCCTCAGCCTTCTGCTTATGAGCAGCTGAGCCGGAGATGCATTCAGGACGGGCAATGGTGTGTTACGATAATTCAGCAAAGCTAACTGAAAATCCGAACCAGTCTTCTCGCACTTCTTTAACATGTCCTTGACCATTTGCACAAACCGTTCTACCTGCCCATAACTGCGGGGATACTGCGGACTGGAGTATACGGCCTTAAACCCATAGTGCTGCGTATTCTCCCTATACTCATGGCTCTTAAACTGCGGACCATTGTCCGAAATGACTTGACTAGGAATACCGTGCCCTGCAAAATTATCCTTCAACGCCTCAATAACTGTGACAGACGACGTATCACCCAACATCATCACCTCTGGATATTTCGTGTAATAATTTTTATGGTTTAACTCAAACAAGTCTGCACCAACTTTTTCATACGGTTGACAGGCGATCGGATGATTTATCAATGGCTCGTTATGCAAACTTTTCCGGTTGTTCCGACAAGTGTCACATCGATTAACATTATCCTCAATTTGCTTGTTCATATTCGGCCAAAACATACAGTCCCGTGCCAGCTGCTTGGACTTTGTCACCCCCAAGTGTGTCTCATGTAACGCCTCAATCATTTCACTGCGGAGACCCGGAGGAACCACCACCCGATTGCCTTTCATAACCAGATTATTTTCTATCGTTAACTCGTGTTTGTGTGGGATGTACTGTCTCAGACACGGCGATGTCTGTATGCGTGTAGTGTCCCACCCATCTTCAATGTGTGAGATCAGCATGGACATGGATGCATCCTTTTCATACTCTCTAACAATCTTACTCAACAAACTTGATGATTGAATGTCCACTGCGGCAACGCAGAACGTGTCATCGAACAGGTTACCATGACCTACTTTGGCACTATGCGCCCTGGACAATGTGTCTGCAAAATACATCAAAGAACCCTTCACATGACATAGCTGAATATCATAATTTTCAACCACATTCGCATTCTCTGCATCTTAGCCGAAAGTTTATGAATTGGTTTCTGCATTATCACCACTAACGGCTTATGGTCTGTTTGAATCTGAACTTCCTTGCCAAAGATATAGTCATGAAACTTCTGGCATTCGAAACATATGGCGAGCATTTCTTTTTCAATACTGGCATAGCCACACTGCGCTGAGTTAAGCGCACGAGATGCGAGTGCGATTGGCTTGTCATCTTGCATCAACACGGCACCCAACCCTGACTGACAAGTATCTACTTGGATAACAATGGGTTTCTTGACATTGTAGTATGACAACACAGGAGCAGTTCTTAACTTTTCCTTCAACTTATCAAACGCGCCCTGCAACATCCTTCGCCAGGAGCGTGCGTAGTGGTTTGGCAATCTCGGACATGTTGGGTATGAACTTGTGCACATATCCAACCATGCCCAGGAACCTTTGGACACCCTGTTTATCACGCGGCTCTGGCATGTCAACTATTGCTTGTATTCTGTCTGGATCAGACTTTACACCCTGCTGGGTAAGTTGATGACCTACATATTTCACTGTAGTCTTACATAGCAAAGACTTCGTTTCGTTTAATTTAAGATTAACCGACCTAGCTCGGTCCAACACGACTCTGAGCCGCTCATTATGTTCCTCAACCGTTGACCCATATACCAAAATGTTGTCCGTGACTATCCCGATACCGGGTATATCGCCCATGACACGGTGCATTTCCTGAATAAAAATGTCACCGGCTGTTTTGATGCCAAAAGGCAAGCGGGTGTACCTGTACCAGCCCTACGGAGTATTAAACGTGCACAGACGTGAACTTTCTTCGTCTAATTCTATCTGCCAATAACCTGTCATTGCATCCAAAACTGAAAAATATTTTGCATCTGCCGTTTTGGCAATAATTTCATCAATCGTTTTGGTTGGGAAAGGCCCTCTCTTTATCGCCTTGTTCAACTTAGTCGGATCCAGACAAATCCTTATCTTGTTTTTTTTTACGATAGTTATGGAGTTAACCCACTCGGTAGGTTCAACTATGACACCAAACTCTACCATGCGATCAAGCTCACTACGTACCTTACCTTGAATGGCAAACGGAATCCGTCTAGGTGGATCAACAACAGGTTGTACAGATATATCGACATGAATGACAGCATTTGCTTTGATCAACCCCAAACCCTGAAACACATCTTTGTATTCGCTTACCAGCTTCTCCGCCTGGGCGCTGGGACTGTTCGTCGACTTGGAAATGTTCGTCGGCACAGCACAGTGCACCTCATCCACACGCACCAGCAGGTTCAATGTTACACAAGCCTGCTTGCCTAAAATAGGCTGACAGTTCTGTACCACTTGGAACTTGAGCACTCTGTCGCTGATGTCCAGCAGCACCTCCCCATCGGGAGTGATCCGATGACCCGCGAACATCACCAACGAACACCTGGTGTTCGTCAGCCGCCCCGTAGCAACCCTGTCGAAGACATACCTCGGCAGCACATTCGCCTCCGACCCGGTGTCGAGCTTTAACTTGACTGGACAACCGTTCACCCGAACGATCGCGTACCACAGCTCGGCGTCTTGCTCGGCACCGCGGTCCACGGCACTGACAAACAGATCCGCTGCCAGCACATTGACCTCCGCCGGATCCGGGTCTTGCTCAGCATTGTGAGGGTCGGGCTCTTCAACGGTAAGCTAGTTGACTCTGCCCAGTCTACTCCTGCAGACCTTACCGAAGTGCCCGATCTTCTTGCAGGCTATGCAAGCCTTGCCTTTCGCTGGGCAGACTCCCCGGCAGTGTTCATATCCACAGTTCTGGCAGCGGATCTTGAACTCTCCAGCACCGGTGCCACCAGCATTCCAAGATGGCGATTTCCAAGATGGCATCACCGATGACCGAACCGCCGGTGCACCGGTACGGGCAGTAGCATAGTTTCTTATAAAATCAATCTCCTTACTTTCCACGTCTGATTTGGTGTCCTCCAACAGATCTGAACTGAACTCACTCATTTCACAAATACTGACACAGAAAGATGCAGCATTGCACTCGTTCTGTCTTCATTATGACACCTGCAGCTGGTGGCATTCTTCCTCATCTGACACCATGTGAAAGTACAACGTCTGAACACTTTGACTTCTGGATACTGAATCCTTTATTCACGGCCTAGGGCTCGCTGAACCCGCCGGCTAAACTTTCCATGACGTCATCTCATTAACATAATCATTTGTCTCAAACTCTGCATCTCGTTAACATATATTAGCCACATACCTATACGTCTATTACGCATATATCACAGACAAATAGGCAAAGACCTCACTTAGAGCTCTTCTCAGGTGTCTCAGAACCGCCATTGGTGAAGCCCTCGCCTGTGCCCCTGGCATGCAGGTACAAGTACCCACTTTCATCCAGCAACTTGACGCCTGCTACCAGCATGTCAGCGCCAACCCCAGTGGCATAGCAGGACGACATGTTTGAAAACACTCATGCCCTGCCTGGCTCGCTGAGGGTTTGCAGGAACTGCAGCTTTCTGGTGGGACTGTGCTGCCCGAAGGGTGTCGGCTCTCAACCTACAGACACATACATCGGCACCAACACCAACAGACACCGACACTGGTACCGACACTAACAGTCACCAGAACTAATAGACACAGATATCGGGACCAACACCAACAGACACTGCACCGACACTAACAGTCACCAGCACCAATACACACAGATATTGGAACCAACACCAACAGACACCAACACTGGCACTGACACCATCAGGGACTGGCATGGGCACCGACACCAATATAAGCTGACACTGGCACCGACATACACTGACACTGACCTTGGCACAAACACTAACAGACATATCCACTGGCACTGACGCCAACAGATACTGGCACCGGCACCGGCACCAACACCAACATATACTGACACTGGCACTGACAGGCACTGACACAGAACCCAACAGACAACGACACCAAGAGACACTGGAACCGATAAACGCATATATCGGCACCAACAGCAACACACACAGATACTGACACTGGCATTGGGACTGACACCAACGGACACCGAGACTTGCACTGATACAAACAGACACCGACACCGGCAATGACACCTACACCAACATACACACTGTCACTGACACCAACAGATAACGGCACCAAAGCCAACAAACCCCGGGACCGACACCAAAAGACACCAACACCGGTATCAACACCAACAGTAAAACAAGTTAAGCTTGTTTTATTTAACCACACCTCTAGAGTACTTTTCGTATCATCGGCTATTGGATGTCAAACATATGGTGAAACATATTTCTTTGGAGAACACTTGCTACCGCCACACAGGCTACTCTTTCCGATAAGCACCACTGGCTGGAACGGAAAATAGCCCAAACTGCAAAAGGTTCCACTGATCAGGATCGATAGGATGACCGACAGCTTCACAGGTGGACACTCTACTCTCTTAACGACGTCCCGCTCCCCGACACCAACAAACATCAACAGATACCGACACTGGGACTGACCCTGGCCCCGACACCTGACCTAACACCAACAGACACCAACACTGTCACTGACACTGAACTTAACACCAACAGACACTGACAGTGACACTGACACCGGCAATGACACTGGACCTAATGCCAACAGACACTGACACTGGCACCGACACTGGACCTAACACCAACAGACACTGACACTGGACCTAACACCAACATATACTGACACTGGCAACTGGACCTAATGCCAACTTACACTGACACTGCCACCGGCACCGGCACCGGCACCGACACTGGACCTAACATCAATAGCCACTGACATCGGCACCGACACCAGCACTGACACTGGCCCTAACACCAACAGACACCGACACTGGCACTGCCACTGGTACTGACACCGGCACCGGCACTGACACCGGACCTAACACCAACACACACCGACACTGGCACTGACACCAGCACTGAAGCCGAACCTAACACCAACAGAAACCCACACTGGCACTGACACCGGCACTGAAACCAACAAACACCAATGCTGACACTGACACTGGCACTGATACCGGCACTGACACCAGCACTGACACCGAACCTAACACTAACATACACTGACACCGGCACTGACACCGGCACTGACACCAGACCTAACACCACTAAACACCGACACTGGCACTATCACCGGCACTGACACCAGCACTGACACCGAACCTAACACTAACATGCATTGACACCGGCACTGACACCAGACCTAAAACCACCAAACACCGACACTGGCACTATCACCGACACTGACACCGGCACCAACCCCAGCACTGACACCAGCACTGACACCAAACCTAACGCAAACAGACACTGACATTGGCACTGACACCAGACATAACACCAACAGACACTGACACTGGCACTGACACTGGACCTAACACCAACAGATACTGACACTGACACCAGCACTGACACCGGCAGTAACATTTACACTGGCACGGACACTGGACCTAACACCAACAGCTACGGACACTGACACTGGCACTGACACTAACATTTACACTGGCACAGACACTGGAACTGGGACTGACACTGGAATTGGCCGACACCGGCATGGACACCAGCACTGGAACTGACACCGGCACCGACATACCCTGACACTGACCAACACCAGCACCAACATTGGCACTGATACTGACACTGACATAGACACTAATACTTACAGCGGCAATGACACAGACTCTGACACCAACACTGATTCTGACACTGACACTGAAACTGATTCTGAGACCAAAACTGAATCTGACACCAACACTTACTCTCACACTGATTCTGACACCAACACTGATTCTGACACCAACACTGACTCTAACACTGATTCTGACACCAACACTGACTCTGAGATCAACACTTATTCTGACACTGACATCGACACTAATACCGACAGCGGCAATGACACGGACTCTGACACCAACACTGATTCTGACACCAACACTGACTCTGAGATCAACACTGATTCTGACACCATCACTGACTCTAACACCAAAACTGACATCAACACTGCCTCTGTCACCAACACTAACCCCTGACATCTTGGTGCCACAACGTCTCCTCAGGCACCATGAGCACAATGCCAGCCGGAATGGCAGGTGTGACAGTCATGATAGCCACAATGTCACTGAGATCAGAGACTGTGATATATAATTTCACCACTTTCATCCCCGAGGCCTCCTTCCCCCATGAGCACACGCTCTCAACGCCAGCACAGAAGGGGGGGGGGGGGGTGCAAAGGTTCGGGGAGTAGTTGCATAGTCCGATGATTTTGAGTTTCTCTCATTTTCTGAGATAAACATATTAGGTTGATCGTTTTAATCTACCTTACTTTAGTTTGAAGTAACTTTTATTTTAAATTGTTAACTTTTAAGATATTTGAAATGGAAACATGCTAAATTAATTTTGGCAAGCTTGCCAAATACTATCACCATAGGCTTTTGCAGTAACAGGTTCTATTAATTGACTCAATATCGCCTTATATGTGACGACAAATGTTTACCTAGATTTGATTCTACATACCTAACTTAGGTCAGTGTTTTGGTTTTGAAAATGTTATGTTTTCATCGGAGTATGCAGCTTTAAGGACATTCTCTCCCGGCAATCGAGAAGTGCAGACACATCTTCAATCAAATCACTTTATTCCAACTTGAGGGCATTGGCTGAGGGAATCGGTCAAGCAGAAAGAGGCTGGCCAGCCTAGGTGATGATGATGATCTTGATGATGATGATTGGTTTGTTGGTTGTTGGAATTTTATGTTCTTCCAACATCTAAGGTCATATCAGGATGTGTACCGACTTGTGACAGTGCACACTCATGGGGACTCTATAGTGATGCCCCCCCCCCCCCCCCCCCCGGGGGAGACAAGGCCACCATAACTTGATATTCCACTCGGTCAAATTATCCTGACACCGAGCCAACCAGTTCTAGACTAGGAAGCGACAAGTATAAATCTTTGTAAGCTTTTGGTTTGACTCGACCGGGAATTGAACTCCCGTCCTTCTGCATGGAAGGCCTGCACTGTACCGATTCGGATAGGTTTCTGAGCCTCGGCCTGGCCCTTCTCAAAGTGAATTGTACCAGCCCCACCCCCAGCAGTGGACTCACCAGCCACCACCGGCATCACCATGGGCATCATAAACCCAGGACTATGTCCAGCAGTATATGCTGCAGCCACTGCAGTCTGTGGTGCAGCAGCCACAGCAGCCGCCTCTCCCGCCTCAGCCTCAACCGCTGCCAATGATGATGAGTTCTACCAAAAACAGATGTCCATCCTGCAAGCGGAGGTCAAATGACTTCAACCAAAAACAGATGCACATCCTGCAAGGTAGAACGATGACGTCATCAATCCAACCAAAAAGGTCAAATGAGTTCAACCAAAAACAGATGGCCATCCTGATTGTATCACTACCTGTGGCAACCCACACAAACTAGTGCCCATAGACTTCTGGGTGTCTCTACACACTGATCCCCTGATTACTGTTTAAATATTTTTTTATCATTTTTTCTCAATATCTTCCAGGCCAATATTTAAATTATGAGTCTTACTAAAGGTTCCATCCAAATCATGCCCGGTAACCATGCATCATTGTCCATCTTAATGAACCAAAACTAAGCCCAACATCTTGAAGGGAAATGAAGAACGAATAGTCTTCAGTGAACCTTCTAAGTGGGGGACCCTGCCATGCATGGACTCTTTTTTAATGTGAAAATTGCCTTCATTGCATTTGATTTTCCCTCCGATAACATGACATCAACTATATCACGACAATGTTTATCTGGCTGCAAAGTTGTTTGAAGAAGACATGTACTACTATAGCATATTCTTAAAGTCACAGGTAATATTACATTGGTACTGCTTTCTGTTTTCACTGAAACAGGATACCAATTTGGATGTAACATTTTTCCTGCGGATAAGGAGGAATGCCCGTATGCAACAACCACTGCTGAGGACTGCATGTCATTAGGATGCTGCTTTGATATATCATTAAAGCCAACCTGTTACTTACCATCAGTGGATAAACAAGGTAGGAAAGGATTTTATCGTCTAGAACAGTTTTTTTCATCCAGGAAA
This sequence comes from Branchipolynoe longqiensis, assembly GCA_030323885.1. Lineage (NCBI taxonomy): Eukaryota > Metazoa > Annelida > Polychaeta > Phyllodocida > Polynoidae > Branchipolynoe > Branchipolynoe longqiensis. The sequence continues at coordinate 38,013,061 of CM059200.1, forward strand.
TACTTGTTAGAATTGAAGAAACAAGGATAAATGAGTGTATGTGACAGAATTGTGTGTACAGTAACCACTAAATGTACCGGTATATATATAACATAGATGTACGCATATATATATATATATATATGCACATATATATATGCGCATATATATACGCATATGGGTCGTTCTCAGAAGTTGTGTACCAATAGTGTGACATCAGTACCAGAAATTCAAAATGCTGCCAAAGTCCTATAAGCAAGTTTCCTCAATGTGTATGTACTTTTGCATCTGAATAATTGAAAATAAACATATTCTTGCATTTTTAAGTAGGTCATACCCAATAAATAGCAGTATAGCATGTAAACCAATCTGACTCCAAACTTGACATTTTTAGGACATTTCACATGCCACTTGCTTTATAAACAGTAGTAATAATAATTTGAAACCTCATTGCTATGGTTTTGTCTTATTTGTGAATATTAAAGAGAAAAGCAAGAAAATATTAGCAGAGTAAGAGATTAGCAGAGTAACAAAGTGGAAACAACAATTTTACACAAATGTTCGGCTCAAATTTCAATGTTTAGGGGCAATTTCAGGATATATCTTTTACTATACCATAACTGGGTCCATGCATAGTGTCAAATGGTGAAAATAGTTCCTGTACTGTATCTGTACTCAGTGTTTGATATAGAGTTTCATAGTACTTGCAAGTGGAAACGAAATGTTACGATGTTAATGACTCCAGAAAATGTTAACTATTTCATAATTAAATTTTTTTTTTAGAAATAAATGTCTTCAACTTAATGAAGACATTGTATATGACCATTTGAAGTGAAATGAGCTGTTGTTCAGAGGTTTTCATTAAGTTTGTGACACTTTATTTTCAATGCTGTTGACAATGTCACAAATTAGTGATGTAATTTTCTATGTATTTAGCTACATCCATCCCAATAAGATACATAATACACAATATTAACATTTACTTTTGATCTAAACTATCTCCCACATTATTTGGCTACCTGATGAAATCTAAATAATGACACTCCAATAAAGGGTTTCTTTGAAATATGCATTTCTAGTAGACTACCTCAAGTGGTACACAGTTTCTGAGAACGACCCATATATATATATGCATATATATATATATATGCGTACATCTATGTTGTATTGTTTGTATATGTATGCATATATAAATAAACCTATATTATTACATATTGATCAGTTTGGTAGTACGATAGTAGGGGGCATACTGATTTATGGGAAGGTAGACTTATTTTACATGACCTGTGAATAAATTGGATGAATGCAACACATTTGAACAAATATTTTAATTATTTGAACTTTCTTATGTAGCAAGAAGCTTCCAGCGACATTCTGGAAGTTGCGTCATCAACCAAGTAATACATTCCCAGACAGCTACGCTTGAAGAGTGTTCAACACTGTGCGTAGCGAATACATTATGCGATGTGTTCCTCTATCTACCTACAATGGCTGTCAACTGCTACCTGAAGGATAGGAAGTGCCTAATGTCAGAAATAATGGATGATATGTGGACAGTCACCTTTGATTTGAGTATGCAATATTTTTAGATGATGTTTGCTTGTGATTCATTCATTAAATGAAAGCAGGAAAGAAAACGTCTTATTCTAAAAAGAAATTCCACCTGAACTCCCCCCTGCTCCCATCAGTCCTTTGATTCAACCAAGACATCCTAAGAAATACATAGTATGTTTTCATCATGAGTCATGCTTAAGCCCTGTTCACACGGGGCAGTTAATTCGAATCATATAAATCGACTTGCCTAGTTCGGCTCAGATTTGGCGTGTGAACGCGCGTCTGAGTCGGTTTAGGGCTGATTCGATTCATATAAATCGGATTTTATAAACCACCTCTGTCGGTGGTTTATATGAATCGAATTATCTTAATCGGTTTATATCGCCCGTCTGAACGCAAGCGACTTAGTTGAGGCGGACTAATTACGTCACACGCATGCGCACTCGATCGCTCATTTTATTTTCTTCCGGTTGCTTGCGCAAAAGTTGGGATTCATTCAGCGTCGTCAAACGTCACTGCTCTACGTCCAACAAGAAAACCATGGCATCTCGCTCCACCGCCGCTCACGACACGAATATGAGGAGGGACAACTGGGACGAGCGGGAGGTGCGTGCTCTGATCATGCTTTGGGGGGATGGCAGTGTGCAGCGAGAGCTGGAGAGCTATGGCAGGAACATAAATATCTACCGCCGGCTCGCCACCCGACTCAGCCGCCTGTGTGGGGAAGGTCGCGGAGATCGAGATGTGGCTTCATGTCGAGCCAAGATTAAAGCACTCACCCAAAGCTACCGCAAAGTAAAAGACCACAACAAGTATGTAGGTTTGCTGTGTTAAAAAAACAATTACCCGTGTCTACACTGTCTTTATATTGTGGTTCGCTAAATATATTTTGAGGGTGCGATCGTTCAAAAGCGATTGTGCAGGCCATTGTTCTTACTGGGAAGAAACCTCTGTAAGCACCGGCGAAAAAACATGACTGCTTTCCTAAATGCTGCCAGGGATACTTGTCTAGGGTGAGAGTTTGTGTATTTGGGGTTATTACAAATGATGGCGGCCATTGATTTCACTAGCCAATCTGATATGGCCCTGATTACACGATGTATGTAGTGATTATATTAGCAGGGGGGCAGGAGGAATTAATGATAAACAAAAGTCGGATGTCTTTAACCAACCCATTTCCATGTGATCATTTTTATTAATGTGCGAATCGTCTTTCAGCGGCACAAGATGTGTGAACATGATTGTTGGTAATACTTTAACCAATTAGGAATAACAAAATTGCCATCATGTTGGCTACCCTTTTCCAGTTGAACTAATGTACTGTCACATGTGTTTCCAGTTGCAGCGGCAGGGATCGCATAACGTTCCGGTACTTCACCGAGCTCGACACTGTCCTCGGTACACGTCCCACAGCAGCTCCACTAAACTATAGCGACACCCACGCCCTCGCGCAGCAAGCAGGTAAGGGCAAGCATACTTTACCATGTTGCTTGTGCGTTTGCTACACAGAATACTACCAACCACTTTCCTATCAAGATGGAGACGCACATATTATTTTGACACGACTCAGATGAGAAAACAAAAGAATAGATGCGTTTTACATGAAGCGAACCAGTGTCACATCCATAGTTCGCACATAAACTCAAACCTTACCGATTACCTAATGGACCTCATGAATCCTTGTACATGAAGCGAACTAGTTCAGTCGATTTGCGGCGAACTTACTACCAACTGTTATGAGTCTATGATAAGAACAACATACTATACAATACTATATTATACACATTACGGTGGATTTTCATGAACCGTTTTACTTGAAACTAACTAGTTGAGTCGACTTATCTGGGCCTTACTAGCAAGTTGTGGGACATCCATATTTGAAACAACATCACATGTTAAAGGTTACGTCATGAATCGTTGTACATTAAACAAACTAATCGCTTTGGTTTACGGGTAACTTCCTAACATCTGTTATGGGTGGGGTCACCACAACATAAAATATCATTTATCCTTCGTTCTCCAGACGACCCGGCAGAACAGGTTGTAGTTGGGGTGGAGGAGGAGGTGCCTCAGGATGTGATAGTGGACGTCGAGGTCGAGCTGCAGAGTGAGGCGTCGGAGCCGTCACAGATCCAGCGACCCGGCCAACTCCAGGAGCCAGTCACGACACTACAGCCACTCCACGCCCACAGCGAGGTAAGGATCTTACTAGTAAATTAAATCTACGGCTAGCTAATTTAACCTCACCTGGCAGGAACCACTATCATAGGTATACACATTTGTTAATTGCTGACAAAATTAAGGGCAACTAAATAAACAGTGCTACAACATACAACCTACGTGCCAGGCTGAAGGGGTGTAATAAAACCCAATGTTGTTGTTATTGTATCTGTTACATGTACCAATGTTGTACAAGTTAGGTAGGTAAGTCAAGGTAATTAATGTGGGTCACGCACAGTGTCAGAGCATCCTTATCAGATTACCTCAGTTATCGGTTTCATAGGGCAAATTGTCCTGTGTTGAACCAGTGGAGTAGAACTAAAAAACAAACAATATTCTGTGTTCATACGTGCATCTGTAAATCGATTTAATTTAGCCGGCCTAACTATATAGATTTCCACAAAGGTTGTAAGCCTGACTAGTTAGTTTGATTTAGTTGACCCGGTTTAAGGCGTGTGTGTGAATGTGACAGGGGATTTTATTAACTTAACTAATGTACCTGACGGGCGGTGTTACATGAATCGAATTAGTTTAGACGATTTAGCGGTGTAAGGCAAAAACATTGTGGTGGGGTGATAAACACGTTTCTTTCTATTACAGGCCCGCGCACACACAAAGGCAAAGGGCCTGGGAAAACGGAGCGTTTCCTGGAGCGGCTCATGAACAAGTTCTTAGAGGGCCAGGAAACGGCTGCTGCACTGCTCCACGACAGGGAGGAGATCCGTCTCAACCACGAGGTTGAGATAGAAGACAGGCGGGAGGAGCGCCGGGAGGCAGGCGAGGATGCGCACATGAGAAAACGCCTGAAGCACGAGGAGCGCATGCTCCAGATGGTCCTGAACATTAACCAGTCCCCACAGGCGGCGGCAGCGCAACACTTCCAGAGTGCGATGACGGACGGGGTCACCAGGATCACCCTGGTGACCCCCCAAAATCACCCGGTGGCAGGACCTTCAACGAGCACCCCCGATAACTCTTACTACGATATGTAATTTTTTTTAAAGTTTCCTTTTCAGATTGATACCTATTTTTTTGCAACCCATCATTGTTAGTTGTTCTTTGACCTTTCCTACCATAATAAATTATTATAGTAGTTCCCAATATTACAGCTTTGTTCCATTTGTTTGAACGACTACATTAATTGATGCATCTAGCGATGGCTGGCTGACCTACAGGAAGGGGAATAATGTAATAGATTACACACCCACCACGTTTAACCCTGAATTGCCAAAGTCGCTTTAACTACTCAACCTCACTAACCGTCTGTGAGTCGAATTAGTTCAACACGGGCAAATTTAAAGCGAACTAGATAAGGCGAATGAAACATGATGCCAACTAACAATAGGTCATTTGTATTCATGAACTGAAGTACTGCATGTACGTGTCACGTACATCACGGCCATTCCCGTCTGTGTCGCCCACCGGCCTGACATTTTGTGGCTGTTCAAGTGGCACAGCGTCCCACTCCACGTCGAATGTCTCCTTGTGCACTTCACATATGTTGTTCAATGTGAAGCACACAAGGAGCACTTTCGTTACGTCCTCTGTCCTGATGTCCGTATGACGAAGAAGAATCCTCCAGCGGGCCTTACACCGGCCGAAGGTATTCTCTATCGTCATACGGGCAGAGGACAGGCGGTAGTTGAAGGTCGTTTGCTCGCGTGACAGTAAACCAGTGTCGGCATATGGCTTCATGAGCCATGGACGTAGTGGGTAGGCCGGGTTGCCAAGCAGCACAACAGGCACAGTCCCGTCCCCCAGCACGCGTGGCCTGTCCGGGAAAAGGTCCCTAGCCTCACCTTGCGCATATATGGTAGAGTTCACCAACACTCGCGCATCGTGAACTCGATCCGGCCAACCCGCAGCAATGTTCATTACCTTGTATTCGTGGTCGCACACGACTTGCGCCACAATGGAATAAAATCCCTTGCGGTTGTAGTAGTCAGTGTGGTGACGCTGGGGAGCGATGATGGGGATGTGCGTGCCATCGATTACTCCTCCGCAGTTTGGGAAACCAAAGCGACTTTCGAAACCCTCAATGATTTCGGTGAGGCACTCAGGCGTCGGCATTCTTATGTATCTTGGCGTCAGTACACGGACGATCACACCGCAGGTCTCTTGGAAGATCTCGCAGCAGGTAGACTTCGCGATCCCAAAGAGGTGTCCTACGCTCCGATAGTCCGAACCTGTGGCCAAAATCCACAACGTCATCGCTAACCGCACCTCGACTTCTATGCATCTGAAATGAGTTCACAAAACAAAATCACCTTATAGTATACGGACACGGGACACTCTACACAAAAATACCTTCTACCATGTGGAGTTGTATTTGCCGCATCTAGTGCGGCATAGCTAGACCGCCTTACATAGTTGGGATGACAGTCTGGGCGTATAATGGGGAAAACGTAAAGGTTCTAGTGTATATTGGAGGTATGTGCTCAAAGGCCAACTAGCGGCGGTTACATTCTGACCACAAAAAGCATCCCGACAAAGGCATGTATTTTTTTTAGGGTTATAGAAAAACGCCTTGCTTTGCTTTGCATTGCTCAATTGTGATTATTCTTGGCTATTATGTAGTGTGGGCTTTCCTTTACAGCTTAGCTGAACAAAATTACCCTTTTGTGACTGCCAAAATTAGCGCTTTGACAGTTAGAAAACGCCATAACTTCCTTATTACTCCAAATATTCCCATAATATTGGTGTGCGGTTAAATGGCGAATCATGCTGTTTCCAGTGTTGCCTTTTGTTTAAGTAATGAAGGGGTCTGAAATTGTTTGCCACATACCTACTGATTGTAGGGCGAACAAAAGTAACAGTACCAACTCACCTTCGCATGTTGGTGTGCACCCGCCCGATATGAACCTGCAGTTGGTGGACTAGATGGAGAAATGTGGTCCGCCGCATCCTGAAGTTGGCCACCCATTCAGCATCGCCGAACGTCCCCTGTACTATGTCAGACCACCATTGGGAAGACCTAGAAAAAGTAGTAAGGGGGGGGGGAGAAGATGTAGGTAAATAGTAAAAATCGTTGTGGAAAGTAATTCGCCTTATATGACCCACATATTCAATTTTACTCGCAACTAGTTCGATTCATGTAGGTCGGCTTATGTAACTCGGCCTAAACTTCATGGCATCGTATTGGTGAGACAAACCGGCAAACATTCATATGTGTAGCTATTTTTGTAATTATTTTAAAAGCATTTTATCTTGTTATATTACCCAGGCTGATCAACATGCCATGGGTATGTGATAACAGTGGAGTGTACAATTTAGCACCACACTAAATTGTAGTGTACAAACTAGTTCAATCGCCTTATATAATTCACCACAAGTTCGCAACACCCTTCTCGTTACATAAATCCTCCAAAAGGGATAGGGGGTAACAATTAAATGTGACCAGGACGTAAAGTAGCTAAACACAAACAAATTAGGTTCTGACTGCCTACCTTTCCCTTGACCACATCAGCCTTTCCACCGGAGCTTGCACGGTCATGATCGTCAGTAGGTGCAGCATGAACGCTCGCGGCTCTTCCTCTTGTCTACGGTGGAAGTTCTGCACCCTTCTTCGTGAACGGGAGATTATCCGCCGAATACTCTGTCTTGATCGGGGCGATATATCCATTGTGGAGGCCCTAGCTTCTGCAATGAAGATGCAAAGCATCCGACGAGCTATCTGTTCCGCCATTGCTGTTGTTGGTCCTATCGGTCATGCGCAGATATCCACTTCCGCCTTAAACCGACTCACGCACTGCCCGTGTGAACGCGACACACTTTCTACACTTTGAAAACTTGCGCCGTGTGAACGGGCCCTAATTCGATTTATATAATTCGACTTGTCTAATTCGATTTAAACTTTTTCCCGTGTGAACACAGCTTTAGTTACAGACAGAGTTCTAACTCCAGGCAAGTTATAGCTGAATATAGATTTCTCTACCAAAATCTAGATTTCAACAAGAACTTGGTAAAAGGACTTTAATTCAATGATAATTATTCCACCCATTCTTATTTCGAACAAGCATCAATAACAAAAAAACACACAAAAAACGATGAGAAAATAGACCATCAATGTGTGATATTGGCTTCCTGGCCAGCAAAATCAAAACAGGTACCAACTACAATAGTGACTCTTACGTTAGCTCAAAATCTAGAGTTCTAGATCTACATGTAGGATGTTAAATGTCTGGACAGAAACATAATACAGTATAACCCCGTTAAACCAAACTTAAAGGGACCCTAGAAATTTGTTTGGATTAACCGATCATTGGTTTGCCCGAGCTTTGGCTTTGATTTTGAGTAAGCATGTATTGCATGTGTAATATACAATGTATGTGAACACTTTGATTATTGTTTTTTTATGTACATAATCCAGACTGGACTTGTGGGCCACAGAGTCTGTGGGGAGGCAACTGATACAGTATTTTCGGCACGAATGTGGATTTATAGAGAAAACATACTTATAATTTGTTTAATCAGTTTTGATAATTATAGCTGTATCCTATTGATTAATTGATCATCAGTGTAAAACAACACAGTGACACACTGTCAAGCCACAACACGAGTGTTGTTGCCTATCACCAGGTGTCGTTCTAGTCTATAAATCGTGTATAGTGTTATATCCTAGAAGATAGTGCCATAATATGGCACTCCTAGTGGCTTAGTCGGTTTACAGCAATGAATAAATGCTAACTTTTCTCTCTTTTATTTCAGTTGAACTACGAGGTTATGTATGTGACCAGGGCCAATGTTCCATTGGACGCAAAGCATCCTATGCTGTGACAACACGTGAATGCTATGATCTGTGCAACCAAGACACCTCCTGTAAGGGAATTAGCCTCTCCATATCCGCGGTAAGATTACATCATTCAAGAATTATTATGTGGGAGTGGTGTGAATAATGGAGGCCTGTTATTGTCCATATCATAAATAGGCATTTCACATGGGCACCTCACACATTTATTAAGAATAGTGAAATAAGTCATAATAACCACCGGAAAAGGCACTATTCAGCCTATTCATTTAATCAAATAAAATCATGTTTCTCAGCTGACAGGACCAGGCTGCCTGCCTCTATCAAATAAAAAGCAGAATAAAGGAAATAATGAAACAATTTGGGGAGATCAAATACCTGAAGCATGCAATGGAAAATAACTGAGGTAATATCATATAATAAATGGCAGCTCTGTCTGATATACATCTTTTTCCTTAATGATTAATTTCATATGTTAGCCATAGCGAGACAACTTGTGTAAATCATTTGTAAACCTGACATAGGTGTAACACAAAGAATTCAATAATGATAGAAACATATAAAGTATCTTAGTTATCGAATCAAAATTTGACAGGTACCTCCCAGATAGCACACAGCCGTCGGTCCAACGTCGGCCCGACGGTGGCTGCTCCGTCGGCCCAACGGTGGAAACCGCCGTCGGGCCGACGTTGTTTTGTCCAACCTCTCGCCGTCGACTCGACAGCGGTTGCCGCCGTCGCCCCGATGGCGGAAACCGCCGACGAGCCGACGGTGACAAAACAACATCGGCCTGACGACGACAAACGCCGTTGGCCCGAAGGCGACAAACGCCGTCGGCCCGAAGGCCATCTTGTTTTTTTTCCGAGAAGACACTGTCACTCTACTGTCAATACGTACAGGTGCAAAAATATTAGTTTTATTCAAAATTAATAGAAATCGAGAACCGTAACCTTATAAATTTAATATAATCTTTTTGGTAACGATATTGTCTATATATGTGTACCAAGCGATTTGTTTCTACGTGGTGTGGTTGTAGAGATATTTTCCTTTTTCTGTATGGATTAGGGTTAGGGTTAGGGTTAGTGCTTAATTAAATACAGAAAAAGTGAAATATCTCTACAACCACTCCACGTACAAACAAATCGCTTGGTACACATATAGACAACATCGTTACCAAAAAGCTTATATTAAATTTATAAGGTTAGGGTTCTTGATATCTATTAATTTTGAATAAAACTAATATTTTGCAACTGTATGTATTGACAGTGTCTTCTCGGGAAAAACCAAGATGGCGGTTCTTCGTCAACATTCCGTACAGGGTAATTCAAATCGTATTAACACAAATAATTCCATTAATACATCCTAATAAATTACAAAACTTTTACAAAATAATCTAAACACATTAATAAACAAACCTGTTAAGTAATTCCTTAAAATTCCTCCGATTTTTGGAGTTATTTGTAGAAAAAGAACGCTGCTCAACGATCGCATGTGCTCCGCTGGCGACTCGAACTGCAAACCAAATTTAAAGAACTGCGCATGCGCGGGCTACCACCGTCGGCCCGACGGTGGCCCAAATGTGGAAAATCAATAGAAACCAGCGGTGAACCACTGCCGTCGGCGCGACGGTGGCCTGACAGTGGCTCAAAAAGTGGAAAGGGATTGAAACCCAACGTCGGAACACCACCGTCGGCCCGACGGTAGCTCAAAAGTGGGAAGGGATTGAAACCCAACGTCGGAACACCACCATCGGCCCGATGGTGGCTCGACGGTGGACCAAATGTGGAAAATCAATGGAAACCAGCGGCGAACCACATCCGTCGGCCCGACGGTGGACCAAATGTGGAAAATCAATAGAAACCAGCGGCGAACCACTGCCGTCGGCACGACGGTGGCCCGACGGTGGCTCAAAAGTGGAAAGGGATTGAAACCCAAAGTCGGAACACCACCGTCGGCCCGACGGTGGCTCAAAAGTGGAAAGGGATTGAAACCCAACGTCGGAACACCACCATCGGCCCGATGGTGGCCCAAATGTGGAAAATCAATGGAAACCAGCGGCGAACCACACCCGTCGGCCCGACGGTGGCTCAAAAGTGGAAAGGGATTGAAACCCAACGTCGGAAGACCACCGTCAGCCCGACGGTGCGACCAATAGCCGACATCGGGCCGACGGCTGTGTGCTATCTGGGCTCTAGCTTTCTATCTCCTTGACATTTCCAGGCCTATCTCCAATGTAATACTACCAGTTTACTTGCAGAATCTTTACAATAGTAAGGCCTAATTCTTGAAAATGATAATTTCCACTTGGTCATTTTAGGGAGATGCAAACCGCTGTACACTGCACAGCACTCCCTGCCTCAAGATGTCTGAACTACATAGTAGTGCCAGAGCTGTTCATTTCTGCTACAAAGGTAACATGTAACTTCTTCTGTGTGTATATAGTTAAGTGTTTTCTTTGAAAAAAATATAATTGATATAAAACCAACACAAAGTAAACTTTAATATAGAGTTATTGTTTAAACGTTAGTGTTTAATTGATTGGAAGATGAGTTGACAGCCTTGCTGTAACTGCTACCTGGTGGTAGCTGGCTAAACTACACCTCTGTGCTCTTCTCGTCCAAGATTTCGTGATTAATTCCACCTCTCAATTAAAGTGCTCACAACAAATCCTTTTCTGTGCACATACTAGTAAGGAGTTTGACTTTAGGATATAATGTCTCTACAATTAAAACATGAAAAACGTAAGGATGCTGATTCTTCCCCTGCAACACAAGACAGCATATGGTTTTATATGATGTTCCTAAATTCAAATTGAGGGTATTATCCCAGATTTTAAGTCAAATATATAATTGGGAAAGAATGTTTCATTATGTCATTATATTATTTTTCATTATAGGCATACGTGTCGAAAGTGATGCAGTCAGTGTAAATAACTTCAAGATCGGTGATGCCAATCCAGAAACCTGCGACCTTCTACCACAATCAACATTCCCGCTGAGCTACCGCCGCATGTATTTACCATCCATTACTTCTACTGCACTAAAACCCCACATTGAAATTAGCATCAATGGTTCTTATCTCAGTTGTCAGAATCAAGAGGCTTTTGTATCTCTCATTGAAAGGGTGCCAGTCGAAGGGCACGGAAACAATCTGTATAAAACGTCTGTGTCCAAGAGCTGTCAACTGAAATCTTCAACAATTAGAAATCAAAAAGCGAGTTCCTGTGTGTTCACATGCCATTGTGAGTCATTATGTACCCCAGAGTTCTTCTGGAGGACCGGCAAGTTTTTATATCACCATAAAGAAATGGCCATTTGTCATCGTCAGATCAAAATCGTCTAAACGGACATATTTGTTCCAAAGTAACTGTCCCAAACAAGTGACACAGGAAAAAGTCATAATCAGCTGTCAAATTCAGAAGTAAGGGATAAGCACGTGAGCCTCTCCTAATGAGTACATTGCCATCATCTTTACCATAGTTGGCTGCAGCGTGTTCTTTCGAGTTGAGGTAGCATTAATATAGGTATGCATACAATGTTCCTTGATGGGAAATGATGCTCCCTGATAGTTAAGATAGGATATATATACTATTATATAAACACTATGTACAGTATCGTTACATGTATTGTTGTCCAATGATATCTCATTTGAATAAGTACCATGTACCCAATATTAATTCTCTGTCGGTCATGCATTATATGGTCAACTCATGAAATTCCATCATTTTGGTTTTAGAATGATAACTTTTCTCTAAATTGCTTTTTCAATTGGTACACATGTGTATTAATGCTGTTTTTTGGAGGGAACCCCGCCCTTATATGTACATATATTCAGAATTTGGGCAAGACATCGTTATTGGAAGCATATATTTAGTTACTTTAAAAATGCTGTAGCCATACATATGCAGAAACTGCATACAAGAATGTGGTTCAGTGAATGATGAAAGTTATAACCTAACTTTATTACAGTAATCTTCTTAGGCCCCCAATTATCCATAAGAACTACATAGCACATGTTTAAATTGATTAGATTTGTTTCCAGGAAATCCACAAAATATGAAACCATGCTTGCGCAGTTCCCATTTAGGCTAGAGATACCCTTACTTTTCTATGGCTCTCAGATGCTTTACATTGGAACTTGAATTGCCATATTTTCAGATTCATGGAATCGATTGGTTTTTATTTGGTGAGAAAGAAACAAAGTTTGGAATATATTCATTTTTCTTTTTCTTCCAATCTTCATTTGACACAATTTGGTGGAAGGTGAACATATATGGTTCAATGGACACTATCACATTTGTGGAAATCATTTTGTCAACTGTTTATGCCATCACTGAGTGACAGCAGACATGGACAATCAATTAGTGAGCTGGTATTGTGGTCAATAAGGACAGCATGTATCATATCAGATGGGAAGTAACGTTGGGAGAGAGAGATGGCATGGGAGATGGTTCAATGTTGATGGAAGAGTGAGAGAGATGGAATAGAATGAGGGGGTGGACGAGAGACTTTATGTCCCTTCAATGCACTAATAATTATACAACAATTAGATGTGGAATATTTCTGCACAAATGGCAATGAAAATCCCCAGACATTTAAATTATTTTCATTGTTTAACCATGAGCATGTACCTTGCTATGTATTGTGTTCGAATTACTTGCTTATTCACTGTGCAGTGTGCTTGTGATGATTGATGATCTGCCTTTGCTGATATCTAATCTCGGAGAACATTGCAGGGCTCCCTTGTCTCCTGGATTAAATTGCATTATGGACACAACTTATATTTTTGTATTTGTCTAATCTAGAATATGGATGTGTACATATTTATTATATGTCTCAATGGTGTTGATTACAGATTGATGCTTCAATATTTGGCAGCCAGATAACCTGTTAATATGGTTATCAGATTCATCGACAGACCCACCATAACAAGGCAACAAATAAGATTATGTAACTTTGATCATGAAATGTGCAGCACATTTCTGTTAGTGTTACCTTATGAGAAACCCTTAATTGTGTCGTTTGAATTAAAATTGCATAGTCCGATGGTTTTGAATTTCTGTATTTTTTCTGAGATAAATATATTAGATCGATCACTAGTATCTACTTTACATTAGTTCAAAGTTACTTTTATTTCAAATGGTAAAGTTTTGAGATATTTTGAGTGCAAACATGGAAAATTAGTTTTCGCAAGCTTGCCAAAACTCTGACACCATAGACTTCTGCAGTAACAGGTTCTGTTAAATTGACTCAGTATTGCCTTCTACGCAGAAACAAATGCTTAATAATTGCATCAGTATCTAAATTAGATATGTAAAATCAAATATAGATAATTGGTTTGGTTTTGAAAATTTGATATTTCATCGGACTATGCATCTTTAAACTATGTTATTCATTTAAATTCCAACTTGCTATATATATTACAAAATTACCAATGTCACTCAGAATAGTTCGCACATGTATTTAGTGTTCTGATATGTTATGTAGATAGATACTCAGTGGTGTTGTCTGTGACACTTTTGGGGTTGAGGGATCCTGAAGTTGTGTGAGAAAAAGAATATCTGGAGCCAATAGTGATATTGCTCAGTGACACTTCATCACACAACTGTTCACATCACTTGAACATTTTTAATTCAGTGCACTATCTCGGAATCCTAATATGTTATAGTGATATTTAGGTCATAGGGGAATTAAAAATGCATTGGCTAGTGTCGAGGCATTCTATTAAATGTACCTTTTCTATTACCGACAACAAACATATATTTCACATATGGATTTCTGTAGTGTTCAGTGCGCAAATTGTGTTCTCAATATATGGGAAGTAAAGAAATAAACTGATTTTGTTTACAGTTATTCACGTATTCTTTGCAATTTATTACATTAGTCATTTACCTTGTGAGGCAGGTAGACGTGCATGGTTCTTCTCAATATATAAGCACTATACTTTTTATAGGGTGCCACAAAACATAGGTTATGATAAGGTTGCTCACCTTATTCCCAAACATATATATATATGATATAGATAAATATAATATATATACATCTATATATATATATATAAATATATATATAGACAATAAACCATAAACTAATGACTAAAGCTGTTCACCTACACAACTATCAACCTGTTTAAACACATTGAACATTATATAAGATAGACATAATGTCTTGTCAACTATAAACTTACCATGTTTAAAAGAGAACAAAAGTTAACCCTCAATGATTGTTTGAGTTGCCCCGAGTATACACTTTCTACTCGGTGCTGCTCCCCATTTTTGCATGAACTACAGTCACTGGTGCTGAACATTTATACTGCAGGAGCCACTCCCTTAATTCTACAGGATCGGTGCTGTAACTAATACAACATTGATCAAACTTAGATCATATAGACTGTCAATTCCAATAGTAAGATGGCCGGAAGACCAGTGCTCTGGCGCTGACAAATGTCATATTCAGCTGAATAAATACTTTACCATTGAAAACAACTTCTATCATGAACGTATACGTATAAAAGATCCAATGATGAACAATATGTTGACCATACAAATAGAGTAACCAGACAGAGCGACGCTACACTTCTAAATATACCCAAGCGACTAACAAACAAGCTGACGAAAACTCCGATTTATAGAGGCGGAATAAACTTTCAGTGAGGACAAGACGGTCCACAAGTCTCCTTGTATTTAAAACCTTAATGAAAATACAACATGCCATCCTTGCCCTGACCCTTGTATATACATATATATATATATTATATATATATATATATATATATATATATATAAATGCTCCTCACCGTGAATATGGCCTATGCTGCCAACACAGCGTAAAGCAACCACCAATCAATCAATATAAATGTTCTCAAATGCACTACAAGGCCATGCACGCTGATCCTCTTCCTACCCCTACCCCACCCCTACTACACCTTCTTTCAACACCTATTACATAACATTTTCCTTGAAATTGACATAAAACCATCTGATGTAAGTCCCCACTGCAATCTCAGACTTCTGATCCATTCATTAGGCCACACAATATAAAATACTTGTGATGGGATCCAACAATGGGTGGGTTTCTCGCATTTAGTATTGGTGATTGGATCCACTGATTTGCATATTTACACTATGTATATATATATATATATATTGGCAATATGTTATATCTTTTTGGAAAAATGAAAAAAGAAGAGAGAAAGCAAAGGAAGAAAGAAATGTTTAAAGACAATTCTAGAATCATGCAATACCATGTGATGCAGATTCACCAAATGCATAATACTTTTATTGAACTGGAATTGTATGCAGTTACTATTACAACTAATAATTCATTTAAATTATGCTTTTATTATCGAACAGGATTTTCATGTGTTTATTTATTATTCCAACTGATAGTGTCATTTATGGACCAATAAATTGTACTCAACGGCAGAAATCAATTAAGAAAAGTAATATATGAGCCTGTATCAAAAGGTGATAACTTTTTTTTACCATTGTAATGATTGACACAAAACAGCACAGAAACGGTTACACTGAAAACACAAGGACATTTGCTTCAAATCAATATGTATTCTATTGGGATTATGAGACACCATGTAAAAACAAATCAGTTTATCCCGAGTCAATGCATAAGCAGATAGTATGTTGATCATTACAATGGGCAAAGTTTTGTCCCATATTACTTACCACCTTTTGAGACAATCTCAAATATATATATATATATATGTATGTATATAGTATAGTTATACGAATCTTACCTGGGTATAGATGATGGATAACTGTTGTTTTCCCGAGGTAGAAGCCTCGGGTAGACGTGGGCTAGGGAGAAGGAAGCACGTGAGGTACCAGCAATTTTAACCTACTTATTCAGGATAAAAATGATCTTTCAATACAATGGATACTATGATTTTCCCGTAACGGTA